>VFFE01008597.1:276602-297002 GCA_008921705.1 Burhinus oedicnemus | reverse complement strand
CCCCCGCCCTGCGCCGTTCCAGCCGTCCGGCTCGGCTCGGCTCGGCTCGCCCTGGCCCGGCCCGGCCGGTCCCCCGGCCCGGTCCCTGAAGGCCCGGCCAGTCCTGGCCCTTCCGCCCCGGCCTCCCCGTGAAGCCCCGGCTGCCGAGCCGCGGCGAGCCTTGCGTGGGTGCCCGTCCCGGTGCCGCTAAGGTCTCACCTAGCCGTGGTGTGGAACGGTACCCCTTGAACCGGCTCCTCCTTCTCTTCCCGTTTGCTGCGCCAGATACTCGGGATTTGTATTTCCTTCGCACGGGCACAGCCATGTTCAGGTCGCCAGACCTAGTTCAATCTTGATCTAAGGAAAAGCAAACCTATTTGAGGGGAAAAAATCTTCCAAAACGCTTGATGTAAACTTTGAATGTTTTGTTATTTTCCAGAGTTTGGGTGTGGAAGATATATTCCTGTGATCTCCTGAAGGTATAGCTTGTCACTAGAAAAACATTTACCTCTTCTCCAAAGCTTTTCTTCTCTTCTTTAAGCTCACTTGTGCTGTATTTAAAGATTGTACAGAAAAGAAAGATTTTCTCAAAAACACTGCAAATCGACATAAGTGCAAGTTTTACATCTCATCATTGAGCCACGCAAGTTATCCTTGGAAGAAATCAGTGACAAAGTTTAGTCGAAAATAACTAAAGTCACCATTAGATCACCCTTATGGTGCTGTCAGCCTTTTTCTTGGGTACTTGAAACTGAGACAATAGGCGCAGTACGTACTTGTCCGGGTTTGCTTTGTGAAACTGGGGGGGTGGCTCCCCTGGAGTCTACCTCACAACATTTTTAAATGTTTCACTGTGAGGACATTTCTACTCCAGATTGAGCACATCGGTGTGGGGAGCAACTCCAGGTGTCTAACGGCTGCATGTCTCACCTTCAGTGGCAAACAAAAGTCGTCTTTCTCATCTGCTTTGTGTGCAGCTTGGTTATCCCCGTAAGCCAGATCTGTGCTATGTTTGGTGCAGAAACACAATACAGGGGAAGAAAAAAGCTGTCTCCTGACACTGAACTCTGATAATAACCATATATTGTTTTTTTTTTTTTTTAAAAAAAACACATACAGATTTGACATTTGCATACCTTTGTAGGGTAGCAATAAGAACAAAGATTTTGATTTTGATGCTGCACTTCATAACAAATAATAATTTTGATTGCTTATCTTTCCCAAAAAAGAGGAATACAACTTCTGATGAAGGGTACAAAAGCAGTTACAGCAGATGAAATCAAAGATTTCATTTAACTGCATTTGAACATTTAAGTTCTTTATCAATTTCATGTTGGTTGTACCTGTGCAGTATCAACAGTCTAAAGTACTAGGCAGTTTATGTATCACAAATATGAGTAAATAGAAGACTGAGAAAAGGTCTGGTCTGCACACAACTATAAAGTCAGTTGATGTCTCCTGACATTCTGATGTCTGAACCTCTGTTCTGATAGATACTTGTGGTTTTAGGAAGTTATTGGTAATTTCCTTGAAAGACCTTTCTTTTCCATTTTATTGTTGTTCCTGTCTGTAACAGAGAGACTGATGATAGGGTTATGTCTTGCCTTTATCTCCTAAGACAGCAAAGAATACATTTGTTGCTGTATTTTCAATGCGGCCTTTGTCATAAAGTGTTAGATTTGACATTACTGCAAAGATCAGGCAGAGAGCAAGAAAAACAAGGAAATACTTAGATTTCACTGTTGATTTGTGGTGGGAATAGTACACTTGTCTGAAAAGTCATATTGCAAAGGATGAAAAGTAATCTTTTGCAATTCATTTTTTGTTTGTTTGAGGGTTTTTTCTTTTAAGAAATCTCAATATTTGAAGTTAAGCAGCGTGCATATTTCAAATGGCAAGAGGAAGAGAGGAAAAGGTTACTGTGTGAGCTCTGAAAGATTTTAAGAGTTGAAAAAGTAAGAGCAGCAGAAGTAATGGAGTTAAGCAGAGGAAAAGAGGAGTTGGTAGGGAGAAACAAGGCATGGAAAGCACAAATGGCGTGGGAAAGACTGGCCTGGGCATCTTACTGCAACGCATGCAAAGCCCCTTCTGCGTTTATCTTGCACCTGAGTGTCCCAAGCTGCTTTGGAATTTTGGCTGAGGAAGTAGCTGCCTGTGTGCAGCTTGAAAATTGCTGTGGGTGTTCTCATTAACTTGTTTGCGCTCTTCCTCCCTGCAAGTCACTGTCAGCACCTCCCTTCTGACTGCATTGTGCTGCTGCCAACTTCTGTTACTTTATCAAGTGGGGGATGTTGGATTTTTTTAACGGACTAGACAAAATGTGCTGGCAAGCCATCTTTGTAAATGATCTGGGAAAATGATCTCCTGCCATTTCTAACTATAGCCATCTGGAGTTTTGTTTGGAAGTGGTTAAAAGATATTGATAGCTGTGATTTTTTAATTTCATTTTAACATCATTAGCCCTTTACCTGAACTGTTCTTACTTAGGGCCTACCAGAGAGGCAGTCAGGTACTTATGAGGAAAGTTGTGCTCTGGGTTCAGGTAGGAATGGGATTTCTCTTGATGAAGGGACAGGCCTAGGGTTTTAACTTTGGGTTTTTTTTAAAACTAAAGCAGGCCAGTTCCAAAGTACAATGCATTAGTGTGTTACGCTCTCTGCAGCCTATATTACCTATCAAATCAGCTAGTGTGTGCAGGACTATTACTTTTAATGTGGTTTTCACACTCGGACATGAGGGATGTCTTTGTCATAGTCTAGCTGGTAGCAAAAAGGATGATTGCCTATAGTTGAAACTTTTCACTGGTGAAAGGAAGTTTAAATTGCTGAAGACTGGCAGTCAGATATGTCTTTCTCTATTTGAGTATCAGTATGAATACGGTAAGAGACGGCTTCACTTTGACAATCTAAAAAACAGCAAAACTTTGTCTGTCGAGCTCCTCTTCCCTTTCTTAGAGGTGGTGTTTCTGTCTGCTTTGATGCCAAACACCTCAAACAGGTGTTTCTCACTCTGTGGTTAAGAGGTGGGGCATAGCTGTCGCCTGAGTTGGGGATGGTGAACAGTGGAACTAGGTATCTTCAGACTGCATTGTGATGCTGATGTTTGATGTTTTTTGTTTCCCAGTGGCCTGCCATACATCCTGAGTAAGAGGAAGAGTCCTTCTTCATTCCAGATGTGCATGGACCTGACAGAAGGAGGAGGAGCTGTTGTTTGACCTGAGCTTCTGGGGAGGATAGATCAAAGTAAGTGTAGTGCCGTGCTGCCTCTTCATACTCTTGTCTTCGTTATGAAGTGTCCATGAGTCAGCTCCTCGGGCGCTCTTTGGCACTCGTGATCCAGCAGTCTTGTTTAGCTGCGTCTTTTCAGCAATGGTGATGTACTTACTTTGTGTAACTTTATCCAGCAGGTGACAGAATGGGAAGGAAAGAGTTCTTGAATTAAGTTGGCTTTTCAAGTATCAGTAAAATTACGCTGTGCTTCAGGGGGTTTCTTTCATTTCCAATGCTACTGAAGGTCTCTTTTTTACATGTCCCATAATCTCAGTTTAATATTGTAAATGTGCTTGATTGGAGCCAGCTCTGCTTTTATTCTCACCCTGTGGATGGCAATAGGCTAAGACCTGTTTGAAAGGGTGGCCCCATGTAAAGTTCAGAGAAAAATTTAAGTATGGGTGCTTCACTTGGTCTGTCAGGTACTTTTCTCTTATTTTTTTACTACCTAGGTGACCAGCATTTTACTTTTTTCTCCTATCTACGGCATCCAAACCTAAATACTGGTATAAAATAAATTTATTACATCTGCTACCACCAAGTTCTGACCTTATTCTTTCCTATTTTGTTTGGCATAATAGATACTGTATTTACCTAAGAACCTGGATGAGAAAGGCAGAGCCTAGCAGACAGAGATATATCCATGTTATCCTCAGGTTATTGCTGCATGATTTGTGCTGCTATGTGGAGCTCTGTGGTGGCAGGTGTAAAAGTTTTCAGGAGGTTATAGTCGCTGTGTGGAGAAGAGAGCTTCTGAAACAGATTCTATAACCTCCACTTGTTAAGTTTTAGGACTGTATTTGTAGGTTAGAAACCAACTTGAGTGTATTAGAAGATAGTGGAGCTGAGCACGTATGTGGATGAGTAGGGTTCTGATGATCTTTGGATGTGATCTCAGCTGGCCATGACCAAAGTGACTTCTTTAGCTGTGTAGGTGAGATTGAATGATGTATGCTGATCTACTGGAAGCCTAAAAACAGGAGGGTACAGCATATGGATTGTCAGTAAGCGTGTATTTTCCTGCTTGTGCACTCATATTTTATGTAGTTTTGCTTTGTTTATTTTTGTGGGAAAAATGTTTTCCTCTTTAGTTTGACTTCTGGTATAATAGGAATACAAATGAGGTCAAATCTGTCATGATCAGGAGAGGAGTCTTGCAGGGTGTGCACAGAAAGCTGTCGTAATAAGAGTCTGGGTTATTTAAATACCATCATCACACAAATTACTTCTGTATTACTTATATCAGCCTCACCTCCATCCCTGGAAAGATGATGGAACAGCTCATTCTGGGTGTCATCTCAAAGCATCTGGACAAAAAGAAGGTTATCAGAAGTAGCCAACATGGATTCACCAAAGGGAAGTCATGCCTGACTAATCTGATAGCCTTCTACGATGGCATGACTGGATGGATAGATGAGGGGAGGGCAGTGGATGTTGTCTACCTTGACTTCAGCAAGGCTTTCGACGCTGTCTCCGACAGCATCCTTGTAGGCAAGCTTAGGAAGTGTGGGTTGGATGAATAGACAGTGGGCTAGATTGAAAACTGGCTGGCAGATAGAGCTCAGAGGGTTGTGATTAGTGGCACAGAGTCTAGTTGGAGGTGTGTGACAAGCGGTGTTCCCCAGGGGTCAGGACTGCGTCCAGTCCTGTTCAACATACTCATCAACAACCTGGATGAAGGGATAGAGTGTACCATCAGCAAGTTTGCTGGTGACAGAAAATTGGGAGGGGTGGCTGACACACCAGAAGGCTGTGCTGCCATTCAGCATGACCTGGACAGGCTGGAGAGTTGGGCAGAGCGAAACCCAATGAAGTTCAACAAAGGCAAGTGTAGGGTCCTGCACCTGGGGAGGAATAACCCCATGCACCAGTACAGGTTAGGGGCTGACCTGCTGGAAAGCAGCTGTGTGGAAAGGGACCTGGGAGCCCTGGGGGACAACAGGATGACCATGAGCCAGCAATGGGCCCTTGTGGCCAAGAAGGCCAATGGCATTCTGGGGTGCATGAAGAAGAGTGTGGCAAGCAGGTTGAGGGAGGTCATCCTCCCCCTTTACTCTGCCCTGCTGAGGCCACATCTGGAGTACTGTGTCCAGTTCTGGGCTCCCCACTTCAAGAAGGACAGGGAACTGCTGGAGAGGGTACAGCAGAGGGCTACAAAGATGATCAGGGGGCTGGAACATCTTTTTTACGAGGAAAGGCTGAGGGACTTGGGTCTTTTTAGTCTGGAGAAGAGAAGGCTGAGGGGGGATCTCATCAATGCTTATAAATACTTAAAGGGAGGGTGCTGGGAGGATGGCACCAGTCTTTTTTCAGTGGTGCCCAGTGATAGGACAAGAGGTAATGGGCACAAACTTGAACGTAGGAAGTTCCATCTAAACATGAGGAGGAACTTCTTTCCTTTGAGGGTGGCAGTTGCCCAGAGAGGTGGTGGAGTCTCCGACTCTGAAGTCATTCCAAACCCACCTGGACACCATCCTGTGCAACCTGCTGTAGGTGACCCTGCTCTGGCAGGGGGGTTGGACTAGATGATCTCCAGAGGTCCCTTCCAACCCTGGTGATTCTGTGATTTTGTATAAGGCTTCCAAATCTAAATTTTTGTACTTGTAAACTGAACTCCCTCTGAGAGTTTTTATGTCTAAAAAAGCTTGTTGGCTTCCCTAGGAGTAATTGTAACACAGGAATAAAGATAGACTTTTCAGAGAAAGTATTCCCTTTCCCCTCCTCCATGCATCATGTGGTCATGTAAATCAAGTAATGTATCCCATGAATTCGGCAAAGTAACTTCAGAATGTCTCTGGATTTCCTGTCTGGCTAGGGAGTAGGTAGTGAACTCTGGAGACACTGTTGGGCTGCGATCACAGGATAGTTGAGGTTGGAAGAAACCTCTAGTAATTGTCTCATCCAACCCCCTTGACTCAAAGCAGGGGGACCTAGAGCAGTTTGCTCAGGGCCATGTCCATCTGGGTTTTGAACATCTTCAAGGATGAGGCTCCAGAGCCTTTCTGGGCAACAGAGTAAAAAAGGGGGTTTTCTTAGGTTTAAGTGGCATTTCCTGTACTTTATTTTCTGTGTCTGCTGCTTCTCGTCATCTTACTAGACACCACTTGGAAGAGCCTGGCTCTGTCTTATTTACTCCCTCCCCCCATCAGGTATTTACATACATGGATAAGATCCCCCTGAGCCTCCTCTTCTCGAGGATGAACAGTCCCAGCTGTCTCAGCCTGGCCTCATATGACAGATGCTCCAATCCTGTAATCATTTTACTGCCCCTTTGCTGCACTGACTCCAGTATGTCCATCTTTTCTAGCACTGGAGAGCCCAGAGCTGTACACAGCACTCCAGATGTGGTCTCGTAACTGCTGGCTACAGCAAAAGGATAACCTCCCTCACCCTGCTCTTCAGGAGCCCAGGATGCTTTTTGTCCCAGAACTGTATTGACTTATGGTCAACTTGTCCCATCCCCAGGTTCCTTTTTGCAAACCTGCTATCCAGGCAGTGGGCCTCCACCATGTCTCGTTCCCAGGTGCAGGACTTGGCATTTACCTTTGTTGACCTTCATGAGGATCCTCTCTGCCCAGTTCTCCAGCCCCTTGAGGTACCTCTGAATGGCAGCATAACCATCTGGTGTATCAACCACTCCCAATTTTCCATCATCTGCAAACTTGCTGAGGGTGCACTTTGTCCTGTCAGCCAGCTCTTATACCATATTTGTTTAAAAAGCAGTATTGCTGAGTACATGAGAAGGGAAATTGGGGCTTTAATCCTAGATGCACCAAAAAGGCCATTAAAGGTTGTAGGTAATTATTGTTTAACTGATAGCAACACAGAGATGTCATAGCTAACGCTGAGCTGGGCAGACACTGCAGGCATATCTTCCTCAGGTCTAAGAGTACTGTAGTTGCATGTTCATGGCATTGTAACTCAATTCTAAGTCCTGATTGGACAATGTGACATGCTAGTTTCTATGAAGACTGCAGATTTGTATACTACCTTTACTGTTCTTTTTCTTTATGCTACCTTCAGACTTGAGCTTGTGCAGAGCCTGTCTGGGTGCTTCTGTATCATAGCCCTGGCACTCATCATCATAGGATTAAATTCTGAAGTGCCAGTTCAGGTGGCTCCCCAGCCCAGGTGTAGATAGGCTCCAAGTTACTTCTGTCAAATATTGCTGAATGTTCCTTCCCTGCTCTTTCAGCTATGTGTATAAGCTGTTACTTAGTAAAACAAGTTGCAAAGTACCCAGAATTAATACTAGTTGGCAGAATGATCAAAACTTGGATTCAGACACTCATTTGCCTCCCAATTCATGCAGGTACCCTGGTTTTGGACCCAGGATGGAGAGGAGCTGTGGAGGCTGAGAGCACATTTAAGTGCAACTTTCAGAAGCCAAAGTAGTTGAGGTTAAAGTAGTAGTGAAGATTAAACCAGATGCACCCTTAAGTAGCTTTTGCTGTTACGGATTTGAGCATCGATTGTTGTAGCTGTTAAGTCTACTCAGTTTTATCTTCGGTACGCAGAGCTCTATGACTAACCTTAGCAATTTCAGAAAGACCAAAGGTATCACCTGAAAGATGGTTTTTGGCATGCATTCATGACCATTCTGATACAACCTTTTGGGTTTTTTGTAGATACAGACTATTCGCTTTCCAGAATGTTTGTTGGATATGAAGACGACGAGGATACTGAAGTGTATGAAGATGAACTTTATCATGAGGAGTCATCCAGTGAGCAGAGTGTTGACAGTGAGGTGGAATTTCATCTCTATAGCCAGATCCACTATTCCCAGAATCTTGGAGAAAACAGCATGCTGGAAATGGATGAAGAAGCTGATGTTGCAGGAGTCATGGGTCATAGTTCAGTTCTAACTGAGAAACAGTGTGAAGACAAGAAAATCACTGAATTCATTGGTCGTGGTGCTCAGCTTTCACATGATCCTGAGATCATCGTCTTGTCTGATACACCAGATGAAGACAGTGTTTACAAAAGCAAAGCAAAGAAGTCAACAAGCTCTTTAGTTCAAGGTAAAATACATATCCCTCCAGGATCATCCACACCAAATCATGCCGAAGCTGCTGGATGTAATACTCTGTATCGTGCTGGACTAGGCACTGATGTTTCAAGGCAAAGGAAAAGCAATAGTGAGAAGCTTGACCCGGTTAGTTCTGCTGGCACTCATTCCATCCAAGATGTGTTGGTAATAGATGATAGCTTGGAGGAGGAGAGCTTGATATCTGAAAGTGATAATGTTGAGAGCTGGATGCTTTTGGGAGCTGGTGCAGATGACAGAGATGAAGATATAATGTTGAACCTTGAAGGTTGTGCAACTCCTGTCAGCGAAGGTTAGTACTTATTTTAATTGCTTGTTTATTCTTCTCTGTGTGGGAGGATTTGTCTGCAACAATACTGATGCCCATGTTTGAAAAGAAAGATAAACACAAAGCAATTTGAGGTGTATAATGATGGGTGCAAAACTATGATGAAGGAAATAGCCATTTATTTATACCATTTCAATACCATTATTTCAGTAGTGTCATATATGGAAAGACAGCATTTTTGCTGGTAGAAATTCAGAAGTAATATCAGAGTGATTCATGTTTTGAACTTTACAACTTTCTCATATATTTTGTATTCCTAAGAGCATATAAGAAGTTGCAGGGTGAAGGGGGGTGAAATTCAATGGTTTCTTATTGTAAATAAAGTAGGCAGAGAAAAACCACTTTGAGGACTAAAGGCATAAAGAAAATCAGAGGTAGGAACTGCATAACAATAAGAAGTTTGCTGAAAAGTGCTGCAGGGTAGGAAAGTAGTCAGTGCTTACAACCCAGGGTGTATTGTCATTCCTCTTTTCATGTGATGAGATTTCTGCCCCCCTGCCCCTGTCTGCCTTGCCTCATTGCCTCTCAGCGGTGCAGACACCAGTGCTCGTTAAGGCTTTGCTGTATGCTAGACCAGAGCAGTTACAACTCAGCAAAGGGACGAACTGTAACAGGAGAGGACAAGGAATGGAGAGGAGACCTTCTGAGCTGGTTCTCCTTCCAGAAGCAGATTCTGTAACCACTCCTTCAGGAGTCTGGCAGTTTGGGCTGTTGATCTAAAATTTACTGTAACTTCTTGTATGGATTCTGCACTGAATAATTCAGAGAGATTCCCAACCACTAAGACTAACATCTAACATTTTGGTATTTTGCAAAATATTCTTCCACGTTACGATGCAGAAAGTTAGTAAATGTGATGGCTAGTGTGACAGATTTTAGATACGTATTTGTAATAATCATACTATGTAATACATACCTTGTCACCAGGAACTAAAAACTCTCTTAGATGATCAGGAATGCTTGTTTCTGGCACACTGGTTTCCCAAAGCACAAAGATCCTTTCCAGAAACAGCGTCCCCTGCCAGTCTGAGAGAAGGCTGCTTCAGTGGCTGGGCTAGCCAGATCAGCTGCAGCACTGGGGACCTTTGCAAGACCTTTTCTTTTTTCTTAATTTAAAAAAAAAAAAAAGTATACCATAATTTTACTTGGTGCACATGTAAATGAGGTGGGTTTGGGTGCAGGGAAATGAAATGTTCTGCAGCACTGATCTGCAGGCTGATACTAGTAAAGTTTTTCCTCAGATTGTCCGAGTAAACAGTGCTGCTGTTCACATCCTGCTACTAAGCTGTTTGGAGGGGAAAGCTGAGAAATTGTCTGTGCCTTCTTTTCTGGTAAAACACCTGTTTCTTGCCCGTAAATGTTAAGTAACTTTTTGCTTAGAGTTGTTCTTGTGTATGTTTTTGCACAGCTATCCGTAGTCCATTGCTAAACAGACAGCAGTGTGCACTCGATCTCAGGTGGTGTGCTTGCCCAAGCCTCAGCGATTTAAGAAATGCTTTCCCTATTCCCAGTGCAAGGCCAGAAGAGTGGCAGAGCATTCAGTTGCCATGCCAGAAACCCAGACAGCCACATTATATTTGGAATTTATGTAATTTTTTCTCCCTATAAATCTTTTAAAATGCAGTTTATAAGAATTAACTTGAAGTTGCTAAATTTCATTAATAGCTTTCTTTTTGTATTTCCATATCCTGTCCTTTTCTTTGAAACTAGAGCTAATTAGCTTGTCTTTTTCTTACATTACTATGCCTGTTGGGGAGCAGATGTTTGGTGCCGTGTGGCGACTGCTGTAAGAGCAATGCAGTTTGTGCATAGCACAGTTAATACATTTTCTGGATAGTGTCTATTTTTCTTGTAACTGCTGGGCAGGCAAATGACCTGGAGTTAGGTTTCTTTTGTTCAGTTTATTCTGTGTATCTCCTTGGATTTATGTACCAAAATTGTTGATGGTTAGCGCTAAAGATTACCCAAAAACCCAAAAGATAGAAAAATGTTTAAACAGTGCTTGAGACTTTAAGCATATTTCAAAATTACATATACACATTTTGGGAAACACTCGGTAATTAATTTATTGGCGTGATTATGCTTACTAGGTCTAACATGAAAACGAAAATTCATGTCTTCATTCTTTGTGCTATTCTAGTGAAGGTGTGCCAGTGCTAACCGAGGGAGGCTTTTAAAAATCAATATGGGAGGTTAATATCAGGATCAATTTTGCTAACTTGTAGTATGTTTTTGTAACAAATGTAGTAACATTTCTTATTCACATAGATATATTCATAGATGTTGACAATAAGCAAGCCACGTTCAAAGCAGGGAGCAGAATTTTCCTGCGCTGTATAAACTTGTCATACTCTTCAGAACTGAAATTGTTTCATTCAGTATGGGCGATGTAAACATTTTTTGCGATGCTCGAATGGGAAGTTGTGGACAGTCACACGAGGCTCATAAATATAACTGTTCTTCTACTCTGATTTTTATTCTCGAAGCTTCGTCAGAACCACCTCAAAGCCCCTTCTTGTGCCTTGCCTCACATCAGTAGTGGTTTTGCCAACAGCAGCCTTGTGCCTGGAGACGTGGGATGTACGGAACATGTTATCAGGCATGCACAGCCGTTTGGGAGCTAGTAGTACATGCACATCTCTCTTCATTTTAGCTGTTACCTTTCTACATATGTACAACTTTGCAGAAAGCCTTAAACTGTGCAGATTTTTTCTGACTGTGAATAGGTTAATGATGACCCATTTGACTCTGCTGTACACAACAGGCAGAGCACGGTGCCGTGCCGTGCCATGCCATGCCCTGGTGCTGGCCCCAATGCAGGCATGCACCTGAGGCGGAGACGGTACCGCAGGGCTGGGCTCTCGTCAAACCCCTGGTTCTCGACCGCATCCCAAATTCCAGTGAATGTTTTTCAGGTAGCTCTGGCACACAAAAGTTTGGTTCAGTTGCTCTGTTTCCAGTATGTATGGTGATGGGGATGCAAAGACATAGGCTTAAAATAAATTGGTGGTGTATGTATGTGTGTATGTAATGAAAAACCAAAACAGCATCAAAATAGTCTTAGGGAACAAAAGCCATAAATCTGCCTAATGTAAAGTAACCTTAATTTGTTTATTGAGCTTAGGCAGCATATAGAACTCCAGTTCTATGAAGGACTCCTTTGCTGAAATGTAAACATAAAGATTTTAAATCGGAAGGAAGGAATACATTTAAAAAATGTGTGTTGGCAAATTATTCTCTCAAAGATATTCTCTGCTAATTCATTTAAATTACTTTGAGACATGCAGAGTGCTGTTTTCAGGGTTTCTAAAGAACGAGATCAAGTATTTAGGTGACTACACAGTATGTAAATTACTATTTTAGGGCTTGTAGTATCAGTAAGAATAGACATAGTGTAGTGACTGGTGAAGCATTCCCCTTTCCCTTCTCCCCCGAAACTGCCTGTGACTGCATATATGGGATAGACCTCCTGTGACAGTGTCATGGCGTGTCTAGTGTCCAGTTTGCTTCACATTAAAATGGAAACTGAAATGTGAACAATTCTCTGACTATGAGAGTAGCCAGTTATGTCAGTCATTTGATGAGTCTGTTTTCATGTCTGAGTCCCTGAAATAGAGATGCTGAGGTTCCACTGGAGTCAGAAATAACTCCTCAAGGAAAGGAATTAGGCGTATATCCTTATTCTGTTAACTCCTCTACATCTTACTTGCCTGTCCTGCTGTTGTCTAACTGCCTTATTATTTTTAATATTCTCTATAAACAAGTAACACATTCTTGCCTCCGGTGCAGCGTCTTCTCCCCATGTGGCCTTCTAGCTTCAGTCACCAGCATCTGCTGTGACAGAAAGAGATGTCCTTTTGCCTTGGGAAATGAGCGCTGGTTCCTGATGGTAAATCAAGATTCACCTGTACCCTTCTGTCTTCAGCTGACATCTTGAAAGTTATGGCTGGTCCACAAACACTCCTGGGCAGTACACAGCTGAAAACTTTTCCTCCCTTTCTGCCCTCTTTGCAAATGGCTTTAGATGCCTTTCACTTTTTATTTTTGCTTCTCTAATATCACGTTAAACAAAACCATTTTTGTCCCCATATTTCTGTAAAATCCAACTTTTAGTTGTGCGTCTGCTGGTTTCTAAGCAAATACAACTGATTGGCAACCCTTCATTATTTGGAATATGAAGATGGGCACTGGCTTTCTTGTTTCACACATAGGAATATCAGGGAAAGCACTTACTGTGTCTGTAGCGAATCTGTTCCTCCTTAATCTGACTTTGTTTTTCTGTGGTGAGATTGCGCATAGCTTGGAAGCAAAGCATGCACTCGAATTACAGGTGGCTGGCCAAGCTGAAAGACCATGACCATGAACCTGTGTGTTACTTTCCCCACTTGGTCATCTGTGGGTTTTCTTGCATGGCATTTGGAAAAGTGTGCGCTGCTGCTGCTTGTTAATTTGCAAAAAGGGGCCTACATGCTTCACATGGCCTTTAAAAAATTGGCAGTTCAGCAAATTTAGGTGTTCAGTATGATTTACTTGATTTTTTGAATGTTTAGAGTCCAGAAGAAGGTGTGCAAAGAGAATCATTACAAACAGTACTAAATGTGCTGAATTCAATTTTAGTGTCGGAGAGTTTCTAGATCTTTGAAGGAGGCTCCTCTCCTCCCACCCTGTTCCTCCACTTTGCAGTAAGAGTATATATGATAAGAATGTTAATCTCCTGTAGTTGGAAGTCTCTCATCCATTCCTTCATTAAAAGCTTCCTTTTAACACATTTCCTCTACCATGTATAAGCTGCAATCCTAATCTCTGCATTTTTTTCCCCTCACGGCTTTTGGAAAGACAGCTTTCGAAGCTGCAGCATTGATGTCCAGCCACTAAGGGGTACAAAAAACAATTTATCTTCTCCCTCTTTCATCCTTTGCCCACCCAGTACCTTCCTCGGAGACAACAGGCTAATGTGATCACACTCTGGGCTTGGCAGATTGGTGGAGTGCGGTGCATGTAGTTGCTTTTTAATCCAAAGTTTCTGTAAAACAGCACGTACATACTTTGCTGGGTTCCCAGAGAGGGAATGGTTGTTTTCTTCTCTGCTATGATTTTTTTCTTATTAACAGAGTAGCGATGCTTTTACAAGAGCATCGACAGAGATACTTCTTCTCGCACAAGAAGTTGCTCTTATCAGTCTGCCCTGGTAAAGCGTGTTACATTCAAATGCTGTTTGTGGCCGTAGCTCTGCAGCCCGCAAGCCTCATCAGGAGCCCTGGTACAGCCTCCTTAGCAGCTCTGGCCATGTTTTCATGACAGTGACATGGCATGCAACAGTTTAAGCGATTCCCACATGTGCTGCTCAGTGCAGCTGCTGCTCGGGGTGTCCCGAGGGCCCTTCCCTCCGCAGCAGCAGCCCCTGGACCAGCTTCCGTTTGGGTGCCGTGCCTGTTTAGGTGGAGCTCACTGCAGCCCTGGGGCACAGAGAGGCTCTGTACCAAGGATGACACTGTGCTTTTATTTAAGCATCTTGTTCCACGACTGCATAGAAGCCACACTTGGTGTACCTTTGGCTCTGGTGGTAACCTCAGACAAACGAAGAGCAGAAGACTTGGAGCAGAAAGCACAAAAGTCAGCTGAGGCTTGTGGGGTGTTACAAGATATTTTTAAATCTGTTTATCAGATGATGTTCTAGCTGTCTGAATAGTAATTTTTGTGTTTCCTAACATATTGACTTCTGGAATTTAGTAAAATAGGAGTATTTTTAATCTTCTGTGTTGAAAGCAGTTATGAAAGGAAGCCAGCATCCAAGGGGCAAATCATTTCACTTGAGGCATGGGGTTCTATGTCCGCTTTTGCTCTTTCTGTCCTGTAAAACTGCCCTGTGCAAAAAGAAATAGTGAACATAAAATAAAGTGCAAGTTAATATTTCCCCAGCAGTTTCTTCAGCTTTCAGTTTTGGCATACATTTCCATCTTGTTTTCCAGGTTTAGAGTTATTGCTATGCACTGATTTTTGTCCTTAGTAATCAAGCCTCTGATTTAGCCAAAGAAACCATAATAAAAAGACATCTGTAAAATTAAAAAAAAAGGGGGGGGGGATATGAACATTTAATGAATGAAATCGTAAAAAAAAAAGTCCCTAAAATAAAAAAAAAGAATTTGAAAGCATTTTATTTTTGCCTCTTCCCCAAAAAATAATGTAGGAGGGAGTTTTCAGCAGCAGTAACTACAGCTTATGGAGTCAAAATAGAAACAGCAGTCTCTGATAAATTTAGCTTATTGTTTTATCTCTGTCAGCCATGCTCAAAAAGGAAATACGCTTTGTTAACTATCAGTGTTTTAAATGGCCTCTTCTAGATATATGACTTAATTTTCTCTTAACTCCGTGTGGTACTACAGAAACTATTCAAAAATCTGACCACATCTGTATTTTTTTTCTCTCTGTGCTGTTATTCAAATCCTTCAGTGTATTTTTAAACGGTGAAAAGGTGTAAGCTTATTTCTAAACTGACAAAAAAGTACAGTAAGTTGTGCTTTTCTCCTTTAATTTACCCTTTCCCTTGGCAGCTAGTTTTGAACACAACCTTTGCACAATATAGTATGTTTTTGTTCTAGTCTTGATAGTTGTAGCACCAACTTACTTTTTCTACAAAAATGTCTACAAGAAATTTTTCATTTTGTTAGGCCACAGAAAACTATTTAAAGAGCCATACTACCCTGTGCTTTTTGGATGCCTAAGTTGTGGAATTGCTGAATTAAATTTCAGCAAAAGTTGCTTTTAAAAGTAAAAAAGATTTCTTGCTGAAAATCAGTTTAGCATTGAAAATATTTTTATTATTAATACCTAATGGGAAGTGCTGTGTTTCTTAAAAGCAGCTAGGCTTATTATTGTGGTCCATGTACAAATTTCAATGTGAAAAAACCCCGAACAACAAAACCCAAAGAAACAAGGGTTTATTTCTTGGCAGTTCTGCGTGGCGTCTCTCAGCACGCTGCAGCACGCAGATTGCTGCTTCTCCACTCGCTGCTGCCCCTTCCTGGGGCTGGGGAGGCTGGTGGGACGCTGCACGTTGGCTGCTGTGGTCATCTCACGTTGGCAGTGGCTCAGCGTCCCCTTTTGAGGGGCTGTTGTGCCAAAGCAGGCGGGAAAGATGTCTTAGTGTAAAAGGAACATGGGTTTGGAAGTAGCCCATACTGTTCATGTGGGCTGGTGAGCCACGCACATGGGACTGTGCTGTCCATTGCCGGCTGCGAAGCTCAGGGGTGGAGGGGCTTCCAGAAGAGGGTGGGAGCCCATGGTCCTTGGTCTTCCTGCCCAGGCTGTGCCCCTGCCCAGGCACGGGCCCTGTCAACAGCCTGCTGGCCTGTGGCTCCCGGTCCCATCCCTCCTCCTGAGCGGAGCCCAATGCGGGGCTGGGGGCTGCGGCCGTGTTCCCCCTGGGACGGACAAACTGACGGAGTGGTGCCAGTTCATGCTGGCTGCCTGTAACGTGGAGGTTGAGGTCACCGAGTTTGATTTTTGTGTGTTTGTGTACGCGTTGCTGAAACCCTTTATCAGCTTGCTTTCCTCAGAACTGCACCCTGCTGAGCGCTTGGGCTTTTCCTGTGATTTGGGGTTTTTTCTTCTTGCTTGTGTTTGCTAGAACCTTAACATTACTTAAATGTAGTAGGAGTGTTTTGTGCATGAGTTGCTATA
This sequence comes from Burhinus oedicnemus, assembly GCA_008921705.1. NCBI lineage: Eukaryota > Metazoa > Chordata > Aves > Charadriiformes > Burhinidae > Burhinus > Burhinus oedicnemus. Next base: position 280,699 of record VFFE01008597.1, on the reverse strand, counting down.
GCAGAATGCACCCTGGAGCAGTAATAAGCAGTGGGAATCCACCTACCATTTGGAAGATACAGCACATGCATATGGATATTTTGATTAAAGAAAAAAACTTAATCTTCTTTACGGTGTAATGTGGATACACTCGAATCTCTTGATTATTTAAGAAAAAAATTAATAAAACTAATAAAGTTCCTTTGCAAATCTGAAGAGATCTAGACTAAGTATACCTGCAACTGGAGCAGGCCCTTTTATCTGTACAGATTTATCTGCTATTGTGGACCTTGGCTCTCATTTAAATTTCCCATGGCTTTGGATTGCTGACTAGGTTTTCTGCAAGAGTGCCCATGCTTACATGGTCATATATTCTGGGTGACTTTTTCACTTTTTTTCTCTTTTTTTTGCTGCTCTGTTGATTGTTACAAGGGGAATTTTTTTTCCCACTTCTGTCATCAGTTTGATCTTTCTTCCTTGTCCCTATTTCTCTGGGTTTCTTACAGGTGGGGAAAAACTGTCATATTGCAATTGAATTTTTGAACACTGATGGGAAACTGATTTAATCCTTCTGAAGGAGAAGTTCAAGATTTTTAAATAATTAAAAATGCAATAGAGAATATACTGAAAACAAAGGACTTAAGGGTTTAAAAAGAGAGAAAGTAAAGTTTGAGTAGGGCTACAAAGGGACATAAATCATGCAGATATGTGTGTGGAATAAGCACAGGAAAAACAGAGTTTACATTAATGAATTTTAAAACAGAATAAAAGTCTAGAAAAGGACTGATAGGAGGAATAAAATGGCCTGTTGTTAATGCTTTATTACGTGTTTTCCCATTTATTGTAGCACCTAGTGGAAGTGGTTTTGTGCTTCGAAGCTGTGGGCAAAATTGACATGCAGAGGAATGTAGAAGGATGGCACATACTTCATTTTGTGAGCCCTTAGGCTGTAACTGGCATGCTTCTAGAGAAACTGGGCCCTTTTTGCTGCAGAGAACTCGCTCTGTTTCCTCTGGTATGGACGGGATTCGCTGTGGAGGTTTGCACTGCAAGTGGATTGAAGTGCTGCGTTGTCAAAATGGGCAGGCATGCAGCACGTTAGGTAATTTGTAGGTTTCTTACTGAAGAGCATGGAAAATGCTGTGATACCATCACAGCGACCATTAATCTTGTAACAGTTGGTATCTGGTGGCTCTTTCCTTTTTCAATCTGGAAGAGATACAGAAGACTAGATCCTTAATATTGTAATATGTGTCCATATGCAGGTATATACACACAGTATCTGTAACACAACCTAACGAGTCCTGGGAAGATTATAATGGTTGTCTTTATACTCTGTTAATGTATATCATTGATATTTCCAGCATTCTCACTGATTAGTATTGCGTGCCTTTCATGACTGTATTTCACCTGTAACGATCCTCCTCTAGTGGCTTTTGCCAGGCGAGAACTGTGGCGTCGGCAGGCAAGACGTTGGTGTCGGTGCACACCTCGCCTCATTCCCAGCCCTCAGCCACTGTCTGGTGTCTTCAAGGCTGAGCATGGTCCTGTGCTTGCTCCCACTTCGTTAATTGGCCGCATTGTTTCCCCCTAGTGCTGAGACAGTTTCCAACCTCCACGTGGAAATCAAAGTAACTCCTCAAATCTCCAGAGAAACTCTGGATTAGGGAGGGTTTTGTCACCAGAACCTGTCCAGTTGCCTGTCCAGCACTGCTTCCCCCCCATGCTGCCGGCGAGCTGGCAGGAGCCCGTTACCCTCGGAAGGTAGGAGAGGCGAGGGTGACACCGAGGACCTCACAGGAGGTTGTATGAGCAGCCCAGTGCATCTGCTGAACATTTCTGGCTAACAGCGGCATTTCCCATTAATGTGGCAGTTTTTGCACTTGTGGAATTTAGCTTTAAGTTATTTCTTTCTATGTGAAAATTTTTAGCACCCGGAAGGTTTCCCATCTGCCAGGCTCAACCTCTACTTACTTTCTATGATGGTAGTTACGTTTGTCTGTTTTTCCTCTAACGCTCTTGCTAATATCTCTGATTTTACATTGTATGCAACAGTGCCAAGTATCTTGAGTATGTCTTAGGAGGTAATGACTTCATTAGCAGTGAGAAAATAAGAAAATAAAAGCTCTATCTGTTCAGCTGGACTTCTTGTGGTGTGCATGGTGATGTATGGCTTACATTGCAGAGCACTAAAGCCATTGCCCTCACACTGTAGAAAACCATATGCACAGGACTGGCTCCCAAGATGTGTTTTGTCACCAGTTGGGTGCAAATTCTGTGAGTTCCTATGCTGTCTTCGTATGGTGTCACGTTTGATATGTGGTGGTTGTTTTTCTTGCATTTGCCTACTTTTGAAGTGTAGGTGAGGAGGAGACCTATTGAATATAGCAGATTTTGGTGACAGTCACAAAGCAATTATTTGCTCAAAGCGGGTAGATTTATCTGCGCTTTGCTGTTGCATGGTGTTGTGCGGGCTGCTGTGGCATGCATGCTCATCCTTCTTAGAGTCCTGAAGCGCCAGAAACAGCAAGGTCCCGGCCAGGCATCCTCGGCACTTGATAAATCTTCCTCCATCATCTCCTTTAACCCCCAACAACCAGAGAGTGAGGGGGCGGGGGCGGGGGGGAGGCTGCCAGATGCTTTTTTCGGTCTCTTTTTGAAACTCTCTGTGCATGGTGAAACATCAGAGTTTTCTCTGCTCTTTTGAAGCGGAGGTGTTTTACGGCCTCTGTGGTTACAGTAATTGCGTTAAGGTTGTACGTACTTCCCAGTCTAGCCACTGCCTGAAGGTAAGCCACGAAGTCGGTAACTGTGTCTTGTACTTTTAAAACTTTAGCTGCAGAGGTCTGGGGATTTCCCCCGCCCCTCCCCGCCTCCCCCCGAAGCCATGGGGAGCTCCGGCGGCCGGTTCGGGACTGGCTTTAAGTGCATATGAGAGCGTACATACACACACATGTAAGCATATGCACATGTAGGTATTTGTATATTTATAGGCGTGTATGTGAAGGTTCAGCTTTTCCATTTGCTTTGTTTTCACGTGGGATAGCTGGCACACAGCTTCACAAAGAAAACTAAAGTGAAAAAAGTTGCCAACTTTGAACAGAGATTTCTGCCATGTTCCAAAGCAGTCTCTGAGAAGGGCAGCAGCATTTCCAGTCTTTATTTGTTACTGAGATGGCTGAAGTCAGAGTGATAGGCTTCTGTGTGCGATAGCCCAGCACAAAACAAAACCATTCCCTGAGGCTTGCTTCTTGTGACGTGCACATTTTCTGTATCGTTTAACTGTACTTTTGATACTTCTAGAACTAAAGCTGAGTGGGTGTGCACTAGAGGAATTTTCTCACCAGATTCTTAATTATAATTTTATTTTGGCATATGTTTAAAATAGCAAAAAAGAGGATTCCTTTAAGAAATCAGTGTCAGCAATCAGAGCAGAGGGACAGTTCAGTTGGCATTTGTACTATATATATGAGACTTATGTTGTACACCTCCTCATGAGTTATTCTGTAGGGTTTTGGTGAGTTGATGGTGAAGGCAGTTTATTCCCTGTGTTTTTCTGAAATACGTGCATGCTGACCTTTGTTTTTAGGGGGGTAGTGATTTAGTTCATTTGTATGTTTTTATCTTATTAAATTTTTGATGCGTGCTTCCTTTTAAAAAATCTTTTGGAAACTTTTAGATTTCTAGATAGAAAAAATATTTAAAATGTTCTCATGCGACATCCTTTTGTCAAAAATGAAGTCCAAAACCAGGCATGGGGCATTCACTTGTGTATTTTGTCGGGTTTTTCTCTTTTTGAGCGGTAGCCTTGTGCAGGTGGAGTGATGCTGTTTTACTTGTCATTTTTCTAAAAACGGAGTGATTCACTTATGGCTTAGTGTCACAGCTGGCTGTGTTTTGTTTTGGTGTTTTTTTTAAGCAAGGTGCAAAGCTCCCGGAGCACGGCGGAGGGGACGAGCAGCCCGTCGCTGCTCCCGCCGCTCTCGCTCTGCTCCGCCGGCCGCTCCCGGCGGGACCCTCCGCCGCCGCTGCCCCGGGGCCAGCCCGAAGCGGAACCGTGCGCTGCCCCTGCCCGTGCGCTTTCCCCTGCCTGTCCCTGCCCCTGCCTGTCCCTGTTC
>VFFE01008597.1:210877-276582 GCA_008921705.1 Burhinus oedicnemus | reverse complement strand
TTTTTTTTTTTTTTTTTTTTTTTTTTTTTTTAATGAGTAATAAATTAATGAATAATGCACATAGATTTTGGCACAAGTTTTTCTGGAAGCTGAAAAATGAATTTCTAATATATCTACTCTATATTGGAGAAATTTAAATTTTTCAGTCTTTTTAGTGCAGTAACAAGATTTACCTTTGGAAAGATGTTTTAGTGTTAATGTCGTATCAGGATAACTGTTTGCTTCATTTTGACACTACAGTGTTTTATCCTTGTGTTTGAAGATAAATCAACAATCCAGAAGGAAAGAATAGAACAGTTGTTGTTGGGATCTGTAAGCAGCTTAATTTTTCTTGAAGGTTTCTGTGCCTTGCATTTAATGGTAGCGGGATGTACCAAATCCGCATGTTTAAGGTCCAAAATTACTGCCAGATGAGAGACTGTAAGGCAGGGGGCATGTTTAAATGGTGGAGAGGAACCTGCTTTTGATACCAAGCAAACAAGGACTGGCTTTTGGGGGCAGTCCTGTACAACTAACTATGCTCTTGTCCCTCCGACACGGGGTTTGTAAACGCGCCATCCTGGTGGACTGAATTCCTGCCACGGTTCACATTCTCATTTGCAATTTACTGCACACGTACAAACTGTTCAGTCCTCTCTTTGACTTCCTTTAAACCGAGATTACTGTTGCTTTAACGCTTGTTGGGAGGGTGGCATTTTAACCAGTTTTTTGGTTGGATTCTTGTTGCTGCCATCACTGATCATCATCTTCCCTAGGAAATGCCAAGGCTGCTTTAAAGAGAACTTGGTAAATTTTGTCATTTGTGGCAAGAAGTGCAAAATGGTGATCTAGGTCACAGATCACCCTTAATGTCTAACTTGTGCGCTTCCTTGTATAGTAAATGTAAATGTGTAATAAATGTAGTAAATGTAAATAGACTTGCTTAGTTTAGTTGCTTTTCATTGTTGAAGTATTCTGTGGGCCAGCTAGGACAGGCACGCTGTACTGAGCGTTGTCCAAACAGCATCTTTTCTCGGGATGCTCCTCTGCCAGTATCAGATCCTCTAAGCAGCATGCTCTTTGGTTGCCAAAGCTCATTGGGTAAATTTTTCCTGAATATCGCTTTCCACAAATTCTTCCTACAGCTGTCCTATTTTAATTATATTACTCTAGACACGAGTCTTAGATTGAACTGTCTGATTGTAGCAAGGTATGCCTCTTTCATCATGTGCTAGAGCTTGGCAAAATAGAAACTGAACAGTGCAGTTGTAGGTATTGCTGGCTGACATAGCAGGACGTGGTCAGTCTTGTTGTCCCATCACAAATGTGGAATACTTATTTTTGGTCGTAAAAGGGGCAAAACGTTACTGCCGGTTTCTCTACTGTGCTCTTTTTTTCTGTACTTATTCTAATTAAAAATTTATTCACCTCTTCCAAGTTCCACCAGTGAGTTACAATATCACCCAAAGTATGGAAAATGGCCTCTGGTCATCTTGCCAAAAGCTTTTCACTTCCATCTTCGAGCGTTCAAATTACTTTTCTTGGCCTTTCCGCCCTATACCTCCCTGACCCCAAGTAATCCCTTGACATAATTTCAAATAATGAGGAACTCATCTATGGAATTACACAGGTAACATTTTTGATGGCACATGTGATAGTTTGAAGGATACAGTCAAATTGTTATTTAATTGGAATACTGTCAATGTCGTCCTATTAAATTATTCATACATTTTGAAAACTACCACGGAATCACGGAATTTTCGGAGTTGGAAGGGAGCTCTAGAGATCATCTAGTCCAACTCCCCTTCTAAAGCTAAAGCCCTATGCTGAGGGCTAGAAAGCAACCAGCTGTGTAGTGGACTCAGTGGCCTTAAAGTGTATGTTAGATATCACACCAAAAAAAGAAGAAAGGAAAACTGTTAAATGCCATTTTACAGGCATAGGTTATTTTCTTTGGCTCAGGAAAGGGAATCCTCTGAGTTGTGTGAATTTATGAGGTGGTATTGAAGGTCTTAACGCTGACACTATTGCTGCATTTGGTCTTGTTTCTTGATGTTTGCTGAGTGGCGTTTTTGTCTAGCCCATGATCTTAGTGTTAGTGCTGGTGACTTCTTTACTACAGAGGATCTAAGGAGGTGCCCAGCCAACAAAATGCTACTGCTGTTCAAATAATTCTGAATTATAGTCACCTTATCTATAGATCTTTTTGACACCCTCCTTCTGGGGGACAAGGTGGGGAGGTGGGAACAGAGCTGCAGGTGGTGTTGGGGTAGGAGGCAGAAGCTTGGGCTAAGGTCTTCTGTGCGTGGTGGCAGCTGAGTCAGGTTTGCTTTGCTGCTCTGCCTCTTCTAATCCTCCCATGCAACAGGCGACTAAAGTGAGTGAGGATAAAGGTAGAAGAATGGAGGCAGTTGCACCAACACCATGAGCAAGGCTTTTCTTCATCGTCTGGGGAGAGCCTGTGCTGACAGGCTGCCGTCAGGCAGTCTGAAGGCTGGGTGCAGAATAAATAACCTCAGATGTGAAGGAGAAGATCCTGCTGCAGCTCCAAGGCAAGGGTTGTCTGGGAATGGCAATCAAGACAATGCAGACCAATCCCAAGAGTTTGGAGGTTTTTCACAACCGGTACCTTTTCTTACCCGTGTGACCACAGGAACAGTGTGCATGATGATGCTCATCTGTTTTGCATTAGGTAAAAGATGAGGTAACCAAGCCAGTAGAAGAGGCTGATGGTCACATGCTACAAGATGTTTTGGAAACCAGGTGCCAGCCCACTGCCTCTGAAACGTAGCTCAGTCCCTGCAGGATTTATGAGCTGTGGCAGAAGTCTGCTAGACATGCTAGAGCCAAGCTGGCCTCTGGGCCACTTGCATCTCTCCACACCGTGCTCCCCAGAGCCCTGGGCTTAGGGTGGCCACTGTGGCACAGAGCACAAGTGCGCAGAAGTGCTTCAGCTCACCACCAGTGGTGAGTGACCCCTCCAGCAGCCACAGTGCAGCAGAAGTGTCCCAGCACCTCTCTGTCAGTCAGCATGGCCCAAAATGGCTGGACTGGCAGGGGTAATTGCATTGTCTTGTGCCCAACCTGAATGAACCCTGGCAATGCTGAGCTTTGACAGCTGGCTGTGTGTACCTGTGCTTCTGGTGGGGTTAGTTGCTGGCTTAGGGAAGGTGTTCAGCAGTAAGTGGGCGCTAACTTGTGCTTAGGCTCAGGCTTCAAAATGGTATCAAGCCCCGACTCGCAGTTGCTGCCTGCACTGCCTCGTTCTGCACGGGGCTCTCCTCATGCTGGGCTTGGATGGGGAACATCTGGCCACTTCCAGTCAGGAGCCTTCTGCAGGCTTGCGTAATCGGTCCCGCTGTGCGGATGGTCGTCGTCCGTGTGGTGACAGACGGGCTCTTCCCCAGCCCCGGGAGATACAAGCCACTGTGACTTGAACTTGAATCTTGAGGATCTTCAGTGTTAGCAAATTTAATTTGGGGTTGTTTGGTGTTTAGGGTGCATGGGTTGCTAATATATCATGCTTCAGAGCAAAAGTAGGATAAATATTTAGACATTTAAATTTCATACCTTTGTAACATTATAAATGGGAGAGTTTCCTGCTAACAGCCATTCCATCATTTGGTCAAGTAAATGAACAAGGCAGCTCAAAATTCCTGTTGTCAGACTCAGATTTTAAACCCAAGAGGCCTTCAAAGTATCAAGTTTCTTGCATTCATTTATGTTCGGGAAAGCAGAAATCCAAATCAGTAATCTCTCACATCTTAAAAAACAAGAGCATTTGGCCAGGGCCTCTTGTTATTAAATGGAGATGACCCTGCAGTGCAGGAAATCCCTGCAGGACAGGGGGATTTTAAGGCTCCAGGATTGTAATTCGAGGAAACGAGGGTTATACTACCTCAGTAGTTAAAATCCTATAGTGCAAAACTTAGTGCATTTGTGGTGAGCATCACTGGAGCAGCATGGATGCTGATGCAGAAGCTGTGGTGGCATTTAAGACTTGCGAAAGGAAGACATGCACTACCCAGAAGGCAAATTTTATAGTAAACTCAGAGGGAAATAGTTAGAATGTGTTATTTTGCTCGTATTTTTTTTTACAGGATGGACTTTGAGTACACATTGAGACATTGTATTCTGTCTACAAATCTTCCATTTTAAATAGGAGTTTGGGGTATTCGCAGGGGCATTTTGGTAGCATACATGCTAATTTTTGTTCTCTGTTATGGAACAGCCTAACCTGTGCAGTTAGCACGGTGAGGTTGGTGTATTCACAAGATCTGCGTGCCATGGATATTAGTAAAATCCATGTCACCATTTTTTAATTTTTAAGAGAGCATAGGCCACAGCCTTATCTTCTAACTCTCTTCTGTATAAGCAGTCACTGTGTTTATGGTACCTCAGCCTTTCGCACTTACACCCTTCTGTGTACCTTTCTGGTAAGAAGTACGGCAGGAGTCCCAGCGTTGGTGCAGCCAATGGAGTGTGTACTGGGGTGAATGGTGCGGTAAAGGGAGCAGATAGAGAATGTTAGGTGGAGTTGGGCAACTTCTAATTGCTCCGTGGTCATGACAGGTATGTTTTTTGTGTGGCTCCAGCAAAACCCCTGGCGTACCCCTCGGTGGTGCGGGCTTCACTGTGGCATCTGGGCCTCCTCCCTGGCATGGATGGTCCTCGCTCACTGCCATGATTTGTGCGTGCTTCACTCATCCTCTGCATGACTGTTTCCCCTCTTCCCACACCACACGTTCTCTGCCAGGAACGAACTGTTGAAAGTGTCGGGAGAAGAGCACAGAGGCTTCTCAGGGAACCCACGGCTGGTGGTGTGAAGAGATGCCTGAGAGGTGCAGGGCCACGGCTTGGGAGAGTTATCTGGGCAGCACCATAGATGATGGAGATAACGGGCCATGTGTGCTAAGGCCAGAAGGGGAGGTGTCTGACTGAGGGTTTGGACACTAACTCTGTCTTTGTGGAGGGAGGGAGAGAGGGAGGAATGCGCTGTGTAAGGGGTGCACTGGGAGGACATTGGGCACAGCCTGGAGATGGGGCACCTGGAGGCCGTGGAGCGGCAGCATGGCTGGAGACGGGGAGCAAGTCAGAAGACCTGTGTTTCAGCTGTGAGCTGGTGGCCAGATAGCCACAAGAAAGGATTTCAGCGTGAGAACTCAATCTGGGGAGAAGAACCAGCAGTACACCTGGCTGCCAGCTTTCTTCTCCAGCTCTTGGCCGGCCCCAGGGGCGGCAGAGCCCATGCCAGGCCCAGCCTTGGCACTGGGCAGCCTGAAGGGGTGTCCGGTGGGACGCAGGTTGTCCCCCAGCCCCAAAGGAGCATGCTGCACCCCAGTCGCTAGCCGGCATGCCAGCAGGGGCACCGTGGGCTCGGGGCGGGTGGGAGAAGGGTCCCATGGCCCCTGCCCTTCTGTCCCCTTCCCGCAGCCCTTCCTCACTCCCGCTCTGTTTCAGATCCGGTCACCGCCTTCCTCGGCAGGTATATTGCAGTTGCAATAGATTACAGACTTTGTTTTCAGCAGAGGCCAGCCCTGAGGGTCGCGGTGCAGAGCCGGAGTGGAGGTGGGTCAGGCACTTGTGCTGCAGGAGCACAGGTCTGTCCAGCCATGCTATACCCCTACCTCGAGAGATGGCATGTGGGGAAACCCTCGCTGGAAGCCAGCCGGAGCTGGCCTCTGTAGTTCAGTGTGCTTTGTAATTTGTGGGGCAAAAGCTCATTGTCTCAGTTTGAAGTGAGTTTCAGTTATTCCTCAGGCTGCTGTTCATGATGCTCATCTGATGCTTACAAAAATTAATTTGCTTATTTAATAACAAGGCTTCCTTAATTCAAGCAAAGATACATCACACATGGGGCTAAATAGACTAGTTCTATTATTTCTTTTAATTAGAAAAACAATAGTAAAACTTTGAAAAGCTTTTAATTGTAAGTAGGTCTTCTGTAATAAACTAGCTTTAATGACAGGAATTTCAAAGGCCAAAATTTATTTCTCATGCTTCATATATCCTGTACAGTGAGTTCATACAATGTCCATCTTCGGTTTATGAAGACTTACGGAGCCCTGGTGGTCTGGGAGCAGCAGAGTGCTGGAGGCTGGGAGCTCCGAGCACACCCCAGTGGGGCACGGGAGTTTCCGTAGCTAGAGGCTAAAAGAAAACTGTCACCTGCTGCTTATGGACATGGGGGGAAAGTTACAGAATATAAACTATGAAGTGTACCATTTTTATTAGGGTAAATAATAAGTGTATTTTTTTTATTATTCACTTACATATGGTACCTGGTGAATTGAGCATTCCTCAAGTTAGGCTGTTTCCTCAAGACACAGTTTGACTTTCTAATCTTAAGTCAACTAAAACTGTTGGAAACAGACTTGCCCTTGAAATGGTAAAGGTAGTAATCTGAGGAGCAGAGTTAAATTCAGGTTTTTATTGTAACTTTTATTTGAAGCCTCGTCTTGGCTTCTGTTATTACTGCAAGACAAAAATCTAGTGTAAGAGAGAAACTTTAGTGCAAGTCTTTTTTCTTTTATATTTGCTATTTCTGAAATCCTGGCTATCGTGTTTGAAGCGTGACAATATAGGTAAGTGACAAATGCACAATTAAAAATTATAATAGTTTCTTCTGGGAACAGCAGGGTTTAATGAGGGCATGGACTATTACATCAGTGAAGTGAGTAAAGTTCCTATTATTTCGTTCTGTATTGCAGAGGTCTCCTTAAACCCAGTAAATACCATTGGGTTTAAGAAGTAGAAGCACTATGCTACTCTTTACAGAAAGAAACCACCTGTAGAAATAAGGATGCTGGGAGGTGAAGGGCGGGAGGAGCCCCGAAGAGGTCTGTGCAGTAGGCAGTGTGCAGGTTTTGAGGAACTGCTTGCATGGAGTGATGTTCTTTCAGCCTCAGCTCTAACTGTGAAGTCATATCGATGTACTTTAGTTTTGACATATTTTAGTTTTGTGGGACTTTTGTAGCTTTCTATGGCTATTAATTTTGTAACCTTTGTATAGCTATTTGCAAAGAATGGGGAGCCATGGGGTGAACTGCAAAAGTCTTGTGAAATAGGCCTTGCTGACAGCTGTACCCCAAAGAAGAACTAAAAGCTAATAAAAAGGAAACATCTTACCCCAAGGAGGAACTAGGTGAGTAAATTGCTGAAGAAGCATAAAGTCAGCAAGACTTCAGTTGTAACTGGGAGAAAGGTGAAGGCGGCAGGGGGAGATCACGACCACCGACTCAATTAGAGGTGGAGCAGACCTACCCCCCCTACTGTGTGGAAGCATGCGCACTTTAATTAAAAGGCACTGTAACTTTAAATGAAAGTGAGGAATGGTGATAACCAATAGAAATTGTTAGTATAAAATACTAACCAATCATTATAATCGTAGATGTGTACTCCTGTATTTCAAATAGTATAAATGTATTGAAGATTTTGTGGACCGGTGTGCTAGCTTTGTGGCTTACCACCTAGCACCTGTGTCTGCACAGAAATGCAGCAAATAAGTGCCTCTGCTCTGTGCATATGTTGCCATTTTGCACAGCAGGTAGACGAACCCCACTTGTGGGATAACAATATGCTATACAAAACAGTCCTCCAAAATCTTAGAAAATAATGTGCTGCTGTATTATGATAATCAAGCACAGATTCTAGAAGCTAAAAGTCTTAATTACAGTAAGTTTCCTGTCTTTAGCATGGCAGCTTTCCTTTAATTAAAAAAAAAGGGCAAAAAAAAAGCTGTGTCGCATGAATTAGTCTTACATGGTCTGCTGTATTTACACCAGTTGCTGGCATAGAGCAGTTAAGTGCAGCAGTACTGCTGAAACGCCTGCCACTCACTCTCGGCATTACTCCGTGTGTGTGATTTCCAGGTTGCATCCAGAGCAAAAGTGAAATATCTGCCCCTTGCCTCTCGACAAGTACCTCACCTTACTCTTTTTTTTGTGTTGTTCTTTTTTGAGTCGTTCAGACTGATAGGAAGGGCAGGACAAGAGGATATGGGTGTTTTTAGTTTGTGCCCAAAACAGTTTTCCAAACAAGTGCTGCATTTCTGAAAACGAGGTGTAGATGTGAAAGCCAAGAGCACAGGGTATGTTTTCCGGTTCTCTGGGAACACATCAAATCAGCTTTGCAGGTCTGAGCAGGCAGAGATTTTCTGAATTGTTAACTGAGGTAACTGAAATCTTGCCCCTGCTATAGCTTTTTGCAGTTTGGGCTTGAACATCTCAAAAGGCACATTTCCCACCACACCCCCCCAGTTTAAAAAGAAGCACAAGGTTCTGGTTTACTGCTTGAAAATACAAACCAAACTCCTCAGAGCAACTCCTGCACAGCCACCTTTCTCAGTGAAATATCCAATTTGAGGAAGAATCACCATGAAGAGAGTTCTTCTTTTACATAAATGAATCGTAGAGTTTGCTGTCAGTTGCTTCCATTTCCATTTAACTTTAATGTTAATCAAAGTTATGTTTTATTTCATCGTTAATGTGTCACTATAATGGTGTACTGTTATTTTCAAAACTTATTTCCTGATTTTGGGAAGAAGACAATTTTAAGACGTTAAATACCAAAGAAATTAGAATATATGCAAAATTTAATTTGTGCAATATTGCAATACTTGCAGATATATGAAAGATCAGAAATTAATTGCTTCTCATTTGAAAGAAACTTTTAGTTTTCTTGAATATGTGGGCTTATGTCACCTGCATTTTTAACTTTATAATATTTAAAGACTTTTTCAATAATTCTGGCTAACTTCTGTTTCCTTTAAAAGGCAAATTATGTGCAAAAATAGTCTTTAATATAGATACTAAGTTGAAGGATCAAATATTTGGAAGTTAAGCAATGCAGTTTTAACATTAAAAGCTCATCTTTAATAATATGTTACATTAGTTTTAAATAATTTATCACAATATTTTGTTGTAAGTTACTCATAAAAAACTTTACAATAGAAGTTATTGCATAGTATATCTTGTCTCAAACTTGGATATTTTCCAAGTCTCAGTTCTAAAATCTTGGTGTGAAGGAAATTATCTTGGTGGCATAAGTTTTTTTTAATGGCTGAGACCTGTGATACTGTGGAGGTTAACACATATGCTGGAATTTGAAGTCAGGGACTAGAAATGAGTCTGAACTGAGAAGAACTGAACGCTGCAAGGGCCTCGGTGCCTGGAACTACTTGTTGGCTACGGCAAGGTCTGCAGGGACACTTACAGACAGCTCTGGTTTCAAACTCTGGAGGCATTTCTGTTTCCCGAATAAGGCTGATCAAATTCAAATGTTTGTCGGATAAAGTTCCAAATTTGGACAATTGCAGACTTTTAGATTAATTTGCAATACCATACTACAGTGCTGTCCAAAGGTGATCTCTACTATGTATGTTTAACACTACTACACATACTATGTATGTATGTTTGAACACTACTTTGTTTTGGTCTGTGTTTATTTCTTACGTAATAACTCAACGTGAACTCTGGTTTGAAAACTGGATGTACCAAAGGGCAATTAGGAAAAGGGAATTTTTTTGCATGATCCATCTCAGTGTGTAGCTTTCTATAGTTGCTATACAGTTTTAACATGATAGAATGTTTTTTAAATGCTGGGAAAGATCACAGAAATAAGTAGCACTGAAGAAAAAAAGTGAGGTACTTAGAACAATAAAACCCAATGTTAAAATTGCCCAGGCATTTCATTGATAATTTGAAGAGCATGCAGTGAATGAGATGGAAATAGCAAAGGCTTTGGTTCAGCAAAACACTCAAACGTGTGCTTAACTTCAAATGCATGCTTATGTCCTCTAGATTTAGGATTATTCTCATGTAAAGCTAATCACGGCTCAGATGTTCTCCAGGTGGTGGCCAGGGCATTTCAGCTTTGGCTGTGGGTGTGCAGTACGGGCACTCCTGTAGTCTAACTGCAGGTCATTAGAGAGATGTGTATCACTGCAACAAGATACATCTCAGTTCATAGTGACAGTACAGGAGTGAAAGAGCAGCATCGTCAGGGGGCAGCAATTTTTAAGAAAGAGACTAGTTGCTCCACTTGTCACCCCCCTGCAGCCCCACAGTCCTGCCCGGGTCCTGTCACTGCCCTGGGCAGCTGCCTTGGGGAAAGGGCTTTTCCCCATGTTCCGCATGCTGCAGTGTGAGGGCACACAAGCAGGCTCAGGTTTTGAGGGGTCTTGATTCTTGATGTCCTGTTTTAAATTCTACCATAATGTTCATATAAAGCTTTTTTGCGGCTCTCGTAAATTATTTTTAAAAAACAGAAAAAAAACTCCACCCAGCTAAAGGTGATGCACTCTGGTTTTGTTTAGTAGTAGCTATTAAAAACTGTTCCATGCAGCACAGGACCACAGCAGCTGCTCAGTCAGCATTAAGGTTGTACGCTTCCTTTCTGACATTTGCTGAATTGTCTTAATAAAATCCAGAACATAGTACACTCTAGATAATATTTGTTTTATTTTCACTGCTTGATATGTTTGATATAGAGCGGTATTAGTGAAATCAGAAACTGTATTGTAATGTTTCTCTTTTTTTCCAAACCATTTCTACGTCAGGTAGATGTATGTTGTCTTACCTCTTTAGGACACATAAGCAGAGTTCTTTTCAAAATTTGGACAACTTTTTCATGTGGTTGGTGAAGAAATACTTTCCTCAATTAAGAAATAATCATATTTTTATCAACTTTTCAGCAACAGTTGAGGGAAATCTGAATACTCTGCTCCTTTGACTGTATTAGATTGCTGCCTGAACACTGTGTGAGGTGAGTCCCGGATTTCTAGCTGCTGTGAAGATTGCACAAGAGATTATGAGCATCCTCTGCAGTCTTTACAAGACACTCTCCTCTAACATCAATAAGCCAGTTCACCAGGAGGCAAGTAGAAAAATAGGTCATGGATCCTGTGACTTTAGAGCGAAGCTGTGGAAAACATTGGTAACTGGGGAAGGTGGGTGTAAATTCCCATCCAACACATACATGCACACCTTTACTTTGTAAATGCAGCTGGTAGCACTGGTGGAGGCAGGGCCTTCCTTCTGCTGCTGCCCACCATATGCTGCCTTTCTGATCTCGCACAGCCGTGCAAAAGCATGATACTGGTGCAGGAGACAGGCATGTGCCAACTCAGCCCTTTTTGTCAGAAACTCCAGCCAAGTCCCACCAGGTAGTTGTGGCTGGACCTAATCAAGGTGAGCCATTGAGCCCTGTTCAAAGTATCATAGAATCACAGAATGGTTTAGGTTGGAAGGGACCTTAATGCTCATCTTGTTCCAACCCCCTGCCATGGGCAGGGACGCCTCCCACCAGACCTGGTTGCCCAAAGCTCCATCCAACCTGGCCTTGAACACCTCCAGGGATGGGGCAGCCACAGCTTCTCTGGGCAACCTGGGCCAGGGTCTCACCACCCTCACAGTCAAGAATTTCTTCCTGAGATCTAATCTAAATCTCCCCTCGTTCAGTTTAAAACCACTTCCCCTCATCCTATGTCTCCACTCCCTGATCCAGGGTCCTTCCCCAGCTTTCCTGGAGCCATTTTAGGGACTGGAAGGGGCTCAAAGGTCTCCCCAGAGCCATCTCTTCTCCATGCTGAACAACCCCAATTCTGAGGCTGGGCAGTGAGGTCTCTCGTGTAGGTGGTGGGGGTAAGTGCAGCGACAGTACTGTGTGTTACTGGGTCGTGGTGAACCAGGTTATAACCACAGGACTTTCAGAATTTAGGAGTATGTATTTTAACTTGAACTTAAAGGTCTTAATGTAAAGTTTTAGGTTTTTAAGCTGCTGCATTGTCTAAACTATTGCAGTGTGTACAATATGCCAGTGTAAAATTACTGTATTGATTTTTTTTTAAAACAACTTTTGCTTTCCTAATCTAGACTCTAAACTGCAGGATGTAACCCTTGCCCAAATACACTGTGCTAAACTAACCATTAAACTTTTTGTTGTAGGAACAATTGTTTAACAAATAAAACAACATATGAAAATAACACAGTTTATTAGATTCCTAGAGGAAAAAAGGGAGAAATTAATCTTAATACTATTTTGTAAATAGTAACAGAAATGAAACAACTTCACAAGCGTTCTGCTTTTAAACCTGACTTTCTGAGAATCTTTCACATGTAGCCTGTGTTTACCCTGGCACATTAGGATCTCTGTGTCGTTTTCAGGTTTAAAAAATAACATGTTATTAAAGAGAGTGGCAAATTTTAGGTGCAGTCTGAAGGAGCACTGGCATTGTGTCTGAGTACATGGAAACGCACAGCAGAGCTGTGTTGTGCAGAGTTGATGCACTGTATGCATGCTCTAGTACCATGCAATAACTACAGATACTCACGAGGACAAATTAACGTGATTATTAGATTTACTCCAGGGTTTGTTTTGTTTTTATGAGCCGTGCTAATCTGCCGAAGGATACCCTGCAGCATGTAGGGTCTGAGTGCCAGGCACAAGATGAAGTGTCACCTGTAGCTTGCACAGGATGGCGCAGAGTTTGCAAGGCGTGCAGTGTTTGGTCTGTGTGCTGCTCTTCAGTATTGGTACTTCCGCATCTGCCGCCAGCTAAAAGGTGTGAATTCTTTAATACCAGAATAATTGACAGTCTTCCAGATGTCTGCTGTCAGTTTCTATTCATCCTGACATGACAAAAAATCATAGCTATGCATAATTCATAAATGTCATGCATAAGACTATATGGATCTAATTTTAAAATTAAGATGAAAGATGCTTGTTTCTGGCAATTTCTTGTAACAAAGTATTTTAGGGTGTTTCTGTAGACAGTAAGTAGTTGAATGCTGTATTTCATCTATTTAGATGAGTGCTGCTTCTATCATGGCAGCATTTACATAAATAGATGTATCGTCAGTGAACCTCCGAGTCAGGCCATTGATAGCAGTTTTTAAAAGTGGGTGGGCTAAGGCACGGAGAAGTTAGGTGGTGGGACAGAGCTGGCTGATGTGTCTGCCAGGAAATGGATTAACAGAAAGTCAGACTGTTTTTTCCTTAAGATATTTTAGATTGGTTTTTTTGTCTTGCTTTTTATTTTATTGTGGGAGAAACACAAGAGGTTTTTCATGTTGAGCCTTGATCTCAATGTATCTAGACATGCAGCTTAGACCAGCATGAAACAGATAGGAGTAACCTACGTAAATCTTTATTGGCATTTTTGTAGGAAAGAGGTGGAGCTTTTTTTTTTTTCTTGTTACTGTTAGCGGTGTGTTCCTAAAATATGATGGATTACTAAATATGTTTAACATGCCTTTCCTTTTTTTGTCTTAGTTCTTTGCTCCTAACTTGCAGGCGCGGTGGCTGAACAATAAGCTGTGTGGTGTGACAGGTAAATTTCACAATTTACCTGCTGTAATACTGTGCTCTGTACTGCCGTTCAATCATCTCAGAATTTTATTTGCCTGATTAGTTGAGTGCAGCAGATTTTCAATTTAAATGTAACTTCATCTGCTTGATTAAAAATGTAACAGAACATTATCTGTTGCAAATAAATTTCAGAGGAAGAGATGATTTTGCCTGTTTAAAAATAACATCTGTTTATATTGGCTGGGAGCAGATGATTAATACCTCTCTAATTTCGAGGTTTACCAGTCCAGCTCACCTGTCTCTTTGCATGGATAGCTGAAATTGATGGCTGTCAGGTATAAACATTTACCTGTTGATGTTTATTTGATGGATTTCTTTTTTAAGGATAATATAGAATCCCATCATTGGGCATTCATTTATTTGCTGCTCGTCAAGATGATTGACAGTTTTGCCAGCAACATAGAAAAAGGTTTTCCTTCTTGGCACATGCAAGAGAAATTTACTTCTAAGTGATAAGTGCCTCACAGAAGAAAACAGATTTCTGGGATTTTTCACTTCCAGCGTTTATTTTAATATGTCGACGGGAGGCTCGAGGTTGGCGTGAGCCCGGTGGGATGTAGCGGGAGGTGGGTGTCTGACAAATAGCAAGGCGATCCTGCAGCTGTTTTTCCTGCAGTGACGGCTTGTTTAAGCTGCAGAGCAAAACCACGGATGCTCCTGCCGGGAAGGCAGCGATTTCCAGCAGCCTTTAACTGAGCGGTTGGGTCTGCGAGAGCACTTGCTGGGTGTGCCTGTGCCTGCGAGGGCCCTGGCTGCTGGGCAGCTGCTGGGGAGCCTGGGCTGCTGAGCCCATCCTACCTGCTGGCAGGAGCACCGTGGTGCCTGGTCCCAGCCGCCATCAGCCCGTCCCAGCTGCCAGCTGTCTCCGTGAAACAGTGCTGCACACAAATCCCACCTCCAAGATGGTAGCTGGGGTGCAATACAGAGAATCACGAGAACTGCATTTGCACTGGTTTGTGAGACTGATTTCTCTGTGAGCCTGGGCAAATGGCTTTGTTTATCTCCCCATTCCCCAACCTGTGACAGAGATTTGAGAGTAGCCGCCCAGCTTTGCAGAGCACATGTGCTGTATGAGTGCTGCGTTGTTTTGTTTCTACTAGTAAACAGATATTTTCTTCAGTTTGTTTTTTGTTTGTTTGTTGTTTTTTTTTAATGCAGAAATTGGGTATTATGGAAAGATCTACAGTAATTTCATCTTGCTCCTGTCCTAAAACTATGAAGAAATAATTATTTCTATGAGAGATCAAGATGTATTTAAATTCATTTCATATTAAGGTAGCTGAGGAAAATACTGTAAAATTTTTGTCTTGTCCTTAAAATGAAACACTATGCACAGTGGGGGCTGGCGCTCTGTAACATCTACATGGCCTCCCCAGGATGATGCTTGCGGCTCCTGGTTTTCAGCCACTTTGCCATGGTGGAATTTAAAACTGTGGTGAGTTTGCTGTAAAACCTATAATGGACTGTTTACTGCTGGAGGAAATAAATACACTGGTGATCTACTCTTTTCTCCGTGTTCCCTCCTCTTTTTTGTTCAAGGCTAAGGGCAGCTGGCATAGAAAGCACTAATGCAGTTTTCTCCCACTTATTCTTAGCAAGCCTGGGTATTCCCAGCCTTTCAAGACCCTATTACATTGTTCCCACAGCATAAAGTGATGACAGCTCTGCAAAGGAATCGAGTGCTAAAATTCTAATGTAAAAGTCTGTGTGTGGTGTGGAAATGCCCTACCCCTCAGGTTTTGTTGTGCTAAGTGGAGCCCCTCATCCCTCCTCTTCAACGGCACAAACCAAGCATCATTTATAGCATACCTGTGGAGTTATTTTTCTTTTTTCCTGTTGCCAGAACACCTTGGAAAAGCAAAGTAGAGTCATAAGTTCGATTCTTTTCCAGTGGCTTTGAAATGCCAAATACGCATTTATATAAAAATCACAGTCTGTTACAAGCTTGGCCTTCGTGTTGCTGAGACCGATGGCAAAATTCTTCCTTCCCAGCTGTGAGTCCGCTGCCAGGCACACCTCACTTTCTGGCAAAAGTAACTGTAAGTTAGAGAGAGCAGCCCTTGGTGTTCAACTTTTTCTTCTGCATGTTTTCAGGAATTTTTGGTGGACCTAATTGCACATGTGAATTTGTTTATTCTTATGCTATTATGTTCTCCTGAAAACTAGGTTTGTTAAAATACAGCCTTGATACTAGTAGAGACCCATGCATTTGTCAGTTTGAGACATGAATGCCTCTTATTTTACACCACTGTGAAAATGGCAAACCACGCCGAAACAGTTTGGGAAAAAAAACATTTTTTTTGAATTGCCATTTGTTTTGTATTGTTTTGCCCTCTGTATTGTAAATACAGAAGACTTCTATGTGCTGGGCATGTAAATAAACCTATTAGGGGTTTTTTTTAGTGTAGTCTATTTCTCTTTATTATATATGAGTGAAAGGGTTATTGTATTTTTAGGTCGAGAAGCTCAAGACTAATCCAGGCTGCGTGGAAAACAAGGGGGTGTACTTCAGAGGATTTGCTGAAGTTCCGCTATTGTTGGTCCGCGAGGTCTCAAAATGCTGTTTCAATAGGCCTAGATGACCTCATCTTTCGCTGCTCGCTAATCCACAACCTCCATTTTCACAATGTCTTAGAAAAGTTTATTTAAGGAGACTTGCACTGGAATAATAGGTGATGCTTTGCATAAGTCATAAAGTCGAAGTTAAACAAGTACATCTATGTTGTACTTTGTATACTTAACACTGAAGAAAAAAATTACAAAATTTGCTCTTCGACAAAATTTTTATCATAATGTTTTAATTTTATGCAGTGATGTTAAAACTTAAAGCAGCCTCATACAATCCGTAGCTAGTACTTCAATTTAGTATTTGGGATTCAATTATCATTTTCTGAAAAGTGTTTACGTCCTTTTTCAGTCAATGCTAGGAAAGAAACAGTGAAACTGTCTTTTGGGGGGAATCTTATTCTTTGCATGCCTATTCTTCTGCTTGAACCCTGTGGGACACCCTCGCCACCCGACCACCTCGTGGTTTCTGAGGTTCCTGGCGGAGGGTGCTAAGCCAGCTCCCGCAGCACCGCACTACAGGCAGGTTTGCAGTGCCGGCGCATTGCCTGGGAAGCCTCAGCTGGCTGGTGGTGATGGCTGCTGCTGGACACAGTGCTCTGCAGATATCTGCCAGCTGTGGTACCATGTTTTCCCATTAATGCCATGAAGAAGTCCAGAGAAATCCAAAGGACCTTGAGCTCATTCTCATGCTTCCATGAAAATTTACACTGTTGGGAAGCAAGCAGAGCCCAGTTGCAGAAGAGGAGGAAGATAGTGGCTACACTGGTTTCCTTCATGCCTCTCTGCTGCCCCATGGTCCTTCTTTGGCAAGAGGGGTGAAAAACACCTTCTGTCACATGGTCCCTCTGTGTCACCACAGTTGTGTTCAGATTACACAAGGTATGGGACAAACCCCAGAATATTGTTAAGGTAGTGGATAAGCAAGAGGTGTGTGGGATGTGCAGTTATTTGACCAGTCACAGAGCCATAAAATAGGACTTGGAGGTTAAAAAGCTGAAGTAAGCGGCACCAAATAAACAATTACAGTTAAATGTTGATCCCTTTGTATGTCAGTCACGCCACCAACTTCTGTAGCCATTGGATCGGCAGTCGGACCATGGAATATTAGTATTTGCATTCTGATAGATGTCCAGAGGGATGTAAGGGAGGCCATGTAGCCGTGCCTCATACCTGGTTTGGCTCCATCCTGAACCTCTTATGAAATCCCAGACTCGCGTTCCTGCTGGCACCCCTTTCCCTCACCTCTATTTCCTTCCCAGACCTTTTTCATCCCCCTCTTATCCCTCCTTTGATTTCAGCCAGAAGATCAGATTGAGCCTGCCAAGAGGATGGTTTTGTGGTGTTGCACTGAGCCCATGAACAGGCAGGCAGATGAAAATGATGCCTTAAAAGCCCACGTGGCACAGAGTTCCCTGGGGACTGTAAACTGCCTGTTCTTCTGCAGAGATTGTGAGAGACGGTACCAGGCAGCAGCAGGAGCTGGCAGTCTGGCCGGACATAGCTCTACTGCCGTGGGAAGCAGCCTGGTCTAGGCTCCCCCAGTGGTACCTTGCCCTCTGCTCTGAGTCTCATTGGTCCTGCAGACCCCAGGATGGGGCATTTTCCACTCACTACACTGCTTATCTTCACATTCCCGGAGCCCAGGCACCTAGGCTTCCAGTCTGGGAATGCCGCCTTCTGCTTGCTGGAAGACGAGGCTGGGATTTGCAGCTCCGGTCTCTTACATCCCAGTGCCTAGTTCTGTGTGTCACTGCAAGGGGCACTCTCTGTATGCCTGTGATGTCTCCCACATGGAGAGGATGGAGAGTGAGAGGCAGCTGCCTGGGGACAAAACATGATAGATGTCTGGCTGCAGCAAAATTAGACTTTCTGTTGGGTGATGCCGAATTCCCTTGCCTGTTGGAGAAAAATTAAAGAGCTTCAAACCTGTGGAGTTAAAGAATTTGAGATGAATTTGTTAACTCCCACATTCAGATTGTCTTGTTGCAGACTCAAGGATGCCAGATCCTTCAAATCCTGTTCTCAAAGTTATGATGACAGGCATGCCTTATTTTGTAAAGTGAATTACAGTATGGAGGGCGAGCTGAACTCCATAACAAAATTCATGGCTGCATAACTCAGTTGTGGTAGGCCTTGTTAAAATGTCACTGGTGAAGTGTTTTTCCATTGATTTGTTTTTGTGATACCATTTTTTTAATCTACATGAGTAGTATTACATAGTTTACGTAGTCTGAATTTCTTTAGTTGAACATACCAACCTGAGTATCCGAGGTAAGAAGGGCTGTTCTATAGTAACACTTAGCTATACGTTGTTGTTCGTGCCCTTTTACTGTTTCGCAGTTTCACAAGATGTTTTCCTTTTGCAGTTTTCCTCACACACTCCTATTTTTACTGATGATAGCACATTTTGCTGATTTGAAAAGTGACTGCAGCCTTAACATTTGTTTGAAAGTAATTTTACTTATTTTTTCTAACAATTTTACTGGTAAAAATGTTACTAGGGTTTTACAACCCCTTGCTCAAAAAGCAGCATGCTGTCTCCTGTGTATGCTATATTCAGAATTGCTGATTTTTAGTACTTAAGGTTTGTTTGCTCAGTTGGTGTGAAACTATTCTAAAACTTCATGGGTTTTTGGTAAATACGGTTCTGCTGTTGGTCAGAAAGTTGCAGCTTTACAACCTGATGCCTTAAAAACCCGCCCAGGAGGCACTGGTGGGGCTTTGTGGCTTCACAGATTTACATTAGTTTCCATGTTATTTATAGGGGATCGGGAAAACTCATTCATCCATTGCAAAAAAGCTGTTTCTGAAACTCCAGCTTCCTCCGTTTTGAGCCACCACGACAGACAAAGATACTTTTTTCCTTTTCACACAATGGTGCTTTGCACAGCTCTTGCCTTGCTGTTCCCTGACATCCCAGCAAGAAGGAAAGTCAGTTTTTGGCGGGGAGACAGCAGGCGGCTGGGACGGGGCCAGGTGGGCGATGGCAGTGTCCACGAGCGTGTGCCATCTGCATTTTGCCATCCTGCTGTCCTCCGCAGGCCCGGCACTGTCGATGCCCTCTCCCGATTGCTAGGGAGGGGGCAGCAGGGCACCGGGGCCTCCAGGTCTTTGTTCTGCACCCAGCTGAATAGCCACCTCCTTTTTGCTTCTTGCTCCTGTGCAAAGTGCTGTGTGAAAACCCAGAGAAGGTAAAAGCTACAGGGGTGAGGAAATCGCCCCTTTCTGAGGCCAGCATTTTCAGGAATGGATTCCCAGGACAAACAGAATCCACTGTGTGTAACAGCTATAAGAAATGGATTTTCATAAACTTTTTATCCAAAGTAACAGAATTCTTCTATGCAGTGTAAATGGTGTTATGAAAATGTAAAGTTCATTAGCAAGCTGTGTATTTTTTCATCCACTTGAATGTCATTTAGAGATTATATACTGTAATAGGATTTATAATATTATACTATTTAATCTTTATGGTTTTACAAACACGTTAAGTACAGTTGGCAGAACCTACCGCTTGCCTTCAATGTAAGGGTGCCCTAACATAAGAAAACAAGCAACACATGCTTATCTACAGAACTTTTGTTTCTTTTATTGGCATTAATGGAATTAAAGGAAATCTCTGTAAGCAGTATAGAATACAAACCTGATGAATTCAGCATCTTACTTTCAAGGATAAGGTGGTCCTGGTTTGAGGGAAATTTGAGGGAAATTTTCATGTCAGCAAGCTGCCGTGCTCGAGGATGTGTTTTAAAAAGTGACTTAGAAAGTACCCCAGTAGGTAGGGAAAAGGTAGTATTTCTCTTGGGGAATAAAAGTTTTTTACTGTCTTGCAGTATATGAAGTTCTAAACCAAATGGTTTGGGAACAGGTAATTTCTCGTTTACAGTCTAGAGTGTAAAAGTAAAGCAAAGGGAAAGAACAGAAATTTGAGGAAGGCCAGTGAAAGCAGAGGGTACTGTACCGGATGATGTAGTACAGCACGCTTTTTAATGAGTATTGAAATGCTAGTCCAAGTCAAGCCATCCTTCCTCAGTACAAAATACTTCTAGGCATTGCTTCATGCTTTTATGCTTTTGAACCCTTAAAATATCCCACCAAGATAAGCCTCAGCGGGATTCGTATTACCTAGGATTCAGAACCTCATCTGCCCCTTTCTTGTGCAAAAAAAAAAAAAAAGACACTTTCCAGTAGACCTAATTTTGGGGTTCCCCGTCTCCCTTGTGTTTGGCTAGATGCAGAGAGCTGTGTACTTTTGTCCTGTCCTCAGCAGCTGGTCAGAGATTACCAACACAGCCAAATGCTCTTGCCAGGTATTCCTTGTCCTCAATAAGGTGGGGATTATGTTTACTTTGTGATGAGCTGCAGTCACTGGCAGTAATTAGAAGAAACATGATGATGCTTCATCTGTGCTGCCATGTTGAGTATGAACCATCTTCTTTGCGAAAAGGAAAACCTTCCAAACTTCCAGCGGTTGTTTTGTCGTTAGAAATTTTGATAAATGTGCTAGAGAGAAGGGGTTTAAGAAAATGTGCTGAGTTAAGCACAGCCTTTTAGTAATGTACCTTTACCTGGGGACAGTTGCCTGCTGGGCTAAGTCTTACTTGTGTGTGAGCTAGTTATTAAAATGTTAGAAATACAGTGGTAATGTAGAAATATGATCTGTATTCACGTTCTGTCATTGTATTTTCACAACAATTGATCAGGCATTACACCCTCAAAGGCTGTAATTTTACACTGATTGTGAGACACAAGGCTGTTTTTTCCCCCCAATTAAGTCTACATTGAAAAATCATGGAAATGCTACTGATCTGCTGAAATGCAGGATATTTTTGAGAGGGATGAGAGAAGAGAATTTCTGTGTAGATGACAAGGGATGTCCCATTAAATATAAAACACGGTTTCAACATTAATCCACTCTAGCCTATTATAAACCAGGTAGTACTGACCCTAAGAGCTCAGCATATGCCAAGGGCAGATTGCTGCCCTTCACATGCAGAAGAGAAGCAGAACAAGCCTGGTCTGTTCAGCTCAGCAGGCCTTTTTGCGAAGTGGTGGAAATTAGGGAAATTCAGAAGCTGGGGATAACTTTCCCTGTTCTTCCAGCCAGAATAGTTTACAGCTCGCAAGCTTTTTTGCTTTTTTTAAAAAAGCATTGTATAATGTATCTATCAAAAGCAGTATGTAACCATCTAGAAATGTGGATACCCACCTTGCAAAAATCAAAGTCAAAACCATTTTTAGACTAAAAAAATGTCATACACAGTGTAAGCATTTACAGTGATGGGAGAGGTGTGCCTGCCTGCTGCCCCTCAGCACGGCCGCCCCGGCTGACTCTGCTTCCCCTTCCCTGTGCCGTGCAGGGCATGGAGGACCCGGGTTCGTGCAGCCCCTCATCTGCAGTGCGCTGAGAAACCAGCCGCCGTTCGTTCCCCGGTGCAGCCTTTGTCCAGGGACTTACGGGGGTCGTCGGACCCCTGGAGCGGCTGCATATGGCAGCTCCCTGCCTCTGCAGCGAACGCTCGCTTCCCATCGGCTTGCACTGTAACTTCTCCTCCTCCGAGCCATGTGCTTCTCAGCCAGGTCCTTTCATACTCAGAAAGGTCAGACGGGCTGAGGCTAAGCTCCCCGCATCAGAAAAAAAATTCTTGGAGAAAGACATCCAGAAATAAAACAGACGTGAACAGTGCAGCTTCAACAAAGATATCTGTTTGTCAGTAGATGTCACCCTGTAAACCCACCTAAAATTTCCTTTTCTTTCTCCCATTTCCCTGTATAGCTTTTCTTTATCTTTTGCACAAAAAGTAAACTTTTTAGCATTTGGGTTGTTCCTTAGAATGGATCTTTTCTTTGGATAAAATAAGCTTTGGATGTTTATTTAGATGTTCACTGCAACTGTGTGGAGAGCAGTAATTGTGTTGTACTAAAGAATTAATCCATTTAGTCATGGGAAGCACTACTTAGCCTTTTTCTTTTTTCAGTTTAACAGGCAATTTTAAGGAATTAAATTTAGAAATTTAATTTTAATGATATTGATAAACTTGCTTTCATTTGGGGGAAAATGCAAGCCCCCTCTATACTACTATTTGCTTATTTTCAGAATAATTGTTGCTTTCTGTAAAACCATATTTTTGTGCTTCTGTCCCTTTTATTCTTCAACTTCTAAACAGACAATCTTCTTGTAAAACAGATGCTTCAAACTATTTTATGGAGACTGCTAAGCCAGCTTAGGGAATCTTAACATTTAAGCATGTAATTGTCTACTTAGAGCCCTAGACTGGTAAAATAATGTATATAGCTTGCTGTATCTATTGTACGTTGCCTTTCACTTGCGTTAAAGCAGTCATGCTTGGGGGTTTTTTGTTGTGTTTTTTTTAACCTCCCTGAACATGTTGCGGATCTCACTGTACGGTGCTGCTGTCTCTGTTAGAAACACAGCAGGGAACCATTTGTTTACTGGCTGTTAAAACTGCTTCCAGCAAAATTTCAGTGTGTCTTCATTGGCCTTGGGAGCGTCCAATGGAGAGTGTTCAAACCTGCGGACGGCAGTGGGTCTGGTTGCCCACAGTGTGTCCTGGGGAGCAGCCAGTTCCCAAAGGGGCAAGCGGTCCCCATCAGTGGGCTGGGGCGAGGAGGGGGACCGGCCACTGCCCTGGGCAGAGCAGAGCAGGGGGGACGCCAGGGACGGGTCTTGGGGGTTATGGGGAACACCATCCATAGCTGAAGGCAAAGCCACTGATCCCCCTGGGGACCAAGGTGGTGACGCAGGAGACATTCCTGAGCAACATGGCCATCCTGAGGGTCCTTTCCCTAAAGACACAGTCATTATGAACGTGTCCGCCATCTGTCCCTAGAGGAATAAAGCTGAGGTTGTAGAGGGAGCGCTCCCGGTACTTGGTCAGTGGAGGACTTCCTAGGCCTGCCTGTGGGCACCAGTGGAGATCAGTGCCTCCATGGGAGCCCGACTCACAACAATGCCTGCTGCCTGTCCTCTGTGGGCACCCTGGGCAGCATCACTGTACGAGGCCGGGTTGTCTCTGCAGCGTCTCCTGGCAGAGTGGGCAGTATCTGCTCTGTGTTAAATGACCGCCAGCAAACTGCTCTTTTTGCTCACTTCTTCCGAATACCTGTTCATTCTCAATGACTGAGAAGGCTTTTAATGGCATTATTTAGTACAGGTTGTGAAATGAGAGGGGGAGGTTGTAATCAACCATATTTGCTTCACGTAAAATTGATACACAGTGGTATCTACCTTTTGTCCTCATGGCTTTTCACTTACACCTTTATATTTCAGGGTTTTAGGAAAATGTTTAAAGTAACAGAAAATAAGTTAGAAATTGTAGCATCTGAAGTGCTTAGAGGTGATTGAACTGCAGCGGTTTTTGAATGCTGAAGTGTTTGATGCTGAAAACTGATGGCCAGCTTTTCAGTTCTGCCTGTTTTCCCTTTGTACTTCTAAAACGGTACACAAGTAGAAGGAAATTGTTGAAAATATACCAATGAATGTGTTTATCAGCTAGTATAAAGCTGATGGAGTCAGCAGTTTGCCTGCAATGTCCCAGTTCCTCAGAAAGAGTAAGTTAAAATGCCTTTAAAATTAGTCCGTTAGGGCTAGACCAGAGCAATGTAAGGACTGGGAGTCGCGGCTGGATGTGTTGGTTGTTCTTCTCCTATACCACGTGCATTGCTGGCACAAAAGAATTACAACTCAGTTTTTATTATCTTCTGGTCAAATATAGTATCTTCATTATAGTTTTGCAAAAGTAGTACATCTTTTCTTGCCATAATTCTATGTTAAAAGTGTGTTAAACTGCACATGAACAGACTGTCTGGCAAGAACAGAACAGATGAAAAGGTAAGACATACAGGTTTACTTGTTACAGAAATACAGTCTTTTTTTTTGTTTTATCATCAGTGAAGATTATTGCACATATCAGTACTTCCTGAAGTCAGAATCTGAATTTTAGGCATTTAAAATTGTGTACATATTTATGCTTTTAAACATCATTATACAAAACTAGAATTTGCAAATGCATTCAAACAGGATGTCTATGATACTTCATGGTAATCTCAAATACTTTTTAATTTGTGTTCTGAAATGAGGCCTCAGATAGAGACAATGGGAGGGTGATGGAGGGGCTCTGTAAAATTGCATGTGTATGAGGAGGATTGTTAAAAAGTTTTCGTTGTCTGTTTGGTGCAAGAACCCAGGCAGCATCCAGTGAAACTGGTGTTTGAAACGAAGTCCTTCAGACTCTGTGTCATTAAGCCGTGTTGCTTCATGCCACAAGATGCTCCATACGCTCAGAAAACCCACAAGGAGCTGCTGGCAGTGGGGGCAGCCAGAAGAAGTTTCAGTGCCCTTGTACTTCTCCCTAGGTGCCAGCTTTTGGCCACACCTGGAGACAAGAGCTATCCACCAATATTTGGTCTGAGCTCCTACAGCTGTTTGTGTCCAAGTAACATGCAGGATGCCTCAAAGGCAGCCAGTAGTCCTGGCCCTTTGCAGGAAGAACAGAAAAGGCTGTTAAATGTAAAGATATATAGTCAGTGCGATTCACCACTTTTTACTGTTATGCTGTGTTCTGGCTCCTTTGGGCTATGGAAGGAGATTGGCATATTTGGAAATGGGCATTTCTGGGGCCACAGTCTGTACTGCTGTGGGCACCGGGGCTCCATGCAAGGTTGCAGTGCCAATGAGCAGACAGTCCGTGAAGTCCATCCCCCAAGCCACAGCTGCTCATCCTGGACCCGGTCTGGTAGCGCCAGAGCTGGTGCCGTTGGAGAGTGACCTGGCAGCAGGGGAAGATGGTCTCCAGAAGATGGGCAAGAGCAGGGCTGCGCTGCGTGGGGGCAGCTCGGAGGCACTGTGGGGCTAAAGCCACTAAACTGGCTTCAGGGGCTGCCCCATCCCCCCTGGAGGGTCCTGTTGTGCCACTAGCCCCTGTGTGTGTCACAGCTAATCACAGCTCCAGGGGCCCACTTGGAAGAAGCAAAAGTTGGTCTTTTCCTTCAGTGGGCCTTGGGCTCCCCTGTCCCAAACCATCTGTGTTGAGATGGTTTGATGGTTGAGAGCTGTTCCCAAGCCAGTTTTTCCTATGAACCTCATCACCACACTGGACACCTGTCTCACTTCCGGGTCTCGCTTCTGGGAGGCTTCCTGTGCCTGATGGCTCAGTTGAAGCATAAAGTTTGCAGTTCTCCATAAAATACCCCTCTGCTTCTTAGTCCAGAGGGCAAGAGATGGGTTACTTACTCCACATCCAGAATTGTTTCTGACATTTGCATCTGAGCAGATGGAGCAGGAGACTTTTGTGCTGCTGCCAATTGGCCAGTCCCGGGGCTGCAGCTGCCTGAAGCCATGTCCTGGTGGCTGTGAAGAGCTACTTTAGCATAGGCCATGAGTGGATGAAGGGGTTCGGTCACCCTGTTGAGATCCTGGTTGTCTGCTGTCTACGGCTAGTTTTCTTTTCTCTCCCTCTTTCCTAAGACATCTGTTAATGTTGCTTTTGCGTGCCTCTCCATGGGTTGGTGGATATTGGATTTACACAGCAGTGGTGGGAAGGACTGCCAGTTTGTTGCAGTGAACTAAGGAATCCTGGCTTCACTACAAAATGGGCTGTAGTCAGTCAAGGTGACAATACTAGCTGGTCAGATGCTCTGGTTCGGTCACATTTCCTGGACAACCAGTAGTTACCTGTGCTTTGGGTAGGAAAAAGGTAGACAGGGTGCTCTCCTGTGCAGCTGTATGTCCAAAATCTGTAGCCTATTCTAACATTAAAAAAAAAAAAAAGTCTAAAATTCGTCTCCTAATTAGACTTGGCTTGCTAAAGGTTTAATACGGATTTAGAAATTTAGTTCCCAGCACCTATTTTTGAAATACCTAACCATCACATTTTGCTGAACAGTACTGAGTACCAGCACTGAAGCAGCACCTCTTCTGTACTGGTGGGTCACTCAGTGCCACCTGCTAAAACATCTTGTCAGGAAATATCTGGCTTCTACTTAAGAAATGCATAGGGTGCTTGCAGGCTTTGTCCAGGCATCAGACTGGATGTTTAATTCTTTTCCGCTGATCTGACATGTCCTTGCTTTGGCTGACTTATCTTGGTGGTTTCACCATCCTCTTTCCTGGTACTCGGTACAGGACATGGTGGACATTTCCAGCCAGCTTCAGGAAAACAGTGGCAGATTGAATAACAGGAACTTCTGACCCAAATCCAAAAATGTCTCAGAATTGCAGAGAGTGGTTGGAGGCTCTCTCCCACTGGGATTTGTTCTTTGCTTCTAGGTTCAACTGGCTATGGGGCCCCGGGGGCTCGCATGTCCAGTCTGAGAGCGGCTCACCTCTCCTGGAGAATGGCTATAATAGGCACTTTGCTTTCTTGAACTGCCCAAAACGGGCATCTTTAACCTCGGTCTTGTTTTAAGTGATGGTATTGGAACACAGGCTATGTACATGTATATAAAAGCAGAGCCAACTCAAGACAAGGGAACTGAATGAAGTAAGAAATCCTCCATTTTCACTGCTGTAGCACTGCAGTGAGGCAGTCACAAAACCAAAGAATTCTTTTACAAGTAAATTTTTTAAAGTCTAACTAAGAAACCAATGAGACTTCTGCATTTTGAAGCATCAACTTCGAAAGGCATGCCAAGAGATCCCACCAAAATTTTTCCTTCCTCCTGATAGTTGTTTTGTTCTTTTTAATAGCTTTTTCATCAATATTTCCTTTCAAAAAGTTAATTATTTTAATGAGATTTATTGATTGGTTTTAGGTATTGCGCTGTAATTTGCTTAACAGAATTACCAAACAATGCAGCTGCAGCAGAAAATAAGTGAAGTAAGGAAGAAAAGTGACCAGAGAAGGAAGTGCCAAAAATCTCTAGGCAAGGGCTCTTTTGCTGCCTGGCCAGCGTAGCAGAGGGCAATGTATGGGCTTGATTTATTTGTCTGCAGGCTAGAACCTGGAACATGTGCAAGTGATTTGCCAGTTCCCCCATTTCTTCTTGATGCCTAGAAAAACATGTTGGGTAGGATTGTGATATGCCTAAAGTTCGATGCCTCTGACAGTTACCTTTGATTCCTTACTTACAGGGAAAACTCTGAACATTTAGGATATCTAAACTTTCAGCCCCTCATACGGTTTGTTTTACCCATTTTAGGCCTTTGGAAGTTTTACTGTTCAGTGAATGGCAATAGGTGAGTGTACTGAAAACACTGATACTTTTTGCCACATCCTGTTGTTTAATAAGCTTTTATACCAAACTGATTCACCTTAACTCTTGTGATTTGGGGTTTTCTTTTGGGCAGAGAGCTGGACAGAAGGTCACTGAGCTGCAGTGAGCATCCATTGGCGCTTTTCTGCTGAGAAGGGAGGTCATTCTGTTATTCTTCCATTTTTTTCAGAAGACAGCAAGCTGTAATTGAAACCAAGTTGCAGCAACTTGTTAAACACTTCAGGACCAGCACCCGTTTTTATCCAACGCTGATATTTAGACTGCAGCTGCTGCAGATAAACGCGAGGCCCCAGATGGTGGCTGTCTAATCCTCATGAGAATTCATGTCCTAGAGGCAGCTCTTATCTCTCCAGTCCTGACATTGTCTGCAAGTCTACTATAAGGGGGAATAACATAAACATGCTATGCATGAGTTTCACTTCCTTGAATAACACAAAGACACAGGAAGTTAAATGTTACAAGAATAGAGTTTACATTACCGAAAGTCTAGCTATTTTTGTTACCCTAATAGGTAGCCAATGGTTTAGGGGATAAGGTGCACGCTCCAAACATCATACTGGTTGTAGTTTGCTGCTCAGAATTCCAGTATAGAGATCATTTTAAAGAACATGTTTGTGTTTGTTTTGTCTTTGCTTCTGGTCACCCTTAGCTCATCGGAGTGACTTTAAAGATGCCACTTTTCTCTCTCATCACGGCTGCGCAGGAGGTGGTAGAAATGTTCCGATTCTTCAGTTTTCCCAGTAGAAGTGTATCTTGGTGTTCTCCTTTATGTCTGCTCTCCTGTGCCCGCGTACCTGCTTGTTTGTTCTTGCGGGCACAGGATGGACCGGCGGGCGGGCTCTGCTGCTTTCCAGAGCCTGCGGCACCGCAGGGGTACGGCTGCTCTCGGCAGGCAGAGGGGTTTCTGCCTACCGACATGAAATACCGCCTGTCACTTCTTTATTAAGTTACTGTGCTGCTATGTAGCACGGATAATTTTCCTCCTTATTGTCTATTTCTTTCTGTATATGCCTTTAAAAATAGTCTGTGATAGGCTTTAGGTGACCTAACTTTATTTTTAAAAAGTGGTGTTAATCAGCTGATTCTAGCAGGTGCTGCAGGTATTTCTATTATGTTGATGTATGACTTGACTTTATCTTGCCAACTCTAGGGTTCATTTTGATTTCCACAGCAGTTGTAATGGTGTATTTATTCACTGCTTGGATAGGAGGAATTAGACATGGAATAATTTCACAAGACCTGCTTGCTTCACAAGTGGAAAGTTGCTCCCCATCTCCTTCAATGACAATGTGTGCTTGTGAACAAAAGGAGCTGCTAAAAGGAGTGAAATCTAGCAGAGCTGTAGAGCTTAAAGTCCACGTATGCCAGTATGACTGTGCCTCAGAGGTAGCCAAGGCATATACTGACTCAAAAGCATCTAGTTAGGTTTATAAAAAAGAAGAAGAAAAAAGTTGCTGGAATGGTGTTCATGGAAACAGGTTATCAGAGGTAAGTAAGTTTGGGAAGATATTTTAGAAGGATAACTGAAAGGAATACTTCATTATTGTCAGAAGATAAAATTTGCAGTACTAAAAACCTAGCCTGGTTACTTCTTTAGAGACCAGCCTTTCTTGAAAGATGTATATTTACTGAAATTTTCTGTACTGTAAGTGTGATAAAAATTACAGTATTTTCAGCAAGGAAGAATACGAATATAGGAGAAAATACTACAGCCTGATTTATCATCGGTGTCTTGGTATTTATCAAGTTGTTAAGCTTGTGCTGGTTTTACTTTGTATCTACTTTAAGCTGTGCTATATTGTTCCACTTCATACACGAAAAATTCCAGAGGGGCTCCAGTTTCTAATGATTCTTCCCCGTGCTGTATAAGACTGTCTTTTCTTGCCTAATATATTGCCCGCTGCTCTGCAAGTGAAAAATAGAACATCTCAGGTGGTTCTGCAAAAAAGTACATCTAAGTCTCTGTTACATTGCAAATAGTCATAATTTTGGGGGTTTGTGCTGTATTAAAAAGAGAGGGAACAAAAGTTACTAGACTTTTCATACAAAAAAAACCCTGAAATCTTTTAACATTTTTTACTAAGTGAAAGAAGAGAACAAAAGTCACGCGCTAAACTATTGGTAGTTTTGGTCTACTTTAGGTCCAGCTGCACTCGGAAGAGAGCATATATGCTTTTTTCCATGTTTTAAATAACTGTGTCCCAGCCAATAGCATGTTGGTGAGAACATACATGTGTTGAAAGTTTCATTAGTCAGACTTACTTCGGTTGAAACTGTTTCATGAGGAACTACTTAATTTTATCCCTCTAGTTTAATTTTGGCAAAAACTGACAGTAGGCTTTAATAGTATCTAGTGAGAGTGGTACTAGCAAGCTTTTATACATTGGTTTTCCTGCCATGGAAGTCATAGTCAAACATAATTAAACTGTAATTATCAAATTTAGGGCTGTATCCTGAAGTTAAAATTTAATTGCATTTTATCTCACTATATAGCACTATTGATGGCCTTCCTAGGAAAGCCATCATCTTTCTGTTAAACTATCTATAGCCAAAGTCAGGTGGTCCACAGGAGTGGTCTCCAGAAGTATGTATGTGCTGACTAACCTCTTGCTGCTAGGTAGGATGTTCATGTAAGCTTGTTCACATAAGCTATTCCGGGTTGAACTGAGATGCTCTTAGGCTTTAATCAACATTTTCTTAATATTTTGCCTGTATACATAAAAAAAATTCCCTTAAGTTGATTGCAGTTGTACACTTTGCTCATTAGTGATTCTACTTGCGTCCCTAAATAATTACTGTTAGCATTATTTATACTACATACTAGTTTCCTGGGTGCACATTGTTGCATTGCAATAGCTGTAGGAGCACAACAGAACGATAACCTCTCAAGAGCTGAACATACAAGATAAAAGATGTTTGAGATTAATATGCAAACAATTGAAAAACAATGGAAACAGAAGGCAAACTATACCACTTACTGAAGTTGGCTTTTCTGTGTAACAAAACACTCAAAGACAAGAAATGTAAATGAAGTTAGCTGTAACTATTGGGAGCACAAACATCATAGAATTTGTACATTATTAGTATGGAAAGCGAGCCAGGTATAGCGAGAGTTTATTCCCGATGTAATCTTAGAAAATAGGGTGCAGTAGGAATGAACTTCCCTGTTTGCACTCGAAAGATTTCTCTGTGTTCTCTTTAATTTTAACGGCATTGATATTCCGTTTGCTTTATGAAACCCTTTATTACAAACAGTTATGAATATGAACATCTCATTTGACTGCTGATGAACAGAAGGGAAAATCTAAATTAAAACTTTAAATACCACTATTTAATTACCCAAATGGCTTTGACTGTGTTAAAGAGTGCCTGGGATTATTCTGTTTTTCAATTTGTTTTAATGCTTCCTTGGTAAAAGCTGATGGATTCCCAGGCCCATTGCTGTCACTGATGAACTATATAAAGATAAATGACATTATGGTAAATTCCACTTAATGACACATTTTTAATTTTCAGAACACAGACATTTTCTGGCTGGTGAATGAAGGCTAATTACCTCAAGATCAGAACAAAATAACTCCTCATTTTGTAAGATAATAGAAAAGAAATGTTGAAGATTAATGATGCTATTTATCTTTAAAAGAAAAAAAATTCTATCTTTATCCTGATAGTGCTGTTCCCTGAGGAACATGGTTATAAAATGAATCTGAAGTCGCAACTTAATAGGTTATTAAAATTATTTGAGTGCGGGCTCCTCTGGTTCAGCCTTTCCATAAATTTAAATTGAAGGTCTGCTGTATTTCTAAAGAAAGCAGCTTGTTTACGAGACCACAGGGAGAAGATAGGTTACTGACAAAAGATGCACTTAACCCCATTCTGTATCTCCTTTTTTTAAGTCTGAATGGAACAGATATGTTCCAGAAACAGTTGAGAGAAAAGTTTAAAATGTCTGGATTATGTTACACTGGTGTATTTTCTTTTCAGCATGTGTCATTAGAAGAGTAAATGGAAATAAATAACGCAAAGGTAAATTTGCTGCGAGCATGTGGCAGAAAACAGCATTCGCTACGAAATGCTGGAATGGGAGATTTTGTAACTGATTGCTCAGATGATACGCTATTAGTGCTTGCTGAGTGGATTTTAGCAGTGCAGTTTCACCTTTAAAAAGCATGGGTAGAAAAACATTCCTTTCTGAGTGTGTTTTGCACGCACTTGTTTGGGCTTTCTTGCTCCATTTATTGTAATTCCCAGCTAGATCACTCATAACGCTTCTGTCGCTCTCCATACTGAAATTACAAGTGTGTCATGAAAGTGAATTCCTGTCAGATACCATTCTCCTGCAGATAACTAAATTTTTGGAGTGTGAAAATGTAATTGAAAAGAGAAATTTTCATCCATGAAAATATCTTTCATGTAGAGTTGTTACTCAGTTCTGAAAAGCTGGACTCTTGCTTGTACGCTGACAGCCAGGCGACTAGAAAACATAGTGCATGGGAAAGTGCTCCTCCTAACACCACCCCTGTGCGGTTTTCTCAGCGCCACTGCAGTTCTATGAGTGAGGCTTGTGGCTCGGCCCGGGCCGTTTACTGTCGAGGGGGAGGATGACAGGGGTGTCCTCAGCTGGCCTGGTCATGTAAGAGAGTTCTTGGAGTTTGCAAGGCTAGAAGACAAGAAGGTAAAAGGAGATCCCATTCACTAGGTTCAACTATTGTGGGCTGAAGTCATAACTGGGTCTTGGGGTTAGTTCTTTGGGGTTTTTTTTCTATTTCTATTTACAGGGGAGAGTGCATTGTTGTTTTATTTCAACAAAGCTCCGCTATGGTGCTAGTGATGTTTTGCTGCAGCTCTGTCCGCAGAAGATCTGCTCCTGCCACCTGTGCTGCTGGAGGCGGTGGGGTTGAACATTCCCCTCTGTTGTTCCTGCAGCTCAAAGTGACGTAAGCTGCCGGTGCTCTTCTCTCTCCCTGGAGCTGCTTGTCCTCCTCTGCCTTTTGACAGACAAAATAGTTCTGTATTTAAATATAGCCCGGACTTCAGAGAGCTCCCTTCATTTGCAGTAATTTTAATGCTTTCTACCCCTCCAAGCACCTTTCTGTGCTCCCTGCTTGGTCCTGCCATCCATGGCATAGCAGACTTTGGTTTCATGGCACAAGAGGCTGCAGGAAGAGCTGGTGGTGCTGCCATGCACTTTCCTCTCTGTGTCCTCCACAGGCAGAGCTGCTGTCAGGCAGGAGCAGCATGGCAGGTGCTTCCAGAGGCAGCCACAGAGCTGCTGTGGAGCTGATGGCATTGCTTTGCTTCTCTGCCAGGGTCCGCCCCATGCCACTAAATTGATAAGCAAGGTAATGTGAAAGGAGGGAGACTTTACTTGGCTGCCTGCTGAAGGCCTCAAGGGCTGCCATGAATACCTTTCTAACACCGAAGCATGTGGCCGCCAGCTGCTTCCATACCTGGGCGCGTAACCGCCCACTCCCCCCATCCCAGCAGCCACGCATTGCAGGCAGCAGACATGAGGTGTCATCAGAGCAGCGGTGTTTGTATGGCCGGAGTGGCTGTAGTGGTTGCTTGTTCCCTTGTGAGCATCCAGACGGCATTGCCCTGCCTTGGCTGTGCGCACCCTGGGACGTCCAGGCCAGCCGGAGGGCAGTGGGTGCAGTGCTGCCCAGCTCCCGGCCCCCACAGCCCTTCTGCAGGCTGCGGGGCCCAGCCACCATGCACCAGTGTGCTCCCGGATGCTCCCGGGCACTCAGGTGCACTCCCATGTGCTCCCATGTGCTCCTGGACACTCCCAGCTCCGTCCTGGCTCACTGTGGGTGAGCTCTGTCTGCACCCACTTCTGCTGGCTTTGGCCTGGGGCCCCTCAGTTTCACTGCACCTGCCCTGTCGCAGTTCAGGCAGAAGCCACCGTGCTTTCTGCATCTTCTGGAGGTCAGCATCCCCACCACTGCCAGCCCGGAGTCCTCGCCCGACCGCACGTTGCAGGTGCCCTGGGTGAGGGTCAGCATTGGGGTTGGGGTTGCGTCTGTGGAGACCCAGCATGTTTGGGACCGCTGGCGGGCTGCGCTCCCCACCCATGCTGCCCCCTCTCCCCTGCTTCTGCTTTTACCACCTGCCTTCTCCCTCTTGCCCCAGCCTCCCACAGGAGGTTCTAAAAACCCCTCCATCGTGCTCCTCACCACCCTCCTCAGCCTCCAGTGGCTGCCTGCCCAGCCGCCACAGTGGTGCCCACGGCCACCTGCCAGGTCCTGCTGACCCCACCGGTCCCAGAGCCCGGTGGCTGTGCCTCGTCCCCGTACCGCAGAGCCCCTGTGTGCCCAGACCTTGCTGGTGTGGGCTGCCCCAGGAGGCACCCGCCAGTGTTATCTGTCTGATAAAGGCAGCACGGGCAGACCAGTTTCTCTAACAAAAAGAGGAAACTGAGAAAACGCAGGCAGGCTTGTACTTGGCTTTGTCTGCTCTTCTTGTTTGTTGTCATATAAAATCTGTACTTAAATTACCTCTCCAAGTGTCAGAATGCCATCTAACCATTCTATTTAATGAAATACTTTAAAAATAGCAATCTAAAGGGCTTTTTTGTTATTATTTGGGTTTACATAAAAATTATTGCTGCAAATATCTATATGTGAATGCTGAAAATAAGATGGATATAATCTTGAAAAATGTCTTGAAGGCAACTTATACATGTTTGTCGTGCTTAACATTATTTGTTTCAATATCACGCATGATGGAACAAATTGGCTTGCATATGGGGTTAAGCACAGAATAATTAGAGTTTAAGCCCCAGTTAGGTTACTTACTACTAGTAAAATGCAGTACTTCTGATGGCGACAACCAGAAAAAACCCTTTCAGCATCTCTGGTGTTTTTACTTTATTTTTCACAGTTCTGGCTACTTTGCGCATGTTACTTGTGCTCATCTTTTACAGTGACATCTTTGCTCTTTGCCTGCGACTTTCCTTTTTTTCGATTGTCCATGTCCATCTAGTTTGCAGACGTTGGTGGCCCATGGTCTAGTCTTTTGCATTTCTACCAGGCAGAACAAAATTAAAATACTTAGTTGCCAGCAAGAGAGACAAAAACACAAGGAGAGATCATCACACACAATTAATACATAGTGCCAAAGTAATGAAGCAAATACAGAGCAGTTTTATTTTGATTGAGTTTTAAAGCAACTGTTCATTGAGTTTTTAAGAGATCTTGATTAAGCCAGGTTTCCTGCCTATAGTTTAAGATTCTACTGTGGATATTTGTTGCTGTGGATGGATCAGCAGTTCATACAACAGTATTTTCTGTAAATTATTAATCTATTCAAGAAAGTGTAATGTGAGCATATTCTCTGTCCTGAAGGATTACTGGAGTTTGCTTATGCAAGGGAGCAGTGGCTCACATGCCAAAGCAATTTCAAATTATTTGGAACTCAGCTAGCCCCCAGTGAGTTCAGTCCTGGAAGAGTATGATCTCGACGTCTGCCACGCTGGTCCTTCTGCTGGGCCTTTGCAGGGGCAGGGGTCCATGAGAGCATGCGCACCCCCGCCTGCGCAGCCAGCAAGCTCAGCATCTTCTCTGGCGATGCTTTTCAGGGTGTGTGTATTGCGAGAGGCAACAGCAGCAGGTACAGTCAGCACAGGCTGGAGAACCAGGGTTTGGGTTCCCTTTGCAAACGGTGGGGTTTCTTTGCAAGAGAAGATTCCGCTTCTCTGTACAGTCCTGGTGTTTTTAGGTGTAGCTCCAATGGTAACTTCTCTTGTACTTCTGTGTTTCTTTCAGAAGTTCAGCAGATACGTCAGGAATGGTCACTGGAAAAAATAATTGCTATAGGAAGAGGTTTTATTTTCAAAAGGTTAGGATCATAGTGCTGGCTGAGGATGCTTCATCTTTTGAAAACCAGGTAGCCTACAGAGTCTGGTCTGTCTTGGGGAATTGTCAGTGTACATACAGCAGATTCACATAATTTTATCATCTTACCCTGCAGAGAATAATCATATTGCTGCTGCTTATGGTGCCCTTAGTTTCCTGTTTTCACTGCAAGTTTCTCTTGGTAAGTCTGCACATTGTTAGAGAAGACATCGTACGATTGCACTGGTATGAGGGAGGATACTCAGCATTTCTTCAGTAATATATGCAAAGCAGAAGATACAGCACTTAAGGAATAAAGCCAAGCTTTTTTCTGACTGATCAGGATAATTTTTCTAACTTTTTATCAGTTTAAGTTTTTTGAGGCTTAGAATGACAAGGATAGTCTTGAGAAGGAGCCTCTTCTAGGTAGACTGTAATATCAAAACTATATGGTTTTTAATTATGTAATTATACTACATATATGGAGTACAAATGGTATGTATCACTTAGGTTTTAATAAATAGTACAGTGCTTTATGATGAAATTCCTAGAGTTAGTTTTTCCTGATTTTATTGTAGTAGTGCACAGAATATCAGAGATTTTTATGTCAATATTTTGCCTACATTTCTGATGCATTCTGCCTTCAGGAACTATAATTTATATTTTTAGGTTATATGGCTTTGGTTTTTCTGTTGGACAATTGTCAAGATGGCTGAGGAGATCTTATTTTTTTAAAAAAATAAAATTTCATTTAGATGATATTATCCATAGACATAAGTCTTAAAAATAGCTGGCTTCCAAGGCTGTTGTGGCTCATATCTAGCATTAATACATAAATTCTTCCAATTGTACTAATGGAATTCCAGTCCCAGGCAGCAGCATTTACAGCACCGTAGCAAAAAGCAATGTCTGAAACTAGGAGTGTCTCTAAGAAGTTCTTTCACGTTGAAGCAAAAATGTGCTCAGCAAAAAGAAATGTAAATTTAAGGAAAATCTCCAATTCCCTATTCTATGCAAAGCTTTGATTTTTTGCTGATTCAGGCAGTAGGGTTGACATTGGAGCTTCTCATTTCATCTGAAATAATCACTTTTTACTTTGGAACAGTCTTTCATTTTTCACAGCACTATCTTCTGAAACAGTCCACTTTGTATGTATGAATCTGTTTTTCTCCAGATAACACAGAAAGTAAAACTATTAGAAACAGGTTCCCATCTATTACTTTCTTGAGTGCATAGAGAAATACTAATTTTCAGTGGTGCCCATTCGGGGACTTTACTGATGTTTTTTGCCCCTCTTTCAAAAAAGACAAAAACAGGAAGAAGGAAATACATCTGTAGTGTAAATTGACTGTGCCAAATAAAACATTAAATTTCAATAGAAAATGTAAAAGGCACATAGTTAATGTTAATAAAGCTGTCAGTAAATCCAATTGCTGCAAGAACGGTGCCTGAGCGGGTGCTGTAACCCGTGCAAAACCCATGCTGGAGTGGGGTCTGGACAGTCTCAACTTTGCCTGCTGGCTGGCGGTTGGTGTGGTCGCCTCTTCCTTTGGGTCTCATGCAGTTAAGATTTAAGGCATGCCGGCTGTGCTTTACCTTGTGTTTTGCTGTGCAATCTGGGAGTCAAAACGGTGCTGCAGGGAGTATTTTTAAGGAGGTCGGTGTGGCCAGGCACGCGTTTTGGAAGCGGAAAGCTTCACTGGAGAACGGTGCCCTGCTGATCTTGGTGAAACTCTGGCCATGCTGCATGCAGAGAGGTTTCACACTGACACAAGCAGAATTTTAACCTTTCATTTAAAAAATGGTACAGTTTTCGTATTCTGAATGGGTAATGATGTTTTTCCATCCAGAGGGGCAAGACGCTTCCTTTGATGGGAGCCCTGTTGTTCTGTAGCCTGGACCAACGCCAGCAGCACGTCTCCTCTCATAATTTTATCTTAAAGACTGTTGATTTTGTATCGCCTTCTGTTGCTGTTCTGTGGCAGCTGGACACTTTTGCTTGTTCCTTGTGCTTTCCTCCATTTCTGCCTGTTGTAATATGGAACCAGTTCTCTGGGTTAGGACCACCTTATGTTTGTAATGGCCATTTGTGCACTAAAATGCCATTCAGATAGACATTGTTAAAGGCAGTACAACATTTTGGTGACATAGTGAAACCTGGAGGCCAGCTGCTTATTTAACAAGGTAAGGTATGACCACCTGATTGGAATGGATAGGAGCAGGCTAGGTAAGGGGGATCAGGCAGGGACAGCAGTGCTGATGCCTCTGCAGATCAAGCTTCAATGAGGACGTTTAGAGGAATTATGTAGAGGATAACTTTGCCGATAGTTTATATTGTTCTAAGTAGCAAAATCAGACTTTCCTGATGTCTGGGAAGTGAACGCAGCTTTGATGGTGTGCTCAATTTGCTTTTAATCCCTGAAAAGATTGGCTCCTTGCAATGGTTTGCCCCACCAAGAGGACTGAGAAGAAGAGGACTTACACCATGATGCTTTGTACAAACACCACTAGATTAAGTTCTGACATGCTGTGGAGGAAGTCTTTTCTGGTCTTCAGCTGCAAGGGTCATGGATATAACTTCAGAGCTTTGGGAGGCAGAGCTGTTGTAAAGAAAGGAAAAATGTTCTTGAGCTGTAGTGTGAAAAAAACCTATGCTGGCAAGCAGTTGTGCTGTAATCCCTCATCATATGCTAGTGAGAGATTTGCCATATTTTGGCATTTTCATGGGGCTGATCTGATCTGCTTGCTTCCCTAGGCTGCTGATTTTGGGGTTAGAAATAAGGTCTGCTCCAAGAACTCACTGGGGTTCTTTTAAGGTTTTGTGTATGGATTTCCAGCTATTGTTTCTCTTTTCTGGTCACTTCTACTGTTTCTGTATCTTTTTTGCTGGAAGTAAAATCCCTGGTCATCCATTCTGCTGCTTCACTCTACAGAAGTCCCTTCTGTTTGGCTTCAGGTTCTTCAGTGGAGGCATCTTCTGCACTGAGGCGCTTCTCGACTTTTCCATTGTGATGATCATGTAATAATTACTGCCTAGTACTTTGGGCAAATGCTCCTGGACTGGCATTATTTTCTGTCTCATGGGGGACACAGCGAGGTTCCCACTCTCCCTGCTGTTCATCTATGTTGCTGAGAGTGCTGGCCAGGTGGCTGGTCTCTTCTGCTGAGATCCAGCACAAGTGGTGGGAGTAGTTGGCACGCTGCTCTTCCCCTTGCTCCTGCTCCCAGTGCCTCCGCGCCCTTGGAGCCACTCGGACGTTCCCTGGTGCTAACCATCCGTTTCTGGCTCAGAGGCTGTGTTACGTTAGGATACCCCATTGCTACTGCAAGTCTTTTTGAGCCAAAAATATAGCAAGTTAGAACTGTTTATTCCTTTTGACAAAGATGCTCTGCACATTCCCAAAAAAGCAGAGAGTTTTTTAGCATATGCCTCTGGAAACAATCACCTCTTGTGTGGCAAATAATGCAGGTTTTCTCTAGCCAATGTCATTCTTGTCATTCATGTTTTTGTGGCCTACTGCCTTTAAAGTTAGCTTGCGTGACTGAAGTTAAGATATTTTACAAGACCCTTCTGTAGGAAGCAGCCTGTCTTCAAAGTAACTTCTCTAGTATTCTTGGTGCCTTTCCTCCCCACAAAATTCAGTTTAAAAAGCCATAGGTAGCAAATGATATATCCACCATTCTTGTCAATGTCATGGCCTTGTGTCATGATGCTGAAAGGTATCTCCTCAAATTATTGTTCCCCAGTAGTTGTTTCTTTCCGAGCAGGCCTCTTGTATAGCTATTTGTTGAACTGTGTACCTACTGAATTAGTCAAAGACCTGGCTAAAACCATTTTTTTCTTTTCCTCTTTACCCCTCCCCCAAACTTGCTTTTGTTATGTATTGGCTTGCTAATCCTTGTGTTGAGCAGTATCAGACATCACCTTTCTTGGGGGCACTTAGTCCACTCTTCCGCTTTCTTTGTCAAAGGGCTCCCTTAATAGGAGAAGTCAACAGGGAGGACAAAAGGGATTGAAAGTTGTATTTAATCGGGGTCAGAGAGGTGGTGTTCAGAGTGACGGGCCCACAGGCAGGCTGGCCTTTTATGCTTTCCGACGCAGATGGTCCCAAAGCATTCAGCTAAGTGAAGAGAAAGCTGCCCAGTGAAAGCTATTGTGGGGCAGCATCGTTACAGTTGAGGAGGGTTGCCAGGGGTAACTGAGGAGTATCACCAGCATCCTGTGATCACTAGTCTGTGCCATTGAAAACCTTAGACCGAGGATCGCTCTGGGTCCCTTGGCATCCTCATGCTCCTGCGTAAGCAGCAATATCTTATGCTACCTTTTTAAAATTTAATATTATTTTACTTTGAGGCACATAAACTGTAGAATCATTTGCATTTCTTAATTTCAGAATAGCCACCTTCTGCAAAATA
This sequence comes from Burhinus oedicnemus, assembly GCA_008921705.1. Taxonomy (NCBI): domain Eukaryota; kingdom Metazoa; phylum Chordata; class Aves; order Charadriiformes; family Burhinidae; genus Burhinus; species Burhinus oedicnemus. Next base: position 237,184 of record VFFE01008597.1, on the reverse strand, counting down.
TACAGCCACTTGCTTTAGAACATATTGCTTTTCTTCCCCTGGGAAATAGTCTAATAATATTTGAACTTATTAAGATAACACTGTGTTTACAGAAACTTAATTTTTAAAAATTTGTCTGAGTGCAAGAATAGCTGAAAAAAAAAAAAAAAAAAAAAAAAAAAAAGGAGGTTATATTGTTCAGCACGAATAAAGCCTGCAGGCATGTGTGAAAGCTTTGGAAACTGCCCAAAATAACCCAGGGTGATTGCTACAGTACCTTCTTTGGTCTGAACATAGAGTATATCACAGCAGGTAAAATAGTCCAATGCTGCTTTTTTTTTCAAACAGAAGCACTACTGATTTTTTTGTCAAAGCCATATATGCTGAAGATGATAACTGTACCTTAAGTCTCACATGAAAGTGCAAATACGAGTGTGAACCTTGAGGAAAAGTGCAAGGAGGTCAGCACAGAAAATTAACTGGTGACCAAGCAGCCAGCCATCCACGCGTGCCAGCAAGCAGGCTGTGACCATGCAGAGACCACCCCTGGGTGCCCAAGCTGGGGGCTGCCAGGCGCTGCCCTTGGCTGGAGCTGCGCTCTGCTGGCATGGCTGGGAAGGCGAAGGTGCACCCCAGCCGGTGCGGCAGCTCCACAATCTGGGGGGCTGCCTTGGTGCTGCCCGGGCAGGACGTGGTGCCCTGGGACTGGTCTGGAAGGAGCAGGCACAGAACCAGCTGTTTGGCACAGAGCCAGCTGTGCTGCCCAGCAGCACCCGCACACCTAGAGCATCTTCCGCTGGCAGACGGTGCTGGTGCTGGGGCTCGACCGTTTTGCCAGAGAAATGGCAGGGGCAGAATAGGAGGTCACGGTCCAGCTTTTGCTTCATTATTTGCGTTTTCTCTCAGTTAGTCATCATGAGAGCACAGTTCTCTGCAATGTAACATGGAATTGTCAGCACTGACGTTTATGCAACGTCAGTCATGCAGGGAGTCCTCCCACAAGTTACTGTACGACTCAAGGGGAATTTAAATGGAAGTTTCATGTGCACTTCATAAAATAATTGGAGATTTGAGTAAAAAAAATATCCACTTTGGATGTTTCAGCACTTTCATACATTTTTAATAGTGCAAATATTGTCTATGATTAAGCAACTCGTATTTTCCACTTGTTTGTTTGTTTACTGCTGCAGGTCACTGAGATACTGCAATCTAAGCATTCCCTTTGAAATCAGTAACAGTGGTGGCATCTGTTGTGGACTTCTTGGGCCCTCATTACTCCACGCTATTTGGGTTTGTGTGTGGTGGCGGGGGGTGGTGGTATGGGTAAAAAATACGTGGAAGAATTGTGTGTTGTTTCCATTATGATACTGTAAGATTGCAATGGAAAGGAAGGTTTTACAGGATTTTATAACGGCGAGCAGTCTTGGAAGTCAAAGTATAATCTTCATTATAATGAAATACAGAAATAATGAAGGCTGGAGGCAGGTATGTAATTCAAAGAGCATGTCATCAGAGACAATGGCAAAAAAGGAAACGAGTGTTTCTACAACTCCTTAGATATGTTCTTTTCAAGCGACCAGTTAATTTGTCATTTTTTATCTTTCCAAGAGAAGGAGGCTAGTTGTGCATTCTAGTAAGTAGTTGGCCCATGCATTTTCTTAGGTTTTGAATGTTGCTGGTGAGTGACGTAATCTGTGTTATTTGAATGGTTTGTTTACTTGGATGCATTTATGTTGAGTAGGTGGCTTTCTACTTTCATACTGCATTTTCATTTTTTAAAACCATTTGATGAGTCTTACTGGGTAACAAATTGCAGATTATCTTTCCCTTATTACACTTCTGTTAAAAAAAAAAAATAATGTGATGACATTTTTCCTATTGCATCATTAAACTATTGATCTCATATGAACACAGGAGTAAAATAAAACAAATATACAAATAATGCATTCAAATATACTGTCTTCACATTTTCTTGAAAATTAATATATGATTTTCAAACTTATGCAGTAGATGCAAAATACATGTCTGAATTCAGTGATACTGGATCTTCTGAATCAGTGACTTATTGTAAAACAAGGGGCAAGCTCTAGCATGCTGGCATTTCTTTATTGCTAATATGTCAAGGGCTTGAAATAAAATTGAGGTTGTTCTTAGCAGAGGTCCTAACTGCCACATAGAAGTGGTAACGTTTTAGTAGTTTCCTACCTCTGGTCTTGCCTTCATTCTAGGACTTGAGTATATGGGAGGAATATTCTAAGTCTGGTTTTTAATTGATGATGTAGATTTGTATTATTTTTTCTAAACCACATGCAGTCAGCATCGAAGCCAAACCTTGTGACAGTTTGCGGCCGTCAGAGCTAGGCACGTGTGTAAAATGGCTTCAGTGCCAGGTCACGCACTCTTTGTGTGTGGGACTGTGTGGCACACTTGTGCCGGTGCCTTTCTGTTAGTGATGCGCTGAAATGCAGTTCCTCACTGATGCAGGCAGTTCTGACCACAGTCCCTGCTGTGGGCTGTTGTTCCAGCAAAAACACCTTCACCAGCCATAGTTTCTTTTAGGCTTAGGTGAAGACATTTGGGGGCTTGGTCCAGTACCAAAACCGACAGTGCTGCCAACAAACCCCTGCTGTGCTAAGGGCTTTTGGTAGTACAATGCCTGATAAACCTGCACCACATGACACCTGCCCGATGTGGATGTTATTGCACTGTGCAGATAGACAAGTAAGACAGGACTGCTGTCTGTCTTTGGAGAGCCTCTGCAAACACCAGAACAGCCACTGGTGCAGTGCCCTACACATGGTCGTCCTGTCCACGCCTGATGACCAGCCGAAGATGGGAGAGTAGATGTGAGTCGTCTTCTGTCTGCTCCTCTAAAGTCTAGTTGATCCTTTCTAAAGTTGCGTCTTAAATGCTGCCGTCTCCCATTCACAAGTATCTCTTGTAATGTTTGCCTTGTGCTTCCACTCCCCAGCTCCTCAAGACTATTAGAAATGGGATGGATCTTTGCGAGATCTGTGGTGGCTCCGCTTGCCAGTGCAAAGTCTGTGCCCAGGTGAAGGGTTCAGAGCATCCAACATGACGTTTTATTGCCTTTCTTGTCTCCTTCCTAGTCTTCCAGCCTAGTGAAAGAAGGTGGGAGTTAGAAAGAGTGTCTGTGTTACTTGTTTTTAAAGGAGCTACCGCACTGCTCAGGAAATTTGGTTGGTTGCACATTTTAAATGAGGCATTGATAATTTTTTTCGGCAATAGGACTAGCTGTTTGTTTCTGAGTGTTGCTAGGTAGAAGCAGATTCCACTTTGCAACCAGCCCTTTAATCATCGATTCAGACATCCCTTGCTCTTGTCCAGACAAAGGGGGAAAACCTGAATCAAAGATTTCAGAAATTATTACCCTGATTTGCAATAAGAAAGTATATTCAGTAAGTTTGCACTGTAGAATCATAACTGTACCACAGTGACCAGTGTAAGGGACTTTTTACCTGAGGTACGTAGGCTAAACTGATTAGATTATTCCTTCTTTATCAGAAAAGTGACTTAAATCACAACTTCAAATATGTTTTAGCTTTCTCAGATTAATACAAATGTTTCGGCCCCACACATGAAGTTATTGAGCTGAATTAAATAACTGCATATTTTAAAGAATATTAGCATTTAAAAATCAACATTGAAACAAAAAAATGCTTTACTCAAACAAAACACTATAAATTAAATTTTAAAAAGTTATAAATATGAAGTGCGTAAGAGTTTTCTACAGGAACAGTAAGTTGAGACTTACAGTACTTTAAATTCAGGTAGGAAAAGTTTGTGTATAGTATGCCTTCCAGTGCTATTAAATGTCTTAAAGTGCTATTTAAAAAGTAATTATATGCACCTTAACTATTCACTGCTTCTGTTGTCTGATTCACTTTCAGCAAAGGCTTGTTAAACTCTCAGGATTTAAATGCTTAAAATCAAATACAGACTTGTGAGTTCTGCTTGTCCCCATGTAACTGTTTTATATCTTAAGCACATCAACGCAGGCTGTGAAAGTACTTGAGCAGCATCCACCAGAGTTAATACGGTGCTTAACCATTCGGGCACTTCTTCCTTCATCTCATGTTTATTCACCCTCCGTTACTTATCTGAATGGACAACTTGCAATTTTTTTCACTGATTTTTTATAGAACAGGACTTCTGAATTTGAGTACAGATTGGTTGCAGTACAGTTATTAGGGCAGTAACCACATCCAGCACAAACTATATTTATACTTAATTTCTCTCTAAGTAGAAAGTAGAGCACAGGATACATTATCTATGCCTAAAAGCACTATGGTTCTAGTTTAATGCTTGTTGGTTATTGAAACTTGGTTAGTAGTGCATTCAGAGCGTAAGTATTGCTATTGTCTAATTGCAGTTCAGCGAAACAGGGCTGACTTTTCCTCTGACACACATCCACAGTGTTACCAGCGATGCATGAGTTCAAAACCAGACACCTCTCTTTTTGGTCTCAGTGTTTTGGAGGAAACCCCAGTAAAAGTCTTTAACCAGTCCTTGGGCTCTCAAACAAATCCCCTGTCCACCTTCCAGACTCCAACGATCCTGGGCTAGTCTAACAGACAGCATTTTACCTTCCTGGCTGGAAAATGCAGAGCAGCACTCGTGTTTGTACTGGGCAGCTGCTGAGTGTGCGGAAAAGAAGTGCCGTGCCTAGATAACAGTGCAGCAACTGCAGCCATGCTGGCTGGTGCCGGCAGCCCCCCGAAGCCCTGCCGAAACGGTGGGCCGAGGGGCCGCAGGTCAGAGCAGAGTGGCTCTGTGCCTGCTCTGCACTGTGGGGCTTGAGGCCACTGAGGACATCGCTTCTAACATGCTTCCCTTGCACGCTGTGGGAAGGGGTGCGGGTATCGAGGACATCAAGCGTTTGAAAAACTCATCGTGTTAGAGAACTTAAATTTAGTAGATCTGCAAGAAAGCTGTCATTCATTACAATAGCATAATTAAGATATGCATTGGTTTTGGTCAAAGTGAGAAGGTTTTTCCTATTGCTGTGATATCTGTTTAAGGAGGAAAAGAAAAAGAAAAAAAACCAAACAAACAAAGAAGAAACCAAAACCACAGCGACGAATACTCAAAGTGTAAATAAATACCTCTTTAGTATTGTGTGAGGTGCTTTTGACCCAGCCATTTAAGTGTCAATTGCAGTTACACTGCATCCTCCTCCAGAGTCAAAGGACTCCAGCTTTTCTTCTGAAAGAGTGAAAGACAGTGTGTGTACTAAATGTACATGATCTTTTAAACATGGAATCTACAGATCACAGTGTGAGGACTCCCAGTTTTTTGATCTATCACAGGCTTTTGTAGGGAAAATCAACTTCACTGTGTTTCATTGGTAAGTCTTTGGCCACCTGTAAAAGCCATGCTGTAGTGCACTGGTTTCCAAGCATTTTTGATCACACACCCCTAGCAGTAAAAAGTTTTTCAGCACACCCCCCCAACATATGTATGTTTATTTATTTATAAATTGCATGCATGTAGTACTGTACTAATATATTATGTACATTATAAACCATACACAAAAAATATTAGAAAAAATTGAGTAAACTATTTTAAAAATATATTTTATCTCATTTATTAATGGCACAAAAAAATATTTTCTTCCCTCCCTGCAGTGGAATGTCTTCCACACCCCCAGGGGCACGTGCACCCGCTGTCAAGACCACTGCTACTGTACACAGGAAACAGAGATGAAGTCAGGGGCCTCGAACTCTTTTTTTTTTCCCCTTGCACTACTGAATCAATTTTAAATAAGCAAAAGTTGAATTATCTCATTGAGAATTTTTACTTGTTGATTATGAATACAGACCACATTTCCTTTTCCCCACTTTCTCTTTTCTTTGGGAAAATGAGGAAAGATAGTGACATCTTTTCTGCTGTGGTCCTTGTTGCAGGGACAAAAGCGTTTTAGCCAGTGAGAATTAGTAGCTCTTTAGCGAGGCCACTTCATTTTTCATCACCTGACAATTGTGCCTCTTAGTCTGGAAATTATGTGTTTCTGGAAAACTCTTATGTTTTCTGTTGCAAGCAGAAGACTGATGTTGTTTTCTGTTCCCAAGAAAAGGATGTCTTTGTCATGTGGAACAAAGTATGCCAAAAAATGAGGACTGAAATGGAAAAGGATATGGTGTTCTTTTGAAATCTTTGCTGCATTTCAATCTCTGCCCCTCAGAGCCCAATGTAAGGCCATTCTCAAGAAGTACGACTCTCAAGGCCTCCACAGCGTGTAATGCTGTTTGGTGCTTTTATGTTTGATGTGTCTACAGAGCTTCATGGCTGTTCGAGAGCAGTGTATCATCTTTGCCAGGACAGACTACCATTTCCCATGACAGCAACTCTCAGAAGAGCCACCACACCATCTTGATGCACGCTCACAAACCATGAAAGTGTTGAGGTCTTTTGGCATCTTCCTGTGGTGAGAGGTGGTTGTTGTGCTGCCTTCAGATACAGACTTAAGAATCTGCCTGCGTGGTAATAAGGTCATAAAAGTGCAGGAAGACCAAAATTAGAGCAGAGTGTTAGCACCTGGGTTTTCTTCTCATAAAATAACTACATGCTGTTACACATCCTCAGGTGCATCAGTGTGCTGTTACCACTTACTGGAACACTTCTAATGTCTTCATTTTCCCAGCAAGTGCAAGTCTGAAGAAGATTCAATGTGGAGTTGTGGAGGGGCACTGTAGTGCCCAGGGTGCTGTTTGTATTCCTCACACCTGGCAAATGGGGATGTTTCCTCGGATAGACCTTTTGATCTCTGGGAAATCCATGGAGTGATGTTAACTTCTGTTCCTGAGTTGTAGAAGTATTCCTTTCAGTATAAATATTTTTCAGGAGCCTCCTGCATGTGTTTCCTATTCCATCTTTGCTATAATCCTCAGGAAGATAGAAAAGAGGAACTAGGGATATATCCAACAGGATTTCACCCATTCCAGGTCTCCCTATCAGCTTCAGCTCAAACTTCAGTTCTCCTCTCAGAGTAATGCAATCTCCTGTATCCTGGTTTTAGTCAGGCTTTTTGGGACTCTTCATCCAGAAGTAACGGCAGTGTAAACACCTCTCTAGCATTCTGTTCTAGTGTCATTTTAGACAACTCTTGGTCACGTTTGAGCTCTGTACTAACTTTGATACCTGTAAACCTTGCTGGTAGCCTTACAGCTTAGTAGAAGGGCATTCACACTTCCAGCCATGTCTTTGGAAGTGTTGAGGGTTTTCCACCTTCATACCTGTGAAGCTACCATATGATGTGTAATACTTAAAAAACTTGGAAAACTGCAGCCATGGTCTAAGTGTGGTAGTGCTAATTAATAAATTACTTCTCTTAAGGACAGCAGAAGTGCCAAATCAGAATCAAGCCACAACGTCTAGTTGTTGTTACATTAGTCACTGCAGAGTTCATTTGAACGCTCCCAGGAAAAGAACACGAAAGTAGTGAGAACAGCCACCTTCGGAGCTGTTCCAGTGTGACCACCCCGGGTCTGCTTCATCCCGGACACCTCATAGTGGTTCTTCCTGTGTTCCAAGAGCTGTTCTTGTCCCATGTCACTATGTGAGAGCCTGGTCTGACCTTGAGGATGGGAAGGAATTGTCAGAACTGGGATGATTTAGCTTGCCTTTGCCCAATGGGCCACGTTACCAGCATGAAAGAAAGTTGAACCAAAATGCTAGCCCATACCCAAAGACTGACAGTTAGCCTGTATTGAAATGTGATTTTTTTGTTTTTCTGGGTTAAAGATTTTTGGAATTTCATGGCAAAAGTAGAGGCAAGTAAGAGCCCCTGATTGAGCTTTACAACTTTCACATACTCATCAGTGTTCTTAGTTCCATATTTCATCCTAATGGCAGCATCAAGAAAGCCATGCTATTTTTCTAGGATACAGCTGAAGGTTGATGGGTTTAGGTTTGTGATTCAGTTGAAGCATTAAAATCTGGTAGCTTTAAATCTGGATTCCTCTCCATTGTGGGGAGAAGCATGATGTTGGTGGCACATCTCTTACATGGCTTCTTTTAGGCCCAGTGATTTTGCCAGAGCAGATGCAAGCCTCAGTAGAACAAGACTCCGTGGACTTTGTTTCATCTTTTATATTTATATCTCTTTCATTCTGTATTGGTGGAAAAAGATGCAATATGTTGCCAAAATAGATTCCCAAGATGCAACTGTAGATTTTCTATTATATGATACTTGAGAAGTGAAGCAACAGTACTCTTCAGGCTCCAGTCTTAGCCATTAATTGAGTAACATTTTAGCTGACTGTATGAACGAATCTGTACAAATCATCAAAACAAAGTGTATGCGTTGGTTAGGCTCCTGGACTCTAATAGTTAATATTGATAACTACAATAGATCCACTCTTCAAGGGCTGATTAAGAGATGAAGATTCCACATGGTTATACAGCTGCCAAAGCCTCGGGCTTCCCTTATGACCTCCTTTGATGAAGTTCTGTATTGCCACTGACAAAATCTGCTGCACAATAATGATCACTTAAATACAGAAATAGTCTCGGTGATGTTAAAGTCAGTACTACAGAATCAATTTTTGGCATGCTGTTGATCCCGTATGAAGTTTCAGAATATCACTTCCACTGGAGCTAAGTGCACGCAGACCTTCCAGTCTTCCATGCCAGGACCTTACCCGTACTGCTTGGGCTCTGCCGGCAGTCAGACCTACAAAGGTTGGCTGGGGGGAAGGTTTACAGCAACATTCAGTTTGATACCAGAGTGAATACACTACAGGCATGTTGTCAGATGAATGACACTAGAAAATGAAAATTATTATTCCTACTTTGAAATTATAATTGTATCTCGAACGATTTTTTTTTATGAATAACAGAACAGTCTAAGGCCATTTTTCGCAGTGATCTATCCTGAAACTTCCCTTTATTGTATGACTGTACTTTTGATTTTATCTCTCTATGCATTTTTTCCACATGTAATTCTGAGTTAGCACTTATTATTTTTCTCTTCATCAAGGATTGCTGGAATCTAAAAGGTATTTAAGACAACTTAATCAAATAGCTAAAAAGTCTTTCTCTTCAGAGTAACCTATTATTCCTTTTTCAGTCATATAGGAAATAGTCAAAAAGTGAATTCTTGATGCACCCGATGAGAACAATAGATTTGTGTTCAGTCTTTACTTCTCTAAATTAGAAATCACAGTATAGACAATGGAATTTCTAAATCATATATTATACTTTATTCTCTGGTGGGAATAAAATGTTCATGTTTGCCTCCTTTTCTCTGTTTAACTTTGACTGCTGTGAACACTAGGAAGAATAACTCTGTAGCTTTTCTTTCTTTTTTTCTTTTTTTTTTTTTAATCTATTCATTTTATACTTTTCAGACAGATTTTTCCCCGGGGTGAAACAAAGGTTAACTGAAATTTCCTCTGTTGTGTACCTGAACGAATCAGCAGTTTGAGAAGGAAATCCCATTGATGGGCGAAGAGAGTGACAGGCTCTATTTAAAGAATTCCCCCGACTGTGTGGTAGACCAACCATGCCATGAATTTAACTGTTCCTGTGGTCCCCATACTTGTACCCACCAAAAAGAGAGAAAAACCTACTTTGTTCTGCAAATGTTGCGCTAAGCTTTGAAAATCATGAGCCACTGAGTTTTGTGAATTAACATTACTAGCAGTGGTCAAGACTAAAGGAAGCAGTGTTCATAGCATGAGACAAAAAACAGACAGAAAATTATGCGTACTTACATAATAGAAAAAGCACACTATATAATTGTGTTTTAACATGTGCCCGTGCACTTTAGCAATTTTATAATGTACATATTCCTCAAGAATACGATTTACAGACTTATCTTTTGCTTTAGTCACTGCAAATGTTTATTCCTACTTGGTGTGTGAAACATCTTGCCCATATGTAGCCATAAGAATACGTGGAGTTGAGGTAGATGCGAAAGGGCATAGACTTGGAAGATGGTGCAGGATTTATTGTTAGAGAAGTTGTGTAGCAGTTCAGCTACACAGAAAAGAGATACGTGGCTGAAATGCAATACTGGATGCCTGATGTTCGATAAAAAGAGGCAGTATGTGCTAACACCTGGGTGATTTTTGTACTTCTTAATGTCTGCTTTAAGTATCAAAAGTGCGCACCACTGCTTGGTTAAATACTCTTAATTCACATGTATTAAACTTTGTGACATTTGAATCTTCTTGAAAACTGCAGCTCTAGCCCTGCAGCGGGCCCCAGCTGAACATGCTGCCTGGGGATTATAAGTACCATGTCGTAGCCCCCAACCGTCAGACTTTTCTTCTCTGGCAGTGACGGTTAAGTATTCTCCCATGGGTAATGGCTGCTTAAGTTTGCTTAAAGTTACTTTAATAGGTCTTGGGTTGTTTTTTTTTTCACTTACGCAGGACTGTTCAGCGGGTGTGGGTTTTTTCTTTTTACACTCTGATATGCTTTTGGCCAACGCTGCCTTTGCTTCAATCAACTTCTTATATTTTAATTAATTTCAAAATGGGTTGAGTTTTGTTGTTTGTTCACTGTCATCTTTCCAGTTTTGCGATGCTTTTCAAAAACATCCTGGATCAGATAAAGGTTGCTAAAAATGAAGTAGTGCAGATATTTTCTCACTGACAAAAAATATGCACATTACTGCGCATATATATATATTAAATATCACGGGCAGAGGCAGGAGAGCCTTTCCTTGCCATGAGAAAATTTCTGAACTTGAGCTTCTGTCAATGATTACATCAACTGATTTCTCTGTGGGAGTTTATGGATCTCTTCTAAAGTTGTCTTAAAGAGATAATGACATGTAATCCATTGTTCTTAAGTAAATCACCTTTTCCTCATCAAAGCAAAGTTGAGAAATCCCTAGAAGTGTCTAAGGAAAACACCACAGTTGATTCCATTCCTTCTGTGCAGGGGTTAATTTGTGTTATGCGTCATGCAGAGGGGGCTTCATCTGCTGTGGCTGCTCTGTGTCTCCCAGCCCGGGTGCCCTGCAGGAAATGTCCGTGTTGGGATGGAGCTGGAACTGTGAGAAACCAGGAATCTGTGATGTGGGTCCATGACTGGTCCCTCTGGCAGTGCTGAGATCCACCGGTGGCACAAGGGGTCATTCAGACCTGCGGCACCCTCCCTCCAAACAGCGATGTTTTGGAGCTCTGCCACCTGAGCTGTGCCGAGTCTGGGTGCAGCTGGGATGGGAACTTCAGGCAACACAAGGAGGACCAGCTCCCGTTTCAGTTCACAGTCTTCAGTGGCTGTAGAGCAGACATCGCTTATTTCGAAAACTTCTGGTGACATACGTGTGTGTGTGTGTATATATATATGTGCCCCTATATATATATATATGGATACTTGGAATACACCTTCCTAGAAGAGAAAGATGTACAGTGCAACCTAGTGCATAGAAACCTGAATTCCTGTGCTTTGCAAAATCTGATGTAGGAAGGGAATCTCTGTTTCTGTCTTGGGACACTGCTTGGTTGTTACCAGTTCATATTTCCATTCCTCGTTTTTCGGAACAAGGGCTACTTGAACACAAAAAATGTGGAAGTTGTTATAGCAAATTACATTACAGTAAGACTGGAATCACTTTGGTTCAAACATAAACAGGAATTTTCAGATACATGTAAAATGTCACAATGTGAAGTTCTTACAGTTCTAGATCATTTTTAGAGGTTTAAGGCTTATCATTTTAGGATCTTATTTGTTGCTCCAGTAGCAGCCAGAAGCTGTTTTCTGATATGCTAAATATTGTTCAGAGATACGTCTGTAACAATCCTTGCCACAAAGGTCTTGCAGTAGAATGTAATTAGGGGTTCTCTATTCTGTAATGGGCTATATTAATTAGCAGTCAAAATCCGATTTTTAAAGCCCAGCTTTGAAATGTATTTGCCCTTCAGGCCACATATCGTACTGTCACAGCTTGAAGCAGGCTGTTTCAGTGAATTGATCATAAAGTAAACTAAATAAAATACATATCTGCATGTATATTCCAGCTGGGAGGGAGGCACCACTTGCCTTCCTCTTAGAAAATGCAGTGTTTGATTTTCAAAGCTGAATGTCCAGGCTCTACAGTTTCTCTGTGTTGTTAAATGACGTGACAAAATAAAGCTTTGCAGGGCAGGCTGAACTCGCCCAGGGAACAGGGACATGTTTTTTCCCAGCTCCGATGGACGAAATGAAAGTGTGGCTTTTGGTGGGGTCAGAATCTGTGCCCGACTGTGCCCTGCCTCGCTGGGGTAGACTGCTCGCCGCTGGGATGGTCGTGGCACGGCAGATAAGGAAATCTTCTGAACAGTTTATTGTTTATTCTAAGGCAATTTTTTGTTCTGTGGAAACAGATTGTTCCTCCGGGCAATTTCAGGTTTTGACTGCTGGTCCTCGTTCTCCCTCCTCCCCTCCTCTCCCTTTCCGGAATGAAAGAAGGAAGGCTTGAATGCACATTGAACAGTGGTCCTAAATCTGGCTTCACCTTGAGCACTGCTCAGAAATTTACATTTTCATGCTGGTGGAGGGATACAAGTAAATCTCAATGATCTTTCAAAATTTTTCTTTAAATAAAAGCAAAGCTGTTGCTTGCCATTTTCATCTAAACAGTATATATTTTGCATCCTGTCATTTTTTCTGGCCTCTTCTTTCCTTTCTCTTCTTCCCTCTTCTACAGTTTGACAATACCATTTTTTCAAAGTATAAATGCAAGAAGTTTATATGGCAACGTGAGTTGTATTTTTTTAGTTGAAGAATAGAAATTAATATCCTAAAAAGGAGATAGTTTTTAACAAATGAAGATGAGAAAGAATAAAAGCATAAATTTGTTGAAGATGTTCTGGGAGGATTTTATTAGTAGACTGTGAAAACTCACAGGACCCTGTAAGTAATGTAAGTTTTGTGTGTGCAACTTCTTCACGGAAACAGAGGGAAGTCTTGACAGAGATTATCTGAACAGTTTTTTAACTGCTGCTTTCCTAAGGTGCTGTAATGGGTAAAAATAAACTCCTGATAGCCCCGTTCCTTAACGCAGAAATCCACCTCTGTGTGTGTGTGTGTGTGTCTGAAAAAAAGGATGGAATGCTTTAACCTTGTACTGGGCTGGCCTTGGAAAATGGCAGGTGGCAAGTTTCATTTACCAGCCTTTGCTAAACACAGAAACTTTCAGTAATTACCATATGTGTTTTATGTCTGCGATTTGACTAAAATCACCCTCCCAGTCCCAGGAGGGGTCTGAGGCTGCTGGCTGGGATTGCAGGGTGGGCAAGCATCCTCTGTGGGCAGCCCTCCCCACTGCGGGGGATGTGGGTCCCGTCCCGTCCCCCGTCCACCCCAGGGCTGCAAGCTCAGGCACCCTCTCCTCTAGGGAAGACCTTCCCCAAACCTGCCTGACTCTGCGTGCTGAGGAGTGAAAACAGAGATTTTGGGTGCTAGAGAGCAGGGAGAGCATGGTACAAAGGAGTCTTCAACAGGCTGATGGGTACGGCGGCTGGAGGACGAGCAGCAGCAGGGCTGGTGGGAGGTGGGGTGGCCAGAAAGCCCTCTCTGAGGAACCCGCAGCCACCCAGAGGCTGGAATTGCCCGTTGGACAAATTAATTCACCCAAATAAGCAAGCTAAAAGAGGGGTAGGGGAACTGTTTGTCAACTCAAACAGAGTTTTGTGATTTATTTCATGATTTAGTGCCAGACAAAATGCTGTGGTCAATGAGAAAAATTGTTGCAGATTTTTCTATGTGTCTCCAAGGCCAGATTTCAAGTTGGTTGCAGAAGCATAAGTCTTCCTACATATTTCAGTCTGAAGAATTTATTGTGAGTAAAAACAAAGCCTTATGCATTCTGTTGTGAATTAGACTTAAATTCTAAGTCACCAAACAGATTTAGCGAAGAGAGATTTTGTTGTAATACTTCATTCATCATTAAAGCTCTTGTATTTATTTTCTGATTTGAGCAGTTTTAGTTTCTAGTATCAGGAATATTTAAATCATTGTATCATGGTTTTCCCCTGTGAAGCAGGGGATTTTGACAGTGAAGAAGAGAAACTTACTTGGTTTGTCCTCAGAAGGGACATGCCTAATGATTAACAGGAGTTAATTTGCTGGTAATTTTGATCTGTAGCCTGTCAACCATTCTGCATGTGCTTTTCTGTGAAATACAGCAGTCGGTACTGATTGCCAGGGCAGAGTTTTGAATTACAAATTCCTTTTTCTTTATGAATGAATTTCCTTAACAGGCTTCCAAGTAATAAATAATGCACTCAAATATGTCAGTGCATTTCTTTACTTTTAACGACTAGACACCAAACGGACTAATTTTCCCTTGGGCATAGCCACGACTCACTTCCACTGAAGAGAGCTGACGCGATGCTGTCCCTTCTGTCCTCTCTGGGCACCCAGAGTCTGGGAGAAGTGGTCTCCAGGGCTGCAGACCTGGAACCACCTCTCGTTGTGGTGATTGCTTCTTATCCAGAATGATCCTTGGGTGAAGGATCCATTGGATACTTGTATTTGAGCTGTGGCTGTGCCAGAACCATGACCTAGGTATGACACATCACTCAAATTGCTTTACAAATAGGCCAGTTAATTCATGATTACTGTCTCTGTGATGGTCATCAGCGTTGTTGGCATTAGTGAGTGTTGAAAATAAAAATATTCCAGAGTGCTGCTGAGATTAGAGCAGATAGTATTAGCCCCAACTTGTGGATGAAGAACAGCAGCAAGTAGGTATTATGCTCTAGAGTACCCATTGTATGTTTGAGTGACATACCTTGTACCCAGATATTGCATTACACACTTCAGCTGAAATTACTTTTTCAGTAAATGAAGGGTTAGACATGATACTATAGATGGTATAATTTTAATTTCTAGTCATCTGCCTTTTATTGGAAATGCACAGTACAATCAAAATCAGTTGGATAAATTTTTACTTTTTTTTACTGTTTGTAAATCTTAATGTTGTTGTGATTTGGGTTAATAACACATGTAGATGCCTCAGATTTGGATTGTGGGAGCAGGATGAAATACTTTGCATTAGAAAGTCTGCAAACACACAGAATTAATTTACTCACAAGTTGTAATGGTTACTGTAAAAATATAGGTAAGGTGAACACCTCTGTTGACATGAATCCTCCCTTAATGATGAAAAAGATGCTGTGGTGGTACAGCTGTCTTTGCACAGTGAGAGAAGTAAACAGTGTTGACATGCAGAATTTTTAAACAGCTGTAACTCCATCCCTATTCTTTTAGCTTATTGCCTTTTATTTCCTTTTTGATGTTTTTTTACTTCTGCCAGTTCAAAGGCTGTGTGTGAGAAGGCTATAGTGTGACAGTTGGTAATTTAGTGTGTCGTCCTGATTTATTGCACATTACCCAACCCTGTTTTGAAATAGAGTTACTTAGCTTACAGTCTTAGTTGCTGTGGTTATGCATAAAGTCATTTTGGCATCCAGCAGCAGAAAGCAGTGCTGAAGACACAGATTTTGCGAATTCACAAGGAGGAAAAGTGTATTTTATGCAGTGTGTTAACTTCTTGTTCCATGTGCTCCCACTCTGGCAACCTCTGGACTTGAGCTGGGCATCCCCATGAGTGCAGGCAGAGATAATTCAAATGGCTGGAATGGGAAGCTTTGGAGTCCCTACCTCTGAAGAAATTAAATCCTTGCCTGAATTTGTACCCCAGGGGGCAGGACAAGAGGGTGGTGTCAAATAAAGTCCACCTAACAGCTGGACATGTGCTGATGCTAAAGTGAATGCTGCCAAGCAGGTTGATAGCTTTCCTTTACTGAAAGTAGAACTAGTTTCTCCACTTTGGTACATTCAAAGTCTATTATCAGTTTCAATAGGGGCGGTAATCATAATGTTGGATGTATTATACAAAAATATTCATATAAATTAAATATAATGAATTTTATTTCTGTTTTTCAGGAGAAGTTGATGTGGACTGGTCCATCTGTAATAAAGACTTAGAGGTAACACAGACAACCAAATTGCTCCATAATTCTTTATTTTTGTTTATTAACAAGCTGGGATTGAAAAATCCATCTGTAGTCTTTGTGTGGCATCCTTAGCAGTGTCATCCCAAAGGCAGGTGAAGCCTGAGCTCTGGTGGAGTAGGAAGAGGTTCACTTGTTGGGGCAGGCAGAGTGGGAAGAGGATGCCAGGAACTGGAGCACCTCCACAGACCCCAGGAGGAGGAACTCGGCTCTTCTGTCCCAGTCTCTTCAGAGACTAGTAATTGTTTTGTGGCAGCTAAATCCCATTCCCACAGTTAGCACCACGAGCTGTGTGTGTTTGGTTGGCCTTCCTGCGCTCCCAGAGTTTGGACTTGGCTCAAGAGTTGGTATGGTTAGGCTGTAACCTGGAGTACTCGTGCAAAGTACCATAGCATCCAGGAAGAGTAAGCTTCAGCTGTAAGGTCTGACTCCTTAGATTTCTCTTGCCCGTAAAGCTTACATAATCAGGTGACATTAACAAACTCTTTCCCTTAAGAGAAATGGTATTTTTGTACCTCTTCCATTCACTTGTCCAAAATTTTATTTCAGTTTTTAAAAATTGTCATGTTTACTAAGCAATAAGGTTGAAGATAGGATTTTCAGTTTTGTCTGCCTATACAGAAAGTATGTGTGAGGTCACTGGGAGAGAGAGAGTTGTTTCCAGCTTCTCTTTTTTTCTTCTTTTTCCTTTTTAAATCTTTCTATACAACTGCAAATTGCAGATGTGGTCTAGACTTGTATAGCATTGTATGTTGTCCAAGAAGGTTCCCTTAATGTGTGCAAGGGAACGTGTAACTTGCATTTGCAATTAATGTTAGTTATATTTGTATTCTGGGAAAAATTCCAGTTCATCATGAAATAGCATAGTGAGTAAAAGTGTCTTGACTAATCAAGGGAAAGCAAAAATTCATAACTGCAATTTTAAAAAGCAAAAAAGAATGTCCCAAAGTTGAAGTTTGAACAAGACAATAATTTTGTTCTAGACAGTGCAGGTTTCTCTGTAAGAGAATTATTCAGTAGAATCTGGATGTGTAAATTGTGCTTGTGAAAAGTTAGATTTCTAACTGGACACTACCAGCAGTGACCTTCACAAATTTTCAGTTCTAACAAACACTAAACCACAGAATCCCAAATGATAAATACATTTTTCTCTTTTTGTCTCCCCAGGCACAGATCTCCAACTATGCAAGTGTGAGGCACAGCAGTATGCGGTACTACACAGCTGATAAAAATGTTACCTGTAGAAATTGCGGTAGACGAGGTCATTTGTCCAAGAACTGTCCTACTCCAAAGGTAAATGCAACACTTCAGTCACTTGTAGATGCAGCTGTTGTTTCTAATACTCTTTTGTGCTTGCCATTAAGAGCATTGCTTCTGTGGTTTATTATTTTATCAAAAAGTTGCTCCAGGTTGAAGGACAGCTTGGACAAGATCAGTTTACTTGGATTGGGTCTGGCTGAGATGGAGTTAACTTTCCCCATAGCAGCCCTCATTGGTAGCGGGAAAGATGTTGGTAACACACCAGTGGTTTGGCTACTGCTGAGCAGTGCTCATAGCATCAAGGCTCTGTCTCCAACACCCCCTCACCAGTAGGCTGGGGGTGGGCAAGGTCCTAGGAGGGGACATAGTCAGGACAGCTGACCCACACTGACCAAAGGGATGTTCCGTACCATATGATGTCTGCTCAGCAATCAAAGCTGACAGAAAGGAGGAGGCAGGGGGCAATCATTGTGATGACGTTTGTCTTCCGGAGCAACCGCTATGCGTACTGAAGCCCTACTTCCCAGGAAGTGGCTGGACATCGCCTGCTGATGGAAAGTAGAGAATACATCTTTTTTTTTCCTTTGCTTCCACGCGGGGCCTTTGCTTTTGCTTTATTAAACCGCTTTTATCTTGACCCACGAGTGTTTTCGATTTTGTTTTCTCCCCTCCCGCCCCCGTTCTGCTGAGGAGGGGAGTGATAGAGCAGCTTGGTGGGCCACTGGCATCCAGCCAAGGTCAACCCACCACATTACTATATAAAATTAGCTGTCTGATTTGTGGAGGTCATTCTTTTTATAGTTTTTATAATCTCTGCAATTCCAAATAAGCAGTAAACATTTATTTTGGATGTTTTTTTCTTCGTCTTTTGATTTTTTTATTTTCCTTAATCCTTTGAAACATTCTCACTTGACATAATTCTTTTTTTATTTCTCCATAGAAAGTTCCCCCTTGTTGCCTGTGTGCAGGAAGAGGTCATCTACAAAACAGTTGCCCAGCACGTTTTTGTTTGAACTGCTGTTTGCCTGGCCACTATTTCAGGGAGTGTCTTGAGAGAGCCTATTGGAATAAACACTGCAATCGCTGTGATATGAAGGGGCATTATGCTGATGTGAGTATAGCCCATGGCAAAGAGCTCAGTCATTATTGGTTTTGTATCCGTCAAAAATTGAATTTACAAAAAACACAGTCTTTTCATATTTTCTTTAATTGCATATAGTACATATTTGTATAAGCATATGTAGTTAGTCGTTATCTAACAGTTTCACAGTTTTCATGAAGACTGGTTCAAAGAAAACAAACTGGAGCATTGTAAATACTCTTTAGTTTAGTCTAGTTTAGTTAGGGTAGTGAAAAATGTCCTTATTTGTGTTGAACGGAAGGTGTAAGGAGGTTGAAATTAGGAGACATGGTATGCTGCAAGCATGCCAGCAAGAGGTAAGGAGTAACTCTGATACTCCAAGGCTTCCCAATATGTGTTTTTTTCACTATGATCACATATTCATCAATGAAAATACTATTAGAAGTTTAAACTAATGTCTAAGTGAGTTTGAGAGGCATTTATAACTGTGCTATATTTTACATTGCAAATGTACTTTAGGAACAACATGGAAGTGGTACACTTTATTTCTTATGCAAGTATAGGCGAATAAAAATTTTATCTGACATCAGCTTATACGGACGCAAGTCTACAACCATATTCACATGCCTTAGCTTAGTTTCTGCCTGCTTTTCAGTAGAGTCCTCTATTATTTATGAACATGCACAAAGAAAGATGAAATTAATTGTTTCTCTACTTCTGTATCCCTATGGACTGGCCCATCACATACGTACTGGAAGAGAATTTTGTAAAGTAGTGGAACAGTTGCAAAATTGTGTACTCTACTATTAAGAGAAAAATATTGATAGAAACATTTAATGTCTGGAACCTGCCGATGTTTTCTCTTAATCCCAGGAGAACCACACTGATGTTTTCCGTCTTCACTACTGTTGTTCAAAACACAACTTTTTCTACTTAGGCCACAGTAGCTCATACAGGTTGAGTTGCCAGTCCCTCTGATTCTTCATTCGTATTATGTTACGCTGCCTCTATGTCACAAACACTGGAGAGAAAAGTATCTAGTGCAAATAATGATCTCCATACTATACCTAAAAAAATGGCATTTCAGAGGTGTTAGCAAGCTTGCATCTGTATTCACAGTACAAATGACTCTGTCAAGTGGGAATATGGAAGCATTCCTTTTGTCTTCTAAAAGATTGAACGTTCAGTCTATTTCCCACCAGATGCTTGGCTGCTTGTTTCAGGTTGAGCAGCACAATGCAAGAAGGGTTTGCATTTATTTTATTGGGAGATGGAGGCCCCATAAAATATATACATTCTGCTGTTAAATTTTACTGAGCATTCAAAGTTGTCTTGTATAAATGAATGAGTAACTCTGGCACAAAACCAGGTGTGGAAATATTAAAGATGTTCGAGTACTGTAAGGATACTGAAGTATGTTAAATGTTATCCAGTACAGAGTATTCTCTGCACCAAAGACTAGGTGGGAGGTAAGGTCATGGGACTTCATTTGGCTAAGACTTTTTTTCTCAAAACTTTAACGTACCATGATGGAAACACACGCTTCAGTGCATGATCTCCTGTCTTAAGAATATTTCTTCAGTTCTTCTGAATGCATTTTGAAACAAGTAGAAATTGTTTTGTTCTTGACAGTCGGCCCAAAGCTGTTATTACTGCTAGTGGAAGTTAATAGGTATAAGACAGACAGAGAGAGGCTTTATACCAGAGCTGGTAGTGACAGGACAACAAGGGACAACGGTTTCAAACTAAAAGAGAGTAGATTTAGGTTAAATATTGGGAAGAAATTCTTTCATGTGAGGGTGGTGAGACACTCAGGTTACCCAGAGAAGCTGTGGCTGCCCCATCCCTGGAGGTGTTCAAGGCAAGGTTGGACGGGACTTTGAGCAACCTGGTCTGGTGGGAAGTGTCCCTGCCCAGGGCAGGGGGGTTGGAAGTAAATGATGTTTAGAGGTGCCTTCCAACCCAAGCCGTTCTGTGATTTTATGATACTGCACAGTAGGTTAGGTCAGTTTGATACCGATTGCCAGGAATTGTGGATGTGAGGAATATAACGTCATGCACCACCACTGAACGCTCCGAAAGAAATCTAAAGATTTTGAACAGGAGCATTTATAATTATTATGAACACCATGTAGCCTAAGTAAAGCTTCTATCAGTATTTCAAATTACATATATATATATATATATATAAAAATAGAAGGTTCTTTGTAACAGCTCAGAGAATTCACAAACCAGTAACTTTTGTTTTACTTTTTAAGTATGGTGTACCTCGAAGCTAGACACCACTGGTTTTAAAATTTTTGCTTCCTGGAGCAAGGATGTCCCAGAAATTCAGTCCTGTACATAGCAATTAACTTTTTACACTATTTTTTTTCTCAAACACAAAAAGGTGAGGATAAAATGCAAGCTGTGATAACATCAGCATACATTCCTATTTCATTTTCTATCTAAAGATATGGCTTAAATGTTTGTCTTCCAAATACACCTGTTCAATGCACCTAAACACTGAGGTTTTTTGAAATTCAGAGATATTTGAATCTCTTTCTAAATGTCTCCTCTCTACCTTTATTTCATCTATTTGGTCAAAGAATGAGAGAGCTTCTGAGAAGGCATTCTCCTCCCTTTCACTGAGTACAGAAGTTTATCTGAATAACTTTTCTACCTGGTAAAGCTTACATTCCATAACCTCTGTCATTATATTCAATCCCGATATAACAGAACCATGGAATAACTGAGGTTCAGTGGGAGGTTTGACCCATCGCTTAGCAGTAAGACATGAGAGTCTTATCTTCATGTGCTTTCTGGGGGAGAGGGGCTGTGCACTGGGCTGTTCATGTGTCCGCCCTGCTCCTGCTGAAGGTGGCCTTGTGCGACACCAAACGTGAGGAGTTAGGGAAGGAAAACCTAGAGTTTGTTACAGTCTCACTACAATGATATGTGGGATATGCAAATGATGCTCAGCACATTTGGGACTTTAGTATTTCTTTTGGTATTTGAACGTTAGAAATTTAAATTTGGTCTTCCTCTTCTAGCTGTACTTTTGCTTACAGCTAACGTGTACACAGTAGCATTACTTTAAAGAACATGAACGGCATATTTTTGCACCCCCTTTCTGGTAAGCAGTTAGAACTGTAATCATATCTTTTCTTTGCGTCTCTTGCCACCTTTTCTATTTTGCACATTTTATGAAGCCAGTTCTCATAAAGTAATTTACTTCTCTGTAAAGAATTATGAGTCTTCTGTCATCCCACAATTTAAATCCTACCTTGTGTAGATTATCAGGAACATCACAGTGTATATTTCTTCTGCTCATTTAGGTCCACCTTAAATCAGAAAGGTTTTTCTTTGAAACATGCAGGCAGTTCTCTTGTGCTTCTGCACGACAGGCATGAGGCTACCTGTGCAGTGAATGCTGGAGTGTAAGAGCAGGGTCTCATCTGCCCTGTGCTTGGGAAGTTGTCAAGACAGCACGGCAGGACTGCAGAGTGCAAAAGGAAGGTTGTGAGGTTACGCAGCAGGGTCAGAGAAGGTATCCTTGGAAAACCTGGTGTCCGTATGCAAATGAAGAAAACAGAAAGGATCGTAAACTCTGGCAGATTAAATGTGGAAGTGCAGAACTGAGGCTAAAAAAGAGTTTAAGGGCATTTTGCAAAGGAATCAAAACCAACAGGAAATCTTTCTTTGCATCAGAGCAAGAAGCCTGTAAGGAGAAAAGATGATCAAGACATGAAAGGAGCACTCAGCCAAGATAAGGCCATTGCTAACAACCTAAAAATATTTTTTTGGCATCTAGCGTTCATAGTGGAAGAAACCGGGGACATTCCCACACTGAACTTGTACTTTGTGGAGGGAATCATCAGAGATTCTCTCTGAAATTGAAGAGAATGTTGGGGTTACTGCTAACCTATGAATACTAACTCATTACCAGAACTGGATAACGATTACCCAAAAGCTGTAGAGGGGCTGGAAGGTGAAATAGCTATATTAGTGACAGCAGTGTGTAACCTTTTGCTTTGTGTCTGATTGGTAACTGAGTGGCAGATACAATGACGATGCTTTAAACAGGTCCAAGGGAGAGCTGGGCAACCAGACCTGCCAGCCTGATGTGTACACAAAGCAAATTACCAGAGAATGCAATAGCAGCAGCATGTTGGAATGGATATATAAATATGATATACATGGGAGGATTCAAGATTGCTTTTGTAAAGGAAATCCCATTTCTCAGAAATCTCTGGAGTTCTTCAAAGGAGAAGGTCGACAAGCATGTGTGTAAACATGATCCAGTTGACATAGTCTATGATTTCCAAAAGGCATTTGACAAAGTTCCTGACCAAAAGCTTTTAAGGAAACTAAACAGGCATGGAATAAGAGGATAAAGGTAGGATATGCTAGTGTGACATAGAAAAGGGTGAACAATAGGGTGACAAGATTTGCTGAGAAGACTGAATTATTTAGAGTGTCAGTGTTGTGAGCCAACTGTGAAGAACTGCCCAAGGACTGTAAGAAATGGAGGGAGAGCACAATAAAATGGCAGATGAACTTGGGTGGCAAAAAATGTAAAGTAAAATACCTGGGGAAAAATAATCCTATCTTTGCACATGGATTGATGGGCTGGAGTCAAATTTTAGAGTTATGAGATATCCACAAAAAAATCAGTTCAGTGTTCAAAAGTTGTGGAAAAAAAGTGGGTGAACCGTTAGGAATCAGCAGGAAAGCAATGGACACCTAGGTGCAACTTTAATCCCTCTCTTCTGTCTCCTCCAGCACAGCTACAACTCTTCAGCCTGGAAGAGAGACAGCAGAGAGAAGGATCTGTAAAGAGCTTCAAAATCATCCATGATGGGAGACAGTGGCTAGCCATCAATTGTTCATCATTTCTTCCAGTAAAAGAATTAGGGGGCATCTGACAAAGGCAGTAGGAGATAGGTTCAGAAGAGACAGGAGGAGGTGACTCCTCACACAATAGGTAGCAGATCTGAGAGACTCCTTAGTGAGGGATGCAGTAGATGCAGAAAGTCTGCTCTGGTTCCAGAGAAGACGGGAACAGTTCATGGAAGAGAATTCCATGGAAGGTTATTGAACACACAGGAACTTCATCGAGATTGCGCAGTCATTGAGCTCAAAACAGTTGAGTGTGAAAGAGTGTTAGGGAAAGGATGTGTGCTCACCCCATTTTTAAACTCCATGAGGCATCAGCTTATGGCCACAGTTAGAGACCATGGGCGGGTGGTCCGACACAGTCTAGTCATTATTGTTTTCAGGCTATGTAAACTGATCATAACAGGTCCACATGTCTGTGCCTCTGCTAATTACTTTCTGTAATGAATTGCAAGTCCTCCAAAGGGCATTTTATCAAAAACTTGGAAGTGTTTCACCAAGCCCAGTTACTGCGACTGTTCTGCATCAATCTGCCTGTTGGGAAGTTTCTGGTGTCCGTAGGAGCTGGAGGCAGACCATGGGTTTTGCTCTGAGCCTGGGGCTAAATGAGTCCAGTGTTCCCCAAAGTTCTCCAAAATACTCTGAAAACACTACTGCAGCCTTCATAGGGCAGATCTTAACACAGTGTTGGGAAAAAGACTAATATATTGCCTAATTTTTTTTTACCTGTTATCAATTACTTTGGATGTTCAAAAAAAGTTTTGTCTTTCCCAGAAAGTTCACTCACTTTTACTGTGACACAAAAGATGCAGAACAAGCTCCTGTGCACAGTCTGTTTCAGAGTGACTCTCTATGGTCACGCTTTTGTCCAGAAGTGAACACAAAGCAACTCAAGGTTCTTCCCCTAGTTTGATTTGAAAATGTTAAAAGTTATTTAAAACATTTTCAGAAAAATACATTTATTACCTGTTAGGTCATTCACTTTCCCTGAAACAGCCCAGAGAACGTATGGAGTCATCTTAGATGGAGTTGTGTTGCAAGAAGCTCAGCCTTGTGTGCTTTGCTTGGGAAGATCATCAGAGGAGCAAGTAGCAGAGTTGTTCAAAAGTTTCAAGTGTCTCTCTTTGACCTGCTCCCTCTATGAAAGAGAACAT
This sequence comes from Burhinus oedicnemus, assembly GCA_008921705.1. Lineage (NCBI taxonomy): Eukaryota > Metazoa > Chordata > Aves > Charadriiformes > Burhinidae > Burhinus > Burhinus oedicnemus. The sequence continues at coordinate 212,855 of VFFE01008597.1, read as the reverse complement.
CAGTCTCCTGCAACACTGTGTGCACATATAGATGTGTACCTGTATATATCTGTGTGTACATATATATACTTATGCTTATGTGTAAGCTGAAAATCCCATGCCGTGAATGTCCTGTGTTTTGCAGGTTTGGTGGCAATTACATGGCTGTCATGAGGCTTGTGGTCTACAGTCTCTCCTGCCAGCTGCAAGGGTGGGAAAAGAACTTCACAAACAGGATGATGTGGCAGGGAGGAAGCAAACGTGGCAGGCAGGACAGAGTCTCGTTGTGTACTTCGGAAAAAACAGTGTGCGGCTGCTCAGCAAGCTGCCCGAGCTCATCCTAGGAGCTGGCAGCCAGCAGTGCCCAGGTGCCCAGCGCTCCTCAGCCGGGCAGTGCCTGCTGGCCCCATCGGTGTAAAAGTGTGTGCGTGTCTGCACATCCCAAAGACCCTGCAAGCAGCGCTCCTTCCCAGGAACCGGCTGTGTACCTCTGCCGGCACCTTCTCCATGTGTGCTGACATGTCAACCACCATTACCCTCCTCTCTCCCAGAAGATTTCCTTCTGGCTTTGTCATTTTTGGAGCCCATGATCGTGCTTGCCGCAGGGACGTGGCCGCCTCTGCAGGCTGGGATGTGGCTGGCAGGACAGGGACAAGTCTGTGGGGCTGTGCTGGTGGCCTCGTGGCTGACGGGGCCCATCCTGCTGGCTCTGCCGCAGGCCCACAGCCCTCCCCTGGCCAGACAGCACAGGGTTGGCCCTTCTTCCCCCATCCTCTGGCGGCGTCCTCTGGTTTTCATGCCTGCGGCGAGGCAATGTCCACCTAATGGCAAGTGTCAGTAAACGTTACCAGGAGCCTGGTCGATGCTGGCGGTTAACCACCTCGGCCCGCTTCACGCCGGCAGTGGCGGCTGTCTGCACTGGCGGCGCAGAGAGAGGTCTCGACATCTGCTCATGAAGGAGTGGTTTTGAAGGGAAGCATTGTGTGCTTTCCACAGCAGTTCCCATGTGGAGGTGATGAAAAGTGTGTGTTTTGGCAAATCTTTTGTTTTATTGTGGTGGCTTGCGGCGGGGCAGCTCCTAGCAGCCGCCGCTTTGACAAAGCACCAGAGGATTCTGTTAAAAAGTTGTGTTTAGTAATTGTAGTCGTCGTGTCAGACCATAACTGACTTGGAGCTGAAGGATTTTTGCGAGATGAGTAGCTGTGCCAGCAGGGACCCAAGTCTCCTGGGCCAGCCGCGCTCTCATTAAGATTTGCCGCTAGCCGTGGCGGTGTTCGGCAAGTATGTGACGTGCATGCTGTTATTGTATGCTTGGCTTGTCAGCCTGCAGCTTTCTGACACTCACTTATGTCACTCTTTATTCAGAGAGGAAGAAGCTTTTGATAATTTGACAAGACAAGCTCTTAAACGATCTAGGTCATGGCCTTCACTGTCTGTGATTGTGAACATATTTCCTGAAAGCCCTGTCACTCATCACAGCTACATTTTCTCCCGGGGAGCCGCAGGCCCGTCCCGGTCTCCTGTCAGCGCGTGCATTTTGGTTATTCATACGCCAAATACAGTAGCGGGGTTTTTCCTTCCCTTTCGCAAATGCTCGCATGTTAGCGAGGCTAATCCTCTCCCCCGCGCCGCGCTCCCAGCAGGGCTGCCGTCGAGGGCCCTCTCGGCGCAAGGCAGACGACCGGCCAAGGGGAGCGGAAAGGAGGAAAGGCCGCTTAGTGCTGTTTTTGTGTTTGCTCATTGTTGTGGAAATATGAGAACTGGTGGCAAGGGCCTTGTCTATTGAGCACTCGAGTCCTGGTCTGCTGTCAGGGGCTGTTTGAGATTGAGTGTTTTATTTTCTTTGATGTTCACGTTTGAGAATAGGGAAGTGGGAATTAAACAACAGATGCATTAAGCCGTTGTTCTGGTAAAACAATAATTAGCACCTGATAAAATTCAGTGCGGGTCAAAACGTGCAGGATCCAGCCTGGGTTCATCTGCTGTGGCAACCCTAGCC
>VFFE01008597.1:190649-205634 GCA_008921705.1 Burhinus oedicnemus | reverse complement strand
GCCCGGCACTTGTGCGGCAAAAGGCACGTGGACATGGCAAAAGGTGTGGGGAAGCGCACCTCACCTGGGCTTTCTGTGGCCGTACCCCACTGGCACTGCTTTTAAGAGTACGCACCCTTTGTGCTGGTACATCTAAATGCTAGTAAGGTCAGACCACTGGGGCAGGAAATAAATGCAATTTTATTTTAATGTAGTTCATCACACTGCCATCGTACTTGTATACCACAAGGGCTTTTCTTTAAATGAGGGCCATTCATGGTTAAGTACTTTTAAATAAATAAGAAAAATCACAGGCTCGGTGGTGGTTGTATTTGGTTATGCTCTCTTCCATGGCAAACCTCTTTGCTTCATTTGAGAAGCCAGTATTCAGTAGTAATTGTTAATTATATTTTTTGTCATTCCGTGATAGAAGATACAGACAATAACTCTGGGCTGATGCAAGGTAATAGGACTCCTAGTTAAAAGCATCGTTTCTAAAAAGCTGTTGTTTAGCCAGGCATCCGTTTTCGACTATTGTATTCAACTCCTGAAGTTGGTAAGTGATCATTGTGATGATGAAAAGTATTGCACTGAATCACCATCTGAATGAAGAAATATGCTTGGCTAATTTTCCCTTACCACCTTCTTCCTACCTCCCTTAAGTTTTCCCACAGCCTTAAAGCATCCTTAAAGACAATGATGATAAAACCTACCTTTTGGTAGCGCTGCTGGGGGGGGACTCTGCCTCTTCCAGTGTTTTGGCAAGAGCGGTGCCAACTGCAGTTTCCTACTCTGAGTTACAGATTTTCGCTGTAAGTGATGTCTTTGTGTCCAAAGCAAAAAAACCCCAACCAAACTATTATTCAAGAATAAAGTAATTTTTTTTAATTATTATTAAATAGCTGCTGTGTGAGTAAAGGTCATATCACAGAGTGGCATTTTGCCAGTATATGACAACTCATTGATTGCGATTTTTCAACCATATTAGTCTGGGGACACTGTGGTAATCGAAAACTATCCAGAACTAATGTATAAATAACTGTCTGCTACCCCTGTGCTAAACCAGCAAAAGTCTCATGTACAGTTGAAGCCTTTTAGAGGTTTGAGAGAGAAGGCAAGGTCTTTGATACAATATTTTTATACGCTAGAGAGTGTTTATATATCGTGCCTCTGAATCCTGTGTAAGTTAGCAAAGGAGGAAAATCCTTTTGTTTGCACTCGTAGACAGCTCTAGTGTGCTCAAACTGTCAAATGTTGTAGTCCGTTCCTCTGTTAGAAATGTGATGCACTTCACACGGTTTCTTTATAGAAATATTAATATAAAACTCAAATATTTACATGCAGTATTTGAGTAAGAGGAGAAATGTCGAACCATTACACAGAACAGATTGTAGATTTTTCTCCAGAAAATTGTGTTACCGACAGAATGAATAATATATAATATAATTTCCATCATGTCCAGGAAAAACATACTGTATATGCCATAGGGTGACCGTCAGAAACTTGGATTATTTTTTGAGAGATTCAGTTCCTAATATTGGTTGTTGGGTGGGGTTTTTTTAATTAACATGCTCTGTCAGAATAAAGAAGCTAAGAATTTAGGCATGAGTGAAAAATTTATTCGAAATCTAAAGAAATGTTAATAGTACTCATTTGCAAGTAGTCATGAGGCTTCAATGTTTGAAATTAGAGCTACAGCATATTATCTAGAAGCCACGGAATGACTAATATTTCTTCTTAAAATACTGAAAATTGATATGGGCAAACCAAATTGCTAATTGTTCAAATGATTAAGGACCTATTTTAATAAAAGGGTAAATGTTTTAAACAAAAGTGAAAGACCTCCATTGAAATAACTGTGTGCACACTGTCTTAAACACTAAAATGGCTAACAAAGTACCACTATTTCTGTGTCTGTTTATGGCTTGGGGTCACAGGAGAAGACAGAAATACTGTAGATTTTGTAAAAATATTAAGAACCCTTGAGAAAGTAACCTCTGTCTCATTGATCATTAACACATTCTGATTTTGTTTAAATAAGAAGATCCACATTTTCCTCTTTCCTGTCGCTTATGTATTCCTCAGGTCTATTGTGTTATTGCTGTGACTAAAAAATCTGCCCTGTAAAATTTTTTACAATGGCCTGCACTTAGAAGTTAGTGTGCAAGTCTGGCAAGTTTAAAAAAAAATAAAAAATAAAAAAATCAAGCAAGCCATTGTAAAAATAGAAACATTAAAGCAATCTGTTATGCTTCTTGTTTACAACTCATCTGACATTAGGCTACTGAGGATTATTACATGTAACAATTATATTTTCATTAGGATAGAGATATGTACAAAAATACTAAAATATTTCTATTCCTACATGAAAGGAAGGTACTTTGTGATTTAATTTCCAGAACATCATGTAAATTTAAGAGGTCAGAAAATTTAGAATTTAAATTCATTTCTGCTTGTTTTTCAGTATTAATACTTATTAGAGTTAAGAGCATGTTACTCTCCCAAACTTCTAACCTTCAGAGAAGAAGGGGTGAGAGAAAACTGTTACTGGCTTTCTGACAATGGCAGGGAGTGTGTTAAACCAGTGTAAAATTCAATTAAACTGTCTAGCCAGGTTTTTGAAGCTGAAATGCAGACCCTTTCAGTTAAGCTTCTTATTTTCCTGTGACCGACACCGGTGGATACTGTGTTATGCCAAAACCAACAGGCTGTAAAGCACCTTGTTTCATGCTCCTAGCTGATCAATATTTTTATTTTCCAGGCTTGCCCAGAAATATGGAGGCAGTATCACCTAACAGTAAGTAGAAACACCTTTTTTATTTTCTTCTACACCCAACCTATTTACTCCTCTGTGAACTGCTGACCATAAAATATAGACAAGCATCTTCGCCGAGAAGATAATAAACATCTGAAGAGTTTTTGAACTGAAGAATGCAATGAAACACTGTTTTTTAAACATCTTTAGAACTTATGATTTCATTTTAATACTGTAATCATTAAATGAGTGCCTTGCAGCACTCTCTCCTCTCAGTGACTACATTTACACGTATAAAGAGGGTTAAATTTTAAGTTGAGATGCATAGCAGAAGGAATAATCCCATCTCAGATATCCCAGATGCTGGTAATTAATCACTGTGCGTGACAAAGCTTTCTTTTAAAATGTGTAAAATAAATCTCAGCTAGAGTGTAGATGTTTGAGAAATACACTTTTAAAACTTTTGCAGATAATTTCTAATTGGTGAGGATATAGCTATAACTTCTTCTTTGGCCTGCAATAGTTGCTCTTTAACCGTTGAAACAAGAAAATAAAACTTTGTGAACTGTAGCAGTGTATTACTTAACGTTTTTCCTCATATGTAAAATAGAGATAAAAATAAAACAAAATGCATACAAATTTGGCTAATATTGATACCTGGAACAATATTTAACTGGTTAAGACAATATTCAATGGATTGGTACCACAAATCTTGAATATATGTATTTATAAAACTATTATACATAAAGCACCTGCAAAGATTAGGAATTTTGCTACTCATCTGAATCTTTGCTGTCATTGCTACCCAGATTAACCCCGTATGTATTTAGCTGTTATAGATAATTAATCACTGCTGTCTGTTCAAAACAAAGTAGAAAAGTTTGTCCACTACTTTTCTTTATGGGTCTTTGGTGTGAGCTTTTTCTTTTGAGTAATAAATAGGATGTGCTTTATAATTTCTTGTGTCCACCTCTTCATAGTAGTGGAATGCTCTGTTAGCTGTTTTTGATTCTAAATTTAATGATTAGGGCAATCTGTGCATAAAACCTCTTGCTCGTGTTTTCTGCATAATGATTTTAAAAAAAGAGATCTGTTTTGGAAATCCTTCACTCTCTCTAAGCATTGACTTTTATTTTAAACAGAATTGGTATAGACTTTAAAAAAAAAACAACATTATGAGCAAAAGGTGCCATTCACTGCATATTTTTGTTTGCTTTTTAAAAATTGCATGAAGGAAAGAGGTAAATACTGCCTTTCATTATAATCCCTAAGGGTGCATGTAAAAATTATTTCTGACATGTTTATGATATTTGGAATATAATAATCAGATAGGTATATCAGATGTAGTAATATGCTGGGTTCTGTTTTTTACTGGGGTATAAGATTTAATTGATTTTAGACTTGCTTGCCATTGAAAATTCCTCTAAAACGGAGTTCCAATCAACACTTAGAAAATATTTATTTTTGTAAAAAAGCGTGGGGGAGCTTAAACCTGACCCAGTGGTTACTAGGGCAGAATTTGAGGTATCTGAGGTAGAAAATTTTATCTGTGAATTTTGTAGAAACTGTTCTGAGTTTACACTAAGTGTAAAGCTAACAACATTTGTCAAAACAAGCTCTTGTTAGAAAATGTAGTAGTTACAAATACAATTGTATTATTAAAAGCACCCATTCTTAGCGCATCTTAGAGACATTTTGAAATGTGGTCAAATAGGGGCACACAAAGATAAACTGACATTGAGTCAGACCCTAGCTACTGATAAATATTTTTTTTATTTTGCAGTGAACTGCAAATTATCTGCAAATAATCCAGATTTCTGATATGTGGGAAATGCTTTGCACGTCTCCATTTTTTGCACAGGAATACTCACTTTGACTCAGAGTTACATTAGTAGTCAGATTAAGCCTGGAATTTAAAAAATTGTGTGGTAAAAGACATGTTTGATATTTAAAATCAGTTATACCTCAAGAAACTGCATTATCAAAATTGTTTAAATGTGTGAGTCCCTGCTTTTATTATTCCATTTAAATATTCTCTTTTGCACCCAAAGCAGAACAGGAGTAAATAGTGTTCTCACAAGAACCAAAACTTCTGTTAGAATAATGTATATTATATGTGTATGTATAGAAGTGTAACTAAAATGTCAAGATCTCTTACTCTCATATCAGCATAGCAGTATTTCAGTATAGAAATTAGTTTAAAATTTTCCTAGTTTAGAATAAATAGTTCTGTTCAAACAGGATAACTGTTTAAAAAAAAATAATAGAAGTTTAAAAAAAGTACTATGGTAGTTGTTGCTGTGCTGCAGAGGCTGCCTGATTTTTAGCAAGCAGACTAAGGCTACAGTGAGTTTTTCCTGTGCTTTAGCCATGGATACAACCACTAGATTTAAATTGATTTTGGTAAATTGATCACAAGTGTCACACATGCAGGTACATGTAAGCACAAATAAAACAGCGCATTCAGGTTTATAATAAAAGACCGTTTCTATAACGTTGCTTACCGACAACCATTACAAAGTTTGTCTAAATGTTTTGCATTAGATAAAGTATTCTTAATTACTGTGAATGCTTGTGAAAAACCACACAGCCTTCCACCTTTCTCTTTTGTGAAGCTTTTGGTGATTTTATTCATTATCTGGCTCTTTCCTAAGAGATGGACTGCCATCTATTGACTTCTTGTAGCCCCTGCACAGAAACATAGATTGACTAGAACAATGACTAAATAATAAAACCATTCTGCTGTTATGGATGGTGGTAGGTTTTTGTTTACATTAGCTGTGGTGACAAATTTTGGCACATTACAAATAATTTGTTAGATGGGCAGAAATGTCTTATTCCAACCAAAATAGACTGCCAGTGCAAGAAATCTTATGAGCAGTTGAAATGCAAAAAGGATTATAAGTGGAATATTTTAATTTGCCTTTTGATAGAAAAAAGATTATCATATTGTATTCAATGAAGCTTAAATTTAAAGGCTCTGTGATAATCAAAGCTTTGTAACTGGATGAAGTTAGTTTCTTTAAACTTGTTCTTTCAACTCTGTTAACTAAAATTATTCTGCAAAAAAGCAATCAAAGTCAGCAGAACAATCCAATTCCCACTGAGGTTTAAAATAATATTTAATAACCTCTTTAAGATGGTGATTTAAAACTTTTAAAAATAATTTTCATTGTGTCTGCTCTCTATGTATTTCTCCTATATCAGAAGAGGGAAATTACGTTTGTCAAACCATATTTTAGGTTCTTCTTCATGTAGGTATCTATTTGCAATAAATAGGTCGGTTTTGATACCCGCTTACGTTTATCAAAGGTGTTATTAACAATTCAAATAATAACACAAGGACTTCGTTTGCAGATCCAGGATAAACAGTTATAGCTTACTGCAGTGTAAATAATAATACATGTAATTTTTTCACAGACAAGGCGTTTGAAGGTCTTGTAAAGCTCTTTGTTCTAGATTATTGGGAAGCTTAGCTTACAACTTTGTCTTTCTAAATGCTTCACAAACCCAGAGAAATATGGTGTGTGCTCCAAAGGACATGCCATCATATCCCCTTTTCCCACATCTTAAGGATATTGGGGGTGCTCATGGCAGTGCTTTTTCATCCTCAGAATGCTTTGCTCTTTTTCAGTCCGTTTCTCTTGTTGTTTTGGATTTCAGCTACAAAGGTAGTGGCGTTTATTAAATATTTTGTAGTCAAGTGGAGGCCAGTTTATAGCCCTCTATTTACAAAAAAAAAGGAAGTCAGTGGAAAAACTTGCGAGATTAAGGCACATCTGAATTTCATTCGTTTGGTTCAGTTTTGCACTTTATTCTTCAGAAAAATACAATAGCATCTGCCTGAGTTTGATCTGTTGTCTGACTGCCTGACTGCGCGTCCAGTGGCAGCTCCCATTTTAAGTAGGTCTGCGCGATGGAGAAGAACAACCCCGCCGCACCCCAGGCTCAGGGCTTCAGTGCAGGGTTGGTGGCAGCATGTTCCGCGAGGAACAGCCCTTCTCCCGAAATATGGGAACTGCCATACATCCTAACAGCTCAGGGCTGCAGGCAGGCGGCAGGGTTGGAGCTGGCCTTCCGTGGGGGCACCGCGCCATGGAAGGAACCGTTCATCTTCTGCACCTGAACTGGCGGATGGGACTGCAGGTCCTGGCCCATCCGTTGTCCTGTGGCCTGGTGAAATTGAGGGTAGATACTGCACTGCCGTGAGCTGTCGCATTTCCACCCAACAGATGACACCACTGGACAATAAAAAGGAAATTTATTTTCAGCGCATAGTGACCCATGTTTTGTGTCAGGTGCGACGCTGCACGCCTTCTGTGTGCATCCCCCTGAAGTGCGACCCAAACCCTTCTGTGCGGTGGCACTGGTGGGGGTATGGAGAAGATGTGCAAATGGCCATCGCAGTATTTTGATGTAAAATGGAATACCTGCTGGCCACATGTACATCTCCCTATGTACGGTGCACTGCTTCATTGTTCAGAGGGACTCGTGGCACACAAAAATGAAGGTAGCAAGTCCGGCTCAGGAATAAGATGTGGATACAATAATCAAATAGGAATTAACGCTGCACGTATTAGTATCTTCTTCAGTAAATATCAAGATTAATGAAATTCTGTCCCTAAAATGAGCAGAGCGCAATTTTTATTTTTTTCATATGTTTGTCAGTATAGATGCATTTGTTAAAACACAAATCCTGCTCAGATTAGGTGTTTTCTTTCTGTGAAAATTGATCATTTTTAATAACCTCTTCCTCCCCCTGTACTGTTCTGGCCATAAGGACTTCTTCCCCCATCCCCTGCCTTCACCAGTCTCATTTATATTAAAGCTCGTAGGCCAAGATGGCCACCAACAGAGTTTTAGAACCAGCAGAATTTTTAACTAGCAGGAGCTATCATTTAACATGCTTTTTGACAGTTTGTGAATCTTACTTTTAATCCACTTATATAAAAGAAGGTGAACCAGGAATTGGCTGTTTTGGCCTCTGTGCATAAAAGACATGAAGGGACAATGCATCTTTTGTGTTTAAATTTTGCGCTCGGATTTCTTTGTGTGCATTATTAAAATTCCTCTTGGCCTGCCACTTTTTTTCTGAAATGAAAACATAAGCAGTGTTGCTTAAAGTCAATTTGTATCCTTTAAAATGTGACTTTCAGAAAGAGAAAATTTAAGATATGACTGGCAAAAAATATTTAAGCTTGAGAGAGAGAGCATTTGGTTTCCAGAGAAGCTTTGTAGGTTTTGTGTGGTGAGGGAAAGGATGGATTTAGAAGTATTTTCAGGGGGAGATTAAGCCCGACTTCCCCGTGCGCCGGGATGGGGCTGCTGCGGTGCATGGACATGGCTGCAGAATCAGCTCCTCTGGTTCTGGCACGATGCAAGGCCGTGGACCACAAGATCGTCATGTTCGTATTAAATGTTTCAGCATTTGATCAATTTCTCTCCCGGTGTTTTAAGGTTGTTTTTATTAACTGTAGTAAAAATACCACTTTGATTATGCAATAGACAGTGTATTTTTGCATCTTTTGGAATCACAGAGTAGGCCCTCGTGTGTCAACACTGCAGTAGCCATTTGGTGGGATATTTCACAGTGAAGGCAACCCGAAATTCCCTGGGATATGAATTTAGGGTAAGGATGACTCTGCCTCTGTGGGGAAACACGAACATCTGGAGTATGACGGTGTCCCCATGCTTGCCCTTGAGGGAAAGGTGCTTTTTTGGTGCTTGGGTCTGTGAAGATTTCATATTGTCTGAAAATGAATGCTGGCCTCTTTAGCCAGGGGAGGAGACAGGGCAGATCTTGGACAACAATTGGCAGATATTTTGCGTTTAAATTATCTACTTGTGTTGTTCAAGCCCAAGCCCTACCGCTTTCACAAGTGCTGTTCTGTGACAGCAATGCTTCTGAAATGTCTGCCTGTCCTGCACAGTTGTTCTGGTGAAAATAAGGATGTTAGAGGTGGTTTGTGTGCTGTCTAGAGGGTCTCTTGGATTTTATTTTACATTCTGTTTATTTTCCCCTACTAATTGTTATTTGTCCCGCATTATTGTTCTCTTTCAAGTTTCAGATATTTTTGAGGCTATCAGAGACCTAAACACAAAATTTGTTTCTATTGCAAAGAAATCATATTTCACAAAAGACAGTATTCTTTCTGATAGTTTTTTTTACAGAAAACAGAATTTCAGTCCCAGAATTTCAGTGTAAGTTTATGAGTACGAAGCATATGCTATAGCTTTCAGTATGAAAGCATGCTAGACAGTTCTTTCCCAATTTTTACTTTAAAACTGTATTTAAAATATTACAGGAAAAAGAAGTATCTTCAGTAACTTTATATAAATATGTAATGTCTACAAAAAACACTCTTTAGAGTCTGCCTTTTCATGAAAGTGTTGGGTTTTAACTGATACCCCTGGCCAGTTAGGAGTACTGAATAATTAGAGGGATTTCATGTGTCGGTTAAGTTGAAATAGAGAGTTCAAACTGGTTATCTGTAAAATGTGAACATGTCTTTGCACTTGCACTTCCTTTCCTGGACAGAGTGACGGTGTCTGTTTACTGCAGAGGACAGATCCCTGCTTGGTGCCTGTTTTTACAGCTGGGGTTGTGGTCGTTACCCCAGGTCAGTGTCTGGCTCTTGCCAGGCTGGACCAGAAAGCTGCAGGCTCCTGCACAGACCAGAGAGGCCGTTTTGGGTGGGCTCCATAACCTTCCAGCAGCACAGTCATCAGCTGCCACTTAGCTTCGTCGTGTAAGCATGGTAGAAAGCATCTCTGCTTTCTCTAACGTTTATCCGTCTCATGCTCCTCCCCATCAGCCTCCCCAGAAAATAAAATAGAAGGTGCATTTAAACTGAGGGCTAAAGACTGATTACTTCTTGGCCAGAAATTGCATTTTGATATATTTCTGGAAACAGTCTGGGACTGGGAAGAAGTAGAAAGCTTGGCTGACTGGCTTTCCATTTCTCTGATTTTGGAGTTCCAAATAACCTCCTCGAAGTGTTTGCCTTTGAGAAGTGGCATCCTTCAGAGAATCCCTGACTTCAATATGCACATTACTGTTACATAAGGAACTCTGTTTTCTGCAAAAGCAATACCTTTTGGCCCTGCCTTTAAATGGGGAAAAGAGAAGAGCAGGGGATGGAAATTAAACGGGGATGGAAATTAATGTATTTTAATATTTTGAATGTTTAAATCTGTGGGTAGCTAACCCCTACATGCCCAGGAAGCTATTTGTGCAGTATGTGACATTTTGTAAGTGCTGTGCCAGCAGTCCTGGTGGCGAGATGTGCTCACGACTGGAGAAAGACTAGAGAGAGCTGCTCCCTCCCACGCACACTTGTGGGCAGGAATTCCTCTGTTCTCAGCATAGAAACTGCCATGTGTATCCCTTCTTTGCCTAACGTACTCCAAATCTGTTGGGATATGTATTTTTGTGCTACACCAAAATTGTTGGGTAAGTGGTTAATTAAACAGAAAACAGGATAATCATGCTAAGATTCATTGCTGAAATGTCTCCCCATCAGATACATAACTGCACGGCTTTTTAGCGAAAGGATTAAGGTGATCTTTTCTTTGATGCTTACAGATTTGGTAAAAATTTTCACTTCTCTTTCCTTTAATTTGAAAAGGTGAAACTATACGATCATTTAAATAATTTTTACTATTTCAAGTGTTAACCATCTACATAAGGAAAACAGAATTTTCAAGCTAGAATGAGATTTCCCATGCATTTTAAAAGCAGGCTTTTATTTGAGAAAAAAAATTAAATATTGCTGTGCCCTTTTTCTGCAGTAAATTGTGTATGAATAGTCGTATTAGAGTTCCCTGAAATTTCCTGAAAATTATCCCTCTGAATAATTTTCTACAGTATATTCCTGAAAATTATTCCTCTGAACTTGATATGAAGATGTTTTTTCTCATTTTTGTTAGAGTCAGTTTCCACATTCCATAGGAAACAAAATATTATCTCTGATGTAGCAGACATTTCAAAACATACAAAAGTTACACTTCTGTGTAGGTGATGTAAAATGTATTTTGGTGCATTTTTGTACTGCAAAGTGGAAAAAATGTACAGTGTCAGTAGAGCGTAAATCTCCATGAACTGTTTGCACATATATCCTAACTGGGAACAGCATTTTGCTTGTCAAATGTCCACTCACTAAATTATGTGCTTTAGTAGTACTGAAACTGCTGCATTTTTTCATACAAACACTTTGCATGTTAAAACATCACAGGTATTTAGCAACAGCATCTATGGAGCTCTGCGCTGGCAGCAGCGTCTGTGATCATCGGTGTCACTGCCAGAGCTGCTAATTCATCCTGTCAATGATCCGTGCGTTAGGAGCAGCCAGGAGCTCTACCCGGTTAGACGGTAACTTTCTCAAGTTATGCTTGATCATGTTAATAATCTTCGGATTAGGATTCCCTAAAAGTATTCACTGATTTAATTCTGAGAGGGTCTATCATGTCAGTAATATTAATACATCTTGTTAGGTCCTGTCATGTGAATAGAAAAGTTACTATCACGGTGACAGAATTATCCTGACTTTGATTTCAAATTTTTCAAAATCAAGCATAAAGGGAATTAAAAGCAACCAAAGACCCATATAAAGTGATGAATAGCATAGAGCCGTATGCCGTAAGTGGGTACACCTTTACTGCAGCACTGGAGAATTCTCCGAGCAGTGGGTGATTTGCATGATATATGCATATATGCTATAGTACCCACCTATGGCAAAGGACGAAGTCCTCCCTCAGAATTTTTGGCTTCAGTAGAGTGAAGTCAGGCCTTCAGTTTTAACTTGGTTATGAATGTTAATTCTGGATTAAATTAGCATTTGACAAACATACTCCCAACGGCTGTGGGTACGACTCTTGACACGGGCACAAGCAGCCGCCCCTGTTCTTCACTGCTCTTGGCAGCACGACGTATCGAAACAGGCTGTGACACCGCTGCCTTGGCTGGTCTTCTCATCACCGTCAGAAGTTGATAAACTTTTACGTGCTGTTTCATTGGGTGTTTTACTCTCGCCTGGTCTGCATCTGGGCTGTTGAGGCCCCTTCGCTGGTCCCACTGCAGTGCAGAGGGTGCCGGGCAATGCTGCCCTGCGTCGCACCGCTGGGCAGCGCAGCAGAAGCTTCAACTCTCCAGAGACAGGAGGGGAGCTACATTTACAGGAGGTACTATTTTTACAGCAGACCAGGTGATGCATTTACAAGAAATGGACGGTCACTGCCTGGGTTTGAAGTTGCTCAGAGTCAGCGTTGAGTCCAAAAGCTGCTTGTCTTTTTTTTCCCTTTTTTTTTTCCCCTCCCCTCAAACTTATAGTTTCTCTGCCTGTAGTAACTACTCATCTTGTAGCTAATGGAAAGCAACTTCATGTTTTTTCTTTAGTATGCAGTTAATTCTGTTTCTAAGGTGTATTTGTAACTTCCTTCAGCACTTAAAAAATTGAGCGGTGAGTGCCTGTGCATGAGCATACACAAACACGGAAGGATTTCTGTGGACTGTGTAATAACCCTGAAATATCTTCTGCTTTAAAATTAATGGCATCAGATTTGCACATGATATCCAGTTTCTGTCTGACTTATTTTGATGGCAGATGAGACCCTGGTTAAATTATTTCTGCCTTTCTGGTGATGGTGTGAGGAGGGAAACAGGGAAAATAATAGCACTGAGACACTCAAAAGTTGGTTTGGAGAAAAAGAGTTTTGATCAACGGCATATTTATGTGACGTGAGAGAGGAGAAATCTGAAATCTTTTCATCCATTTTTAGACACTGTAGACTATTCAGAAAGTCCCAGGTCATATTAAAGTAAAAACTTTACGGAATTGAGGCTCATACAAAGAAAGAGACACAGGAAGGACATGGAAAAGCTTTTTGTTTGTTCATGGTTGTATATAGGCTGTCAGACGTTTCTTCAAGGACATATTCTGAATGAATGTCACTAGTTGTAAAGCTAGGTAAAAATAATTATAGTATTACCGAATATAAATGATGCTCTTAGATGGAGAATACATGAAGAATTGAAAATGAAAAAAAATGAAAATTAAAAATGGATAAACATTAACATGCATAGTTAACATGTTGGTTAATGTAAGGAAAATGTTTCTGTAAAATTGTCTGTCAGTAAAGGATGCTACAGACTGAAGCCTAGCTGCTAGGAAACTTAAAGAAAAAAGCTTGATTTGTTGTTTTATTTAGAAGGTACCCCAGCAAAAACTCATTTCTAACAAACTGATGCACCACTCTTACAGCATCTGACATCCTCCAGCAGCACTGTATTTTTTCTGTTTACTTCAATTTTGGCTGTAATCAGAAATTGTCTCAAAGTCAGTATCTATTAAGAATGCTCCCCTAAGAAAGTTATTTCAAATGTGGCACTTCCTCCTTTTGCATCTGATGGTGAAAGGTGATTAGTAGACGACATAAAGGTTAAAGAGAGAGAGAGAAAGGAAGCTGTAAATCATCTAGAATGACAGTAAAAATTAAAACCTTGGGGTTTGTTGGGCTCCCCGGTGTATTAGCTAATAAATAGAACCATGTTTTAGTTCTGTTCATCTTCTGATTTTACAGGCTTTGCAAATGTTTGTGTTCAGATTAATGTATAAATGTATGTGTAAGCATGCATACGCTCAGTGCGGCGAGCGTGCGTGCGAACGGTGCCTGCCTGCGCGTGCTCTCTGTGCGCGTACGCCTGGGCGCGTATGGAACAGCGTTTGGCGAGTCTCCTAATAAACATTCAAACAAAATATACGTGTCCCCATGCACGAGTCTCCTCCTCCTCCTCCTTCCCTGCCTCTTCCCCGGCGCCCACCTCCCCCACCCCACTTCAAAGCTTGTGGTCCTTTCTCCATCCTTGTACTAAAAGGTTTCTTTGTAAGCCAGGCCATTTGTCCATCATTGTTTGGGGTCCAAACAGTGGTAAAATACCCTGTCACCGATCCAGAGTGCTGTGAATGGCAGCTTCTCTCCGGACAATTGGCGGTGGTGCCGAGAAATATTCCTGAGAGGATTATTTAACCTTTCAATTTAGGGGGCACAAAGCCTGGCTGATTAATGAACTTTCTGATGGGCGCTGATAAGCGGATCTATTTCTTTATTTCCTCTAAAAGTGATTCCTTCTCCTGTCCCATATTACTATAATCTTAAACATAAAATGTGGCAAATAGATTAAAAAACAGCACTAAAGAGTTTATCTGGCTGGCAAACTGAAGGAGCTAAATTAAAATTGGTAATGAAAGCAGTGGCTGAGCCCTGTATATGGTTTTTAAATGCGCTGTGTATTTTGAAGAGACTTATTCTCCAGCTTGCCTGGTAATGACTGCTTTTGGTGCACAGTCCGGGGCTGGCTTCTGTTATCCCCCCAAAAAAATGAGTTGTGTTATCTGGATGACTGCAGACACATATGCATCCCCCTTTCTCACTGCATGGGCAGACAAGGTCGATAGCATTACAAGGTATTTGTGGCAGTGCTTGTTTCAGTTTTCAGAGCTGCCAGTTTTCAGCCAGATTTGAATTACAAAAGAAGAAGCTGGCATGAAAATTGAAAGGGTTTATCGGCTAGTCTGAAGCCTCATAGCACATTGCTTATTTATGCAGTCCATTTGCACCAGGAAATGTAAAAAGGAAATACATTTTAAAAATAAGGTCATAAAGACTCAGATATGTTTAAGATGGCAAATAAAATACAGATACCTATAATATCTTTCCAGGAAACGATTTCACTTAATGTTGCACATTACTTCGGAGGAGCATTTATGTTACTGTCACAAATTTGTGCATTTGTGTCACTCTATAGATAGTCTCTGGGGATTAAGAAGGAAGTGTTTGCTAACTTACTTTAAAATTAAAATAGAAGAAAGATAGGTTTGTAGTTTGAGAGCTACATCAGAAATAGTTGAAGTTTAATGCACCATCCTATTTAAATAATGTTTTGCATTCCGTGTAAAATTAGCCATGGACGACTGGATAGATGCCACCACCGTTGGAGAAAATTGGGATGCCTTTTAAACCATGAAGATTTTGAAGCATTCAGGGATTGTATTGTTGTTATCCTTACTATCTTGCATATATTCATTTTCTCTATGAACTTGAGATTTTTTTGTCCATTTTTCATAAAAGACTTTTTGAATTAATATTTTAGTATTTTTTTCCTCTGCTTCTAAGAGTATCAGAAGATTACATTCATTTCTTTTAAATATATAATATTGTACTTTTTGTCTCTTCCTTTAACGTTTTCACAGTCA
>VFFE01008597.1:115649-185649 GCA_008921705.1 Burhinus oedicnemus | reverse complement strand
CAGATCTTTGCCATATTGCTTTAAGCGAGACTAGTTCAGCAATACACAAATGTGCCTATCCAGCTGGTAGATGCAATATCTGATGTCTTTGTCTGTCCCAGGGGATGGTGGGGCAACTGTGAGAGGGGGAGGGGGCTGGGAGGCAAGGAGGAGGGGAGGGAGATAAATCAGCAGCCTATTTTCTTGTATTCAGAGCTGAAATAACATGGCCAGGTGGAATAGATGCTGGGGATGCCTCTTCCCACCCCATTTGTGATGCTCAGACTGAACCTTGCTCTGCAGAATTACAGTAATATGAGCCACTTGCTTCTTTTTCAAACTTAGTATTCCAACAGCAAGCAGGAATGTATTGATTTAAGCATAATAAAGTTATACTTATGTAATTTTAATTTATTTTTAATTCTGCATTCAGAATACTGCCAGACCTAATTCTTGCCTATTTCCATGTTTCAGACAAAGCCAGGACCAATCAAGGCAGCCAGTTCTCACTCAGAGCGCTCTGCTTTAGTGTACTGCTACAACTGTTCCCGGAAAGGACACTTTGGATATGTAAGTCTCAGCAGTCTCTGCCTCAGTGTTGAGGATACCCTTGGGGTAGAAATTCATCTCTGCCACAGTGTGTGGTTGGAGAACAGAGCTGGAAGAGTCAAGCTAATGCTATACGAAGGGCGGCTCTAATGAAATGTTTGTGACTTTGCAGCATTGCTGCAATCAGAGGAGGCCAATGTATAAAGCTATCTCACCCATCTAATTTAAAGATACGGAGGAAAAGAAAAGTTACTATCTCTCCTTGGCAGGTTTATTGATTTGTTTTTTTAAACCCTAAATCAAAATGAGACTGCCTGGGAGAGGGAATATTCATTGGAAAACAGACAATTGCTGAACAGAGCTTTTTTTTTTTTTCTTTTTGCTTTCCTGTGCCTCATAGGATGAAATATCAGTGCCTTACTGCCATGTTCAATATCATGTAAGGTTTTTCAGCACAATCAGCCTGACAATTTTTATGCCTATTTTAAGAATTTTTTTCTTCTGCCTGCTTTTGGTGATCGTTATTTGTAGTGTTTAGTTTCATTCAACATCTGAATTAAGTCTGACATCATCCTTCTGTAAGTTACACAGCCTGGTGTGGGAGGACATCATGAGCCTTAAGTGGCTTCAGTAAAAACTGGAGGTGTGCTGCATCTTTCAGGACTGCTTGCTGTTGTTTTTCGACTTTTTCAGCCCCCTGTTGGGACAAGTGCAGCCCTCTACCTGCAAATATCAACACCAAACAAATGTTCTTTTCTTTTATGGAATAAGTCTGGGAGCCACAAGAATTCTAGAAAATTAATGTTATTTGTGCGTTGGATGGGTTAAGTTTATAGTTTCCTACAGCTTAGAGATAGAAAATTCCCAGCAATTTCCTTCCTTCTCTACTGCATGCTCTGTGTGTCGACTCCTACAACTACTGAAGACATATTGTTAAAAGCTTGCTGCTGGTTTTGGCTAAATAGTTAATACCTGTGGGGAATAGTGGGACAGGTAGGGCAGGTTTGCTGGAATCTTCTCGTGGCAGAGCTGAAAGATAAATGGAAGATTTGTAATGCCAGGCTGTCTTGGGAGACGACTGAATAGCCAAGTGCATGTTGGACATTGCTGAGCTGATTTATCAATGCAGTAGAGCTAAAGAGGAAAAGAGGAGCACCGATTTGGGTGGCATGTGCATTTCATTCACTAAAGCTTCTCTGTCTGTATATTAACAAAAGGAAAATAATGAACGGGCCATGTGCCTGCAGAGCAAGCCCTAGATTTGATGTGGGATCTCAAGCAGTACATTTCACAGGTATCACAGAAAGATGAATGTGTCTTTGCATACCCCTGTGTAAAGCCAATCTATGTTGTTTTCAGTAACTTCTTGGGCAATGTGTAGGGATAATATTTTCTTTCATTTATTCCAGATAGGCAGGCAGCTTTGTGCCCTGCCTAAAGGCCACTCTTAGGTTTCACTCATGTGAAATACAGGTATTTGAAGTGTTACTTCTCTGTTGTGCTTTTCTCTTCTCTTAAATCTGAGGGAGGTAGATGGAGGACCCAGGAGAGGTGAGAGAGGAGGTTTCTTTGTGGAGTGATAGCTGGCAGTTGAAGGTATTTGGTGTGAAATCTGGTCTGTCTTCCCAGATATGCGTATCTCAGATGAATAGCTACTGAGAATGGCCTCAGGCGATGGACGGACTTGCATGCCGCCTCCTAGGTCCCTGTCAACCTGATTTCACAGGGGGGTAAGGCTGAGTCCTCAGACTTGGGTAGGCTCCAGCTACGAGCTGCTGTTGCTCATCCGCGCTCCTCTGTGTATGTGGAGACAAGACAATTGTCACACAACCTAACCTACCCTTTTGGAGGATACCACAGAGAATAACCAGGTTCTTCATTTACTTTCAGCCAAGCAAAGACCAAATACAAGCTGAGAAATATGAATTACATCTGAATGCATCTTTGATGTACTCTGTCTTTAAAAAAGAGAGGGTAGGGGGCAGAGGACACACAGGGAAGGAGGGTGCTCGAGGTGGCACTGAGTGGCAGAAATAGCAAATGCAGGAAGGAAAGCTGCATAGCTTGTGGTGGAGACATCAGGGTGAGCAAAAGCTCCTGACAGTTTTTTGAAGATGGCGAGGCCCAGAGTTCATTAGATTTGGTCAGTGTCCCAGAAGCAGAAAGATGATATTGCAAAGCACAACCGTTAACAAGCAATTTACAAGGAGAAGAAAGCATCAGTTAATATCACATGGTACCCTGAAAAAAAGACAGAATCATAGGAAGCATCCCAGTTAGCCTGGCTCGGAAGACATTGCTAAAACTTCATGTACAGCAGTGAAAAAATTTGTGTTCCTGAGTCAAGTGTCCGGGAAATAGGGTGACATACACGTGATGAAAGAGCCAGCCCCTTCCTCACCACAGCCAACTGTTTGGGGCTCCCTTCCTCCTCCCTGCAGGTCCGATGTGCTTGCATGGCAGAGTCTTCTGCAGGATTTGCATTTGATTTGTTTCTGTGAGAACAGTACATAGTCAGACACACCGTTCTGGCTGCAGATGGGCTGTGTAGAGAGGATGCTGCCCCTGGCTCCTCATCACTGCTCTCTCCTTCCCTCAGCCCACCCCACCCTCCAAATCTGCCACACTTCTGCACATACCTTCACCCCAAATGATCCAGGTTAAAAAAGCCCCCTCCCTCCTTTGAGGAGACCGGGCATGTGGCTGTGCTGGGTGACTGGAGGGAGCAGCAAGAAGCAGCAAAAGCTGGTGGCGGGGGGAGCTGGCCCGGCATCAGGCAGGACAGCCCTGTTCCCCAGACCCAACAGCTCCAATTGCAGTTCGCCTCCTATTTACCTAGTGCTCACCTGCCTCTAGTCCCCTGCTTCTATCAGTGCTTCAGATGAGTAGTAATTGCAGGAAGACATAGGAGTCCTTCCATTTCCCACGAGAAGAGGCTTGGCTCATGTAATGCGTGTTTTTCTGTGTGCACAGGAAGGATTATTGGATGGTAATGCAATTATCAGTGTTTCAAGAATTGCTGGCCACATCCTCCACAGGTACAGACCAGCACCTGCAGAATCCAACCCATTTGCCTTCCAGGAAAATCGCAACTCAGCTACATCTAGTGACTTGAAATGTGTTTTGCAGGAGTGCTCAGAAAAGCGGATGCATGGGAGCATGTTCCCCACTTCTCCATTCATCTACTACTACGATGATGAATTCGATATCAAGAGAAGAGCAAACAGATTACAAAGAAAGGCTGCAGGTACAGTATATTTTGGCAGATCCCTCCTGCCTCTCAGTTCTTTGAAATAGTTTCTTCTGTGCTTGCTGCTTTTAGAAAAAATACTGTGTGATTATTTTCATGTGTTTGGAAAAGCTATAGGGATTTGAACAGGTAGTGTAACGGTAGTAAAAGATTTATGACTTCATTCATCTGTGTCTATTATGGAAATTTATTGTGTCAAAGTCACTAGGTGGGCATTGTCAGATGTTTTAGTTCTAAAAAACCCACTGACATTAAAAATGCTATAAACTAGCAGGAAGGGTATTAAACTTGGTTAAGATTCTAGTCTGTTGACAGAAAAAAAACCCACTATGAGAGAGATATTTTTTTCCTAACCAACTTCATATGTACATAAGGAAAGCTGTGATGGCTCAGGCTCTAGGGTTTTCTGCATAGGTATTGAAATAAATGGCTCTGTTTTACAGAACTACAGGAAGCTGGCCTTCTGCCAGAACAGTCAGAGACACCATGGCAGGAAGAAAAACATGGGGGGCACAGCCATAAGAAAAAGAGCAAGCCTTGGAAAGAACATGGGAAACATAACAAAGATGGTGAGCGTCACAAAAAGATGAAGATGTCCCAGGCAGAGAAACGCAGAGAAGAGAAGCACAGAAGTGATTCTGAAATCGGCCACAATTTGGAGGAGGACTTCCCTCGAGGATGTAAAAGGCAGGCATGTAAGGCCAGCAAAATCCATCACAAGTCCATTTTCCAGGCATTCTCAGGCAGCAAGACTGCATATGTGCAGGAGCCTCTGGAAGGTGCTAAAAGGAAGAAGAAATGGAAAAAGCAGAAAGACACTAATCCTGATATCAATGAGAATTTATTCCTCATAAAACAGAGGAGAAAGAAGTCCAAACAGAAATCCTGGTGATGAGGAAGTAGATGGGTAGCACTGGCATTTACTGGCTCCGGCTCTGCCTTCTGTTTATTTTTGTCCCTCTTTAGCACACTGAATTTGAGTCCGTCCCTGAACCCGGGCGGGCATGCCCAGGCACCAGTCACACAACCAATGTCCATCTCTGTCTGTCATGAACAGTCTGCTTGACAGGTGGGACTTCGTGCTCATGCCTGAAATGGCTGTACTTTTCAGCAATCCTAGAATAGGCTCTAATGTTATTTTCTTTGCTTGGGGGGTGGGGTGGTGGGGAAAGGGGCCATGCTGGGTTTGGTAGGTTTTGTTTCTTCACTGGTAAGATGTTGCTCTGCCTCTCAGAGCAGGATCTGTTGCTAGGGAGCATGATGCCTTTGGAACTGACGCTGGAGAGACTCTCACATTAGGAGGAGTTGGGATAAAGACCAGGGATGTGAATGTAAAGCACATTCCCCGCAGCCACTCAATCCTCTCCAGAGTGCATCTGGGCACTTTTTCTCTTCTGTCCTTCCTGGAAGGTGCTGCAAATTTGTTGCCTTGCACTTCGGTTTGTGACAGTCTCCCGCCTCATGTTCCAATGTGGTGTCATGTATCCATCACTGTCAATGCCACAGCTTTAGGTGCTGAGCGCAGGTGAGCTCTGCACGAGCCCGTTCCCTGTCTTGGCTGACTTGTCAGCATGGCAGGAGAAAGCAGCTGAGAAATGGAAAAGAGTTTACATCTCAAATTAAATATGTCCTTGTTCCCCTTGATGTGGAAGTTGTTTCTGGAGAAAAAATAGCCGAGTATGAAAAATGTACTTGATTCCAGACATGCTGTGCTACAATTTAATAATTTTTTTAAAGACAGTTATTTTTGTACACTGGAATTAAACAAGTGTGTTGTTAAAAATTTTGTAAGAATAAATGCTTCATCAAAGGAACAACCCAAATAAAACTTTACATGAGGGATATAAAAAGACATAGGTTTGTTCTACATTTTCTTGCATTACCAAGCATAATTAAAAACACTGTCGGCTTCTCTTTCCTGATCTGAAACTACATCACCTCTGCCAAGAGATTTTCTGGTTTTGAAAAGGAAGTTATCTGTACTCTATTGAATCATGACCTACTCTATACTTTACCACTCCTTTTGCTAAGCAATTGATAGTAACTAACAGCACATTTTCATAAAGATGCATCTCCTCTCTTAATTCTTACTAACAAACGGGCCTTTGGCTACTGTTGTGTTTTAAAATTAGAAAGTATTTGTAACCTGTGCTAATGCAAGGATATCTGAGAAGAGGAAATGGGTATACTGGAAAAAATTCAGGACTATCATTCTGCCAGTAGTATTCCATGCTGGTACTCCCTAAATTCATCAGCTTTTTGTTTGGCAAAGTCACCGGTGAGAACACTGGTATTTTAGTGACCATATCGCCTCATCCCGGAGGTGTTTGATAGCTATGCCTACATAATACTTGGGGATCTAATGCCCAGTTTTGCTTAAGTGTGTCCTTGTTGGCAACTGAAATTTATTTTTGCTTAACTTTGCTGATTATTTGATTGAAGAGTTCTTGGTGATATTGAAAAAGTAAATAACTTTTAGCCCTAATAAAAAAAGTAATAAATTAATTCTGCTCCTGAAAGGACTTGCCCCTAACATTGAAACTCATCTTTCCCCATCTGCTGTGTTCTACATCCCTTTTTGTTTATTAATACCTGGTTCTATTTGAATAAAAGTCTCCAGTAGCCTTTAGCTGAACCAGCATGTAGGCTGGTAGATAGGGAAGGAGGGTTGGTTTAGATTAAGTATTGAGATAAACCAACTTTTCTGATCCATTGGTTTGGTCATGTGGCCAGCTAAGTTGTCATGGGGTGAGTAAATCTCTTCTCCAGGAGCTGCACCTTTCTTTAAAGAGCCACCAAGAGCTCAGGAGACTGTGTTCTTACTCTCATGTCCCCGAGCACTTCCTTGGACAGAAGTGTTAGGATAAAGGGGATTCCCAAAGGGATCAGATTCTCCATCTGCAAGAGATGGATGGCTCAGACATCAGGATTTACCACTGTCTGGGGTACATAATAAGCCTGTACCTACTGTACATGGACAGTGTGCTGGGCTGGAAAATCTCTGCCCTCTTAACGGGTGACAGTGTGACTGCTCTCAGGGGATCGCATCCTAGTGGCTGTTCTACTTCCAGGGATAACTAGAAAGTGCCTAAGTACAAAAATAGAGAATGGACAACACCTCTAACCTGTGGTTAGGCAGATTTTAGGGAATCTTGTCTCCCAGAACTGTTTTCTCCATTGTTTTCAAGCTAATATTCAGTAAGTTTGGAGGGTTTTTTAAGGTAAAAATGACTCTGTGAAATTGTGGCCTCACCATTCTCTTCACTGGACAATAGTGCAGTAAGGACTGGTCCACACTCTGGAGAGTTTTAAGAGCCTCCATGCCTCTCATTTACTGAAGAACATCAAGAGCAGGTAGTTTACTTCCCCAAAACTGAAGCAGCTGTGTTGTCAGCAATGTCCAAGAGGCCAAGGAGAAAACTGTGAACTGCAATAGCATCTAACAAGAGATCACTCTGAGCCATCAGTCTGTTTGTGAGGTATTTTATGGGTGCTGTGTTGTGTGCCATAAAACAAATAAGACAGTCAGTCTTAGACATAAAGGCCAGAAGAGCATTATTCTGATGGCCACCAGGGTAGCATGCTCTGGAGACATTCCCCATGGAGACCTTCTCTGATTCTGTACCTGTTACTGCCCTCATTCCACCATTCTTGTCTGTGTTTTCAAAGGAACCTGCAAGGAAATAAAGTGCAATTTACTGCTCTTCCAGGCATTATGCAATGGCTTTATGTGATGATGCATTATTTAGCAGCCTAGCCAATGTGAGAGGTGACATCGGTAGTGGGAAAATTATACGCGCTGAAATCGCTCAACGCAAGAAATTCTATGAATATCAGTATCGTGCTAGTGAGGCTGCTGTGGGAAGACTGATACACCAGCTCAGGGGCAGCGGCGTAGCCCCTGAGCATGAGCGGTGCAGTTGCCTTTATGTTGCCTGTGTGCAATGTCAAATGGAGGTCAGATGTGGAGCGAGTCAGAGTTTTTCCTAACTCTTCCTCTGAAGATAAGGTGCCTGGCTACTGGCAGGAGTTAAACCAGCCAGGAGTCCCGAGTTGCTTCTCTGTTGGTCAATGGTTTCAGCCAACAATGCTTCGCCTTTTCAAAGCCAGTTCTGTGCTGGTGAGCAAAAGCCTGCTTTGTCTTGAGAAGCTAATGGTGGAAAGTTTAGGCAAGGTAACTTACGCAAGTGCTTGGGTGAAACCCAGAGAAGCCTGGCTGAAGATTGTGGCTTCTGCCTGTCACTGGCAGTGACTGTTGCAAGCACCAGATGATATGTTTGTGGTGGAAACATCTCTGGCTTTCCCTCTGAGTGCTGCAGCCGCCCAGTCCTGCAGGTATCTAACCTGGCTTTTGCTCTGATAGATGTCTGTTGCTTGTGTTCGGAAGACCGTGAGTAAAGGCAGCGAGAAGGTGGGATTTTTAGGACCATGGGAAGAGAAAAAGATAAAATAGCACCATTTGGAAGCAGGTGGGAGCTGGGTGAAGGAACTTCCTCTCTCAACCTTGCAGATGATGGCCAGGATCTGACTGCCTGGGGAGAAGTGTCACAGTCCAGCTCCCAAGCTGAACATGAGGCAGCAAAGACATGGTAAAAGAAAAAAGATACTGTAACATACACAAACTGGAGCATTAACCACAAGTCCAGTTAGGTCATGGCAGGTTAAGACATCAGCTCAAATACTGACTTAAATCAGGCTTTGCAGATCAAGACAGAGCAAATCTGCTCTAGAGGGCCCACCATGGAGGAGAATGAGAGGGTCCAGATAATGCAGGTAGCAAGGAAAGACTGAAATGAATGAGGCTGGGTTTTTTCTAGAGAAAAGCAGCTGCGTAAAAAAAAAAGCAGCTTAAGGTGCAAAGGAAAATGGCTGTTCTTAATATGGGGGTGAGTAGGACAACAAAGTACTCGCCTAAAGAACAGAAAGAAAGGTGTAGCAGAGACACTAAGAAAAAAAACCCTTAAAATGGTCAAGATGACAGTGGACTGCAGTGGGTTGTCTGAGGAGGGCGTGCAGTCTTGCTGACGGGTTTCAGGGAAGAGTTGAACAAACATCTGCCGGAGATGACAGAGATGGTTGAGCGAGACAATGAGTGGACAGACTGCTGAGGTCCCTTTCTTCAGTGGTCTCTCCGCAGCCTGGCCCTGCCCTCCCTTCCACCTAATGGTATGAGGTTCAACAAGGCCAAGTGCCAGGTCCTGCACTCGGGTCACACCAACCCCATGCAGCGCTACAGGCTTGGGGGAGAGTGGCTGGAAAGCTGTGTGGCAGAAAAGGACCTGGGGGCGTTGGTCGGCAGCCGGCTGAATATGAGCCAGCAGTGTGCCCAGGTGGCCAAGATGGCCAACAGCATCCTGACTTGTATCACCAATAGTGTGGCCAGCAGGACTAGGACAGTGATCATCCACCTGTCCTTCGCAGTGGTGAGGCCCCACCTCAAATACTGTGTTTAGTTTTGGGCCCCTCACTACAAGAAGGACATTGAGGTGCTGGAGCGTGTCCAGAGAAGGGCAACAAAGCCAGTGAGGGGTCTGGAGCACAAGTCTTCTGAGGAGCGGCTGAGGGAATTAGGATTGTTTAGTCTGGAGAAGAGAAGGCTGAGGGGAGACCTTATTGCTCTCTACAACTACCTGAAAGGAGGTTGTAGTGAGATGGGCGCTGATCTCTTCTCTCAAGTAACTAGCGATAGGACAAGAGGAAATGGGTTCAAGTTGCGCCAGGTGAGGTTTAGATTGGATATTATGAAAAATTTCTTCACCGAAAGGGTTATCAGACATT
The DNA here is from genome assembly GCA_008921705.1 of Burhinus oedicnemus. Lineage (NCBI taxonomy): Eukaryota > Metazoa > Chordata > Aves > Charadriiformes > Burhinidae > Burhinus > Burhinus oedicnemus. The sequence continues at coordinate 176,093 of VFFE01008597.1, read as the reverse complement.
GGAACAGGCTGCCCAGGGAAGCAGTGGAATCGCCATCCCTGGAGGTATTTAAAAGACGGGTAGATGTGGTGCTGAGGGACATGGCTTAGTCGTCGTTTTGGCAGTGTCAGGTTTATGGTTGGACTCAATGATCTTAAAGATCTCTTCAATCTAGGTAATTCTATGATTCTATGATTCTAAGCAGCACTGCTCTTGGGCAGAGTGAGGTCCAGCATGCCCATGGCCAGGCACTGCTGGAATCCAGAGCAGGAGAACTAAGACTCTTACATGCCACTGGCTGCGTGGGACTGCCGTGTCTTCAGCAATTGCTCCCCAGTCTGGGGTAGCGCTTGGGTGCCTGAAACTCAGTGCCCCGCATCTCACAACCCATGTACTCCGCTCTAACTTCAAAACCTCCCCTCAGATGGGGTGCTGGACCCTTCTTGTACCTGGGAGCAGCAAGGCACAGTGAGACAAGGATTTGTCCCTTGCCAGCCAGTAGGGCTGCAGCAGGACCCTTGTTTGCAGACACATTTCCAGCCCTGGAGACGGAGTCCCACAATGTACATCCAGTCAGTGAACTTTCTCTCCCCAGATCATTAAACTCTATATGGACCACTTGGGAAGTCATCTCTGTTTACCCTGCTGAAGAAGCACAACCAGGGTCTGGTCTGTGTGCCCATGCAGTGGGCTCCACTCCTGGGTCTCCTTCGTGTGCCACTTGAAATAAAACAGGTTGTGTCTGGCACCAGCAGGCTCTCACTGGTAACCAGTGCCTCCCAGCAAGACTTCTGTCTAGCAGCTGATGAATTTTACAGAACCTGGTGTGAAAATAATACAATTGAAGATGGTTTTGCATTAGATGAGAAGGATACGATAAGGAAAATGGCTAAAAGGGGTGATGCGTATTCCACCAGCAAAAAATATCACCACATTAGGCACTAGTTAAAGGAAAGGACTGCATTAAAATCCTCTGCTGGACCAGGTGACTTGCAGAATGTTACTTTCATCAAGCTCCATTTTATCCTATTAAACCAAAATGTACTTCAGCCTGTCATTCCTCCCACCTGCTTTTTTCCCCCTCCTTTAAAGACCTGTCAGTCTTTACTCCAGAGATGCCTGGGACTGAAAAACATGCTTATCCCAGGAGAGGATAGTGTCTTGAGGTCACAGTTGACGTGCACTGGTGAAGCAGCATGAGGAAACCTACATTGCGTGAATAAATAAAGGCCCGTAGCTCTGCCCAGACTCTGTGGAGGAGACAAGATGGATGGATCAAAAGGTCAGAGTCTTGTTTGGTAATGGGGGCAGTTGTCCCAGGAGTGAAGAGGGGAGAAGAGAGTATTCGGTCTATCATTTGTTGCAGCCACTACACACTAAGGTTGAGGAAGGAAGGAATACTGTGATTTGAGGTGTACATCTCTGCAGCATATCAGTGTGCACTGGAAAGGAATTAAATGTGCCTTTGTAACACAGTGGAACAGAGGGCTGGCTCCTACTTGAAGCTTTCTTTTCCCTAAAGTCTGCCTAAAAATATCAATATCTCTCTCTCTCTCTCAAGGCACGAGCTATTGTAGAATCTGCTGGGGAAGTCATTTAACCAAGCGTGTCTGAGCTACACAGCTGCACTGTACCGTGCTGCTGGGAGCAGTGACCACCGTTTCAGGCGCTGAGAGCCGCCCCGCATGCCCCCATGCAGCCAGTGATGCCTCGACACTGCGGCTGCACCCCAGCCTGGAGCCCTCATGCACAGCCCCGAAGGAGAGGTCTGAAACCCACGGCAGAGAGGTGACCTGCTCCCATGTCACCAACACTGTGCGCGTCTCCAGCCAGACCCTCAGGGAAGCACCAGGCACGAGCAGCATCCTGCTGATGGCAAGGCCAAAATTCAGGGCTTCTGCTGTCAGACAATGCTGCTGCTGAGGTGCAGGGTCCTGTTCTGGTCTAGGCAGGGTGTGCTACCTCCTCCAGGCTGGCACCATTCCTCCGGCAGCAGTGCTGGGTAGTCTGTCTTAGACACCATGGCCCTCCAGGCTGACACCCAGTTTGTCAGCAAGCCTGCAAAGTTGTTTGCCTCAGGGGGTCCCTGCAGCAAAACGTTGGTTCCTGAGCTCCCAGTGGCATCAGGGCACCACAGTATGGAGCCATGTCCCAGTCCTGCCCAGGCAGAGGCTGCAGTGGGAACAGATGGAGTGGGGCATCCTGGTGCTGACGATGTACGGGCTGGTGGACTGAGGAGGGAGTGATTATCGCCCCATTTTGCTGGTGTGGAGCCAAAGCCTGGACACGTATGTCCAAGACCACCTGCACAGCCAGGAGTTGAGCACAGGTGTGGCCCCGATTGCCCCTAAAACCTTCCTTCCCCCAGGCAAGGAGCTGCAGCTACACCACTGGCTCTGCAGGCTTGGCAGAGCATGTGGAGCTTTCAGCCCTTGCTCTTTGCCAAGAAGCAATCTCTTGCTGTGAGTCCTTTGCAGAGAATGACTACGATTTGATTTGCTGTGCTTTGCAATGGAGCTCACTGGCTTTGACCTTCTTCCTTAACCACAACTCAGAGGACACCATTGCCTCCCACTCTGGAAATCCTAAAGCTGACTTTGATGAACACTTCATTGTGTTTTAAGGCAGCAGCCCTGGTTTCAGTTGGGAGGACGAGTACCACCTCTGGTTTCTGCCAGACATGCAGGACCTGGTGTCGCCCCATGGCCACCATGGCCTGAGCAGCCCCCACCCGCAGCGGGAGGCCCACATGCTCCCGCCCTTTGTAGTGCAAGCATGGAAGCATGGGCTCAGGCCCCAGTGCCCTTGTTTGCTGCTGCAGGTGGATGTTTCCCGTCCTGGCAGAGGTGACAGCAGGGAAGGAGCCATGGCAGGCAGATGGGCAGAGCTAGTGGGGTGGCACTGCACCATCGAGCTGGGCTGCGGGAGTGCACGTGCCCTGGGAGCTGGCAGGACTATGGAGGATGCTGCTCTGTGCCATAGGAGCCACTGGATGCCAAGTCTGTGCAGGGAGGCAGCTGTGGTTACTTCCCGCCACAGCGCAGCAGAAGGGGTAGAAGCCACGCTGTTTTGGGACCGTTTTCTCGCTATGGGGCAAGAAACAGATTTGCTGCAGTTCGTTTGTCCTGTGAGGGTACAGACCACTGCTCCTCCCCCACAGGCAGCAGAGTTGGGGTCAGGACCCCCAGAATGAGCTGTTGAGCTGATCCCAGCATGCAGTGGGTGTAATTGTGGCTGTGGTGCCCACGGAGAGCAGGACAAAATTAACTGTCTTTATCTCCAGTCATTTTGCTTCCCCAGCAGCTCTGGACCAAACCCAGCCCTGAGAAGTCAGATCCTGCCCGTGGTGATCCTGCAGACCCATGAGCCTCAGGATGGTCTCACTCTTGCCAACAGATCTTGTTTCAGCCAGATGTCACTGAACGGCTCTTCCAAGAGCACCGAGTTTTTGTCCTGTGAGCAAATCAGTGCAAAAGCCAATCCCACAATGTTTGCCTGAATGGATGGATGAGGACACCTCAACGCATCAGGCTTTCACAGGCTGGATCAGCAATGAAGGGTGCTCTCACACTGCCCTGTTTCACAACCACCTTTTAGACAGGACTGCATTCTTCTGCCAGTGAGACAGCAACCCCCACCAGAGACTGGCCCCTTCCCGGAGCTGGGTTTGCTTCTTGTGTAACGGGATTTCTTCTTCCTCACCCACTCCTCACAGGTGCTCTCACCAAGACCCCTACCACCCACTCACTAGCGGGGGTGCAAAGGGCACAATCCAGCATCCGCAAAAAGACTTCTCCTGTGGAAATGGGGTTGCGTTCAGCTCACAGTGTGTGCATTGCTTTGGAAGATGATTTGAGCCGGGAATTGAAATGCTAAGTCTGGATTAAACCCTGTCCTCTTCCTCTGTGTCATGGCACAAGCCTTCTCAAGTGTTCTCCAGGAGGGAATCTCTTGCCCTGCAAAAGTTACTAAACAAGGCAAAAAATACATCAGGCTAATGAAGCATGAGTGAGGGAAGCTGCCCACACGGATGAGGTGCTGTGTGGATTGCTGCTGCTGAAGTGTCAGTGGGTGCACTTTCTAAAGTAATGCTGGGGCAGGAGGACTAACATCACCATGAAAGTCTGTCTCCAGCATTATGACTTCCTAATCACTGGGTCCTGCAAAAATTCATTTTTATCCTGTTCTTTAGGGCTTAGGCAGAACATAAGCTCTAAGAACCCCGCTGTATGAGAAATTCAGCACATGCTGAAGCAGACCAAGAAAAGCTTTATCCTCCTCTTAGCTTGTGTGTTAAGAGGTTTCTATTGAACTCCTGCTGGATTTTCTATGCACCATGGTTTTTCATTTTGTCTTATAATTTTTCCTTTAATGATTTACTTTCAACGAAAGAACAAAGTCAACACCAATCTATAAAATGATACATTTTTTAAAATACACACACTCACACATTCTGAGGTCTTTTTTAACTTTTAAAATACATTAGCAAAACTGCCTCAGGTAAAGGTAGGAAGCACTACCTAAAGTGGATGTTGTGTGTAGATCATACCCCTCATCATCATCTTTAGAGAGTTGATTTGGCACCTAAAGTCCTCTGCTTTTCTGTCTTCTACATGGCTGCAAGAAAGCCAAAGGAGTTTAGACTCATGTCCAACCTGTTTGTGCTCTGACAGGTAGAAGTATCTCAGAGGAGTGCCGGGGCCTGAACAGCTGTTGCTTTCAGGCCTGTTTCTGTCCTCAGTCTGGGCAGAAGTTTGAGGCAAGGAGACGCAAGCTGGTGGCTCATGCCCCTTCTGCTCCTTGCTGCTGGCACAGATGAGGACATCCTGGAGAGGGAAGAAAAGCCTCATCGCCTTGGCATAGCTGTTCCAAGCCTTTTGGGGAACAGGAATTCATACCAGCAGCTGCACAGCCCCTGCTGACAGCACCCAGCAGCACGAACAGCTGCCCGGCCATTGGCCATGCTCTTAGGCGATGGTGGCAGAGCCAGATGCCACAGACGGGAGTGGGGCGGCTGCACAAAGGCGGCGGTGGCAGGACTGTGGCATGCTGGCAGGGACAGGCCTCTGGTGCTACAGCAGCATGTGGGAGCACCGCTGCAAAGATGGAAATCAAGGTGAGCCTGCAGCATCCAGCGCACAGAAGAGCCCTGCAGCCACCTGGGTGGGTGACCATGGCAAAGAAGGGTCCAGCTCACGGGACGCGCAGCAAAGGCCCACAGACCTGCCGGCCCCCACCCGGCTGCACCGGCGTAGGCAGAGGGGACCTACCAAAGTGCCCCATGGCACTGCTCCGCTCTCAGCCGGTCCAGGTTTTGCCTCCACGACCCTGAGTAACTCTTGACCGCCTTCACTGTGTTCACTGGTACCAATACAGACTTTCAGACGGTTACAACTGACTGTGGCACTGCATGGCACAGCAGCCAGTAATTGCACTTTTTTGCATTGCAAAATGATTATTAGAACCTCAGTTCATTACCAAAGCAAATTTAATTTTTCAATGTAAAGGAGCCAGTTGTATTCATAAAGGAAACACTGTTGATATAGCCAGAAAAAATTAATTCATGACAAATGTAAGGAAAATTAATAGTCTTTAACCAGGACAATATTTGACTGTGTCTAATTGTGCTTTGCCAGGTAAAGTACACTATCTTTGAAAAGTCCTGACAGAGATTCTTGCAGAAGCATTTTACACTTCTTCTGATGAAACTGCATTTAAACATTGGGGTTTTTAATTAACCTTGTACCAGTCTGGTCAAATCATATAAAAACTGTTGTGGAAACTCACTATTCTCTTGTGTATTTGTGCACTGGCAGAGGCGTTGTGTACATTCAGGATGGTCTCGTCTAATCCAAACCTGTTCAGGCAGAAAAAAAGAAGGGAGGAGAAAACACCAATGGCAGAAAGGCCACAGAGAGCCACTGGACTGCGGGTGTGGGTCCTGGCTGGCAGGACAGTGGTGCAGATATGTGGACATCAGCTGTGTTCAGCTGGTGCCATGTCCAAGCCAGCATCTGCCACTGCTTTCCTCTGCCATCCATCCCTGCATGGGTAGGGGGTGCCCGCTCACACCCCTGTAGGGGGTGGGACTGGGAAAGGGAGTGGGAAGCTGATGAGGTGGGGTGATTCTGCATTTCCCTTTGAAGGGGAAGCAAAAAAACCGTGCTGTGCCCCAGGGTCTGCTCACCACAGAGGGCTTGTCCACACTGATGCAGATGGCCTTGGACAAGCGGAGTCCCTGTGCCTTTCCCTGGGCTCCCACTGGCCCCACTGGCTTTCCGCATGGTAGACAGACAGGGACAGCACTGCTGTGTCACAGCAAAAGCCTGAAGGCTCCTCACTGGACACACACCGACGTTAACCCAGGGCAGGACAACTCCCCAGGTGATCTCCACCAGGCAGGGTCTCCCCTGGCAGATCCCCCTCCTCTGGCTGACTGTGGCCCATGGAGCCTGCAGACAAGGCTGGCCACAGGGATCCCAAAAGTGGAAGGTTCAGCAGGTGTTGAGGGGTTAGGGTGGGGGAAATCTCACAGAGACATGTAGGCATCTCTGGTTCTTCTTAGAAGAAGTTTTCTGGTGAGAACATGCTGATACAGGTGACATTTTGAATGACGGACTTCTTGTGTGTAGCAATAACAGGTTCAGTAGAAGAGGCACAAGTCCAGGCAAGGCTTAGGTGCCCCCTTGGGTTGGAGCACCAGAAGGCCTGGTTCTGCCTGGTTCTCTAAAGGTTTTCATCCCCTCTACAGCACCAGCTGTCTCCATCCCTTGGACACAACTGCAGCTACCCTGACCAACGGCAGGAGAGCTGTATCCTTCATGTGAAGAAATCCCAGGTGCAGACCCCTCAGGACAGGGTATGGGCTTATTAACGCCTTCCCCATTATACTTGAGTGGAGGGCTCTTGAGAAGCTGGTTCCAGTGCCAGCTCCCCCACTGCCTTCATGGGGGTTGTGTAGGGACCATGGCCTTCCCCAGCACTCCCTCACCAAAGGATGTGTCAGGCTCCTGTGGTGCCCAGCAGGTTGATGCTGCTGTGTAACTCAGAGCCAGCTCCGAGCCAAAGTCACATCTTGTCTCCTTTGCACGCGTGTTGTCTGCTGGCTGCAGCTGACACCAGAGATGGGAGCAGGGTGATGCTGGCCGGGGCAGCCTGCCAATGGATTGATGCTTCCCTCTCTCGGGGGGAGATTCAGAGCTTGTCCAAGCTTTGGAAAGGCGAACTGGAGGGCCCCAGTGCCTGAAAGCACCAGGAGGGCGGGATGGGCCCCCCCATTGTCCTTGTGGGGTGTGTGTGTTGCAGAGGGAAAGTCTGCCCCCCTGGTGTCCTTCCCGAGCCCTGTGGACAGTCCCAGCCTCTCACCCTGCCATCGCGCTCATCTCTCCTCAGAACAGCTTGGAAATACACCATCTTCTCAACTCAGCCTGCCAACTTGAAGCCAATTTGCATTGGATAATTATTTTCAATTAAGTGATAACAATCCTGTTCTGAACAGAAATAATCTTGTCCAAAGGCCAAACAGTTTATCCTGTCTTGGAGACGAGGCTGCAGCTCTGTGCAGGCGCCCATCAGTGTCAGCACTGTTATCGGCTCCACTGCGGTGAAGGGTACAGCTGATGGCCGGGGAGGGCTGCACACTGTCCCATGTGCCCAACTCAGCCCTCTTCAAGTAGCCCACCCTGGCCACCCGTGCATTCTCCAGGTCCTCACCAGCACCTGCTTCTCCTGCGCAGGCCCACCAGCACACCCGGTCTCCCTTCCCGCTCCCGCGACAAGCTAAGGGGTTTTGCAACCCTGGTGGTTTTATTCCAGTCTGCAGGTGGGAGCAGAGCTGTTCTTCATCTGCAAAGCTCACCCACCCGCTGGCTGTCTTCCTCCTGCCGTACCATGTGGAGCAGGCACAGCAGGGTACAGCCAGAACAGGGGTGCACACCAAAAAGGCCCCAGTTCCCTTGGCTGGCCGCCCCAATAGAGAGGACTCGAGTGTGTTTTTATGCTCAGCATCCTCCCCGCTAAGGACATCTGGCCTCTGCAGGAGCTCTCCAGGTGTCCCTGTGAACCCTGCCACTGGTTGTGCGCAAGGGTCCACAAGCCACTGAGGGTCCCTGACACATAGCAGGCAGCAAGTGTGGGTTGGTGACATTCCCACAAGAAGCTTTGCCTGTTGGCTGTCCATCTTTAACTCAGCCATCATGAGAAAAGACAAGTGGGACTGCTGCCACCAAAGTACAGAGTCAGCTGGGCCCCGTTGTGCCCTCCGTGGGGCCCCGACCAAACTGCCTGACAATTTGACGGAAGTCACAGGAATTTGGTGCCAAAATTTGGATGCTCTGGCCAGCTCCAGCAGCAGTCCCATCCCCAGCAGATGCCCAGCACGACTGTACCAGGCGAGTGGGGGGTCCATGTCGGGGCTGGGGCCAACCAACTCAGCAGAGCTGCCTCCAGAGGCATAACCCTCTGGCCACAGCCACAGCCATGGCCACAGCCTGTCCTGGGTGGCTGCCCCGTGGCTTCCTCCCCCTTGTCCCTCTGTGCCCAGCGCCGCGGCTGGTGAGGGCAGGCAGCGGCCGCGGCTGCAGCGGAGGGCTGGCTGTGGGGCTCGTCCCTGTGCCTCACACCCAGCTGGGGAGCCGCACTGGACCAGCAGCAGTTGTAGGCACACAGATTTCTATACTGTGCTTTGCTGGATGGAAGTTGGGGGGTTTCTGTTGTTCTTTTTTAATCCACCAAAGCCCAGTCAGTTGGGAAGATTGGGCTCCAAAGCTCCTGCAAGTGAAAAATAGCAAATCCAATATCTTTTTAGTGGTGTTTTTATATTCAAATTAGACATAATCTCCATGAATAAAATTACTGTTCCCAAAGGGATCATGCCCAATTTAAATGTATAAAATGTCATTAAAAGGGCGCTGGCTTGCTATTAAAATTTAACTCCAGCAAACCCCTGATGTCATTTGTATTATAGTTTTACAATTAGGCCAGAGATGTTGGAAATAATAGTTTTGATGTACAATCTGGTACCATACAGTAGGAGTGCATTGTTCCTAAGAAGACTGCAGCCGGACATGACACTGGAAACACGGCCACATCAGAGCATTGATGCCACGAGAATGAGCCACAGCTCCCGGGGAGGGGAGCACAGCCATGGCACTACCAAGGGACGTCTGGTCAGGAACAGGCCTGGTGCCACGCTGCACCCTCGACTCCTGCTCACAGTGTGGTTCCACCTGAGACCAATGGCTGCAGCAAGGACATGGCCAGCACAAGAAACCCATACACAGGGCTGGGATGCCCTCCCTTTCTGGCCCACGTGGTCCAGGACCATGCCAGGCAAAGGATGTGGACCACCTTCCTTGCAGTCTTGCTGTCTCAAAAGCAAAACGCTGGGGGGAGGGCATGAGGGCTGAAGAGCAGCACCAGCAGGGCACGGCTGCGGAGCGGGAGCTGCAGGGCTTGTGCAACAGCTGGCAGCCTCTTGCATGGAGTGAGGCACTGCCAAGGAGGAGGCAATTGCAGTGGCTGCGGTCCGAGGTCTCCCCTGGAGGGATGGAAGCACGTGTGTCACCCCACACAGCTCCACTGCTGAGCCTGTGGTGCCACCAAAAACATCCCATGGTACCCAGCTCTGACGGGGAGAGGTGAACACCCTCCTGCCCTGCCCCTGGTCCCGGGGCTCTGTTATCTCCCAGGAGGGCGAGGTGCAGCAGCTGCAGATGGTGGTATGCACATGCTGGCTGCCCCGTCCATGCTGTGGAGATGGCACACTGCAGCCACAGTGGCCCAAGACAGGGGGCGAGGCACAGTCAGTGCAGGGAGCGGCTTGGCTTTGCTCCTGGCTTTGCCCCCTGGTCTGCTGCACCGGTGCTGCCTGCCATGGTCTGGATGCAGCAGCTGTGTGGGGAGCTCAGTGCCGCTCCCAAGGGTAGGATCTTCCCGGGCAGCTGGTGCAGCTCAGGAAGTGGCTGGAAGCGGCAGCAGGAAGAAGTGAGCGGGGAGGAGGGGGTCTGCCCAGCACACCACCTGCGCCAGAGGGGCCAGGGAGGGGGTGCAACCTGCTCACCTGCCTCTCCCCAGCAGAGGTGTAGCTTGTGCCAAGCCGTCATTTCATCTTTAATAGTGCACTGGTTCAGGCACCAGGAGCTGCTGGCTCTTTTCCCCCAGCGCAAGGGCAGATCAGGGTCCTGTCGCAGGAGATGACATCTGGGTATACTTGAGAAAGGCAGATGAGCTTGCAGACATATAGAGAGCCCCTCAGTTATCAAGTGACCTAACAAAAGGTGGTTTTGTTCCCCTAACAGATGGTGATTATGCTGAGCCCTCACTGTCATGTTCTACAGTCCAAAAGCAAAACCAGGTAATCCTGACAGGTGATGGCAATCGCAGGAATGGCCTGTCCTGTCCCAGACACTGGTGGTCCTGCTCCCCTTGCCCAGGCAGGGTTCAGGTTTTACTGAAGACCAGTCAGCATCACCAAGGCAGCTCCTGACCCAGCACACCAGCCAACTGTGGCCATTGGAAGCTTGTGAACGATGTTTCCTACAAAATCCAACAACATGAAGTGCCCAGCTAAAGTTAGCGGGAGCCGCCCCTTTGGCAAGCTGGTCACCAAGTCTGGAACCTTCACTGAATTTGGGCATCTAAAATTGGGGCCTCTTTTGCTGACACCTGGGGGAGAAAAAGGACTCTGTGCAAGCGCTCTGGACCCTTCCCAGCTGGCGCTTCTGTCACAGAAAGTGCACATGGTCCTTCAGGAATGGAGCTGCTGCCCTGCGCCGCCACCTGACACTGCTGCGCAGGCAGAGCATCTGTCACCTGCCCTGGACCACACCGGGTCCCCTGGTGGAGCTGCAGACTGGGACACGACCACCAGTCCTTCCTCTTCAGCCCCGACACCTGAGTACAAGCTGGGGTGCTTGCTCTGCGAACACCTGCCCCAGCTGTGGGAAGCACAAAGTGTCTGCCGCAGGGAGAAGGCTGCTGGCAGCAGGCACAAGCCTGCAAGCACCGTGTCCATGCCTGCAGCACGCTGTGCGCACCCTGGGGCTGCAGCAGGGCACCATGGGCAGAGGCAGCGCACGCAGCCCCGCCATGCCATGTGACCTCACAGACCTGACGTGGTTTACCTCCCTGAGTCAATGTAAGACTCTGCACACAAACATCTGCTCCCTTGAAAGGGACTGCTCAGAAAGAGTCTTTGCTCTCTACCAAATAATTACTATGCATTAAAAGGTATAATGCATATTTAAATACGCATTTAACTGTCAGAGTAAGCAGGTGAGTGAATACGCATGTTATAAAAAATACATATTTAACTAATATGCAATTAATGGGGCAAAACATTCAAAACTATTTATTACTTTTGGGAACAGAACACCTTCCCGAGCATTTTAATTACTGCAGTAATATTCTGAAAACAAAGATCACATTCAATCTTTCTCACTCTCTCTTCTTTTTCCCCGAAGAACAGAAAAACTATGTTAAAACCTAGCAATCCTATGTGTAGGAGAGAACCATTAAGCAAAACACAGCATGCAGACCTCTGGGAAGGTTGCAATCGAACAAATGGCTGCAACAGGAGAAAAGTAAATACCCTGGTGTGGACTTTGCAAAAACCAACCCAGCTTCTGGCCTCCACTCTGGCCAGGCAAAGCCACAGCCCTTGGGGGATACATGGGCAGCACTGTGGGGAGCAGCACCACAAGGGGACACGGAGGTGCTGCAGTGCAGGTGGCCTTGGGGGCTGCTGCCAAAGCTGGCCCTCCCAGCCAGGCTACTGACTGCCCCCGGGCAGCAAGAGGTCCCAGCCATGCACCCTCGGCAGCACCCGTGGCAGCCAGCGGCACGACGTCCTCTGCCAGTCTCCTCTCTTGTCATCTGTCTGGCAGTTGCCTGAATTACTGCTGGAGCTCATAAAGCACATGCAGACAGCCTGCAAAATGGGACGCATTCATCTGAGACATGCAGCCCAAACGCCTTGCTTGCACTGCAGACGGATCACTTAGCCTTGTCATTGTGTTTATGAGGGTGAGAGAATTTTTCACTGCCATGATATTTTCCCATTAGCCATTACAAGGAGATGCTGCTGCAGGGAACAAGGAAAAGGCTCCTCCTATGCATGACTGAGCTGCAAAGGCCAAATCAAAGGGACAGGTTGTGCCCTGGGTAATTCTTACCTTGATTTGCATGTTGAAACATAATAAGCCATGTAATAAAAACCCTGTTTCCTTCCCGCACCCTCATGTCCTCACTACTGGACCGCTCTCCGAGCCCAGCCCCACAGCCACGAACACCATCAAAATTTCAGTGGTGCACCCTCCCTCCCTGGGCCAGCGTTGTCCCTGTGCCCACAGCAGTGGTTCTCAACGGGCCAGGGTCTCCTGGCTCACATCAGAGCCACTAACGTGCCACTGCAGTTGTGGCAAGCTGCAGAGGTGCCGCAAAGCCTCGATGCGCAGTGGTGCAGAGGAAAGGCCCGGGGACCACCCTGCGAATCAGCACGAGAGACGGCGAGCTGTGCTGTCAGCAGCCACCGCTGCAACAGGCGGTGCCCATTCTCTTGACTCCGGTGTCTCTGGCCGGGGTCTCCCCCGCACACATGGGTTCTGCTCCTGCCGGTGCGTGGGCATGAAGGGACAGCTGGACAAGGCAGCCAGTGGTGCCTCCTGCAAGCTGGCTCTCCCCAGCCCTCCCGTCACTCCAGGCACGTGCCCTGCAGGCCCAGGGTGCTCCTGCAGTCTCTGCTGCCACGTGCCTCCCCAGGGACCCGGTGACAAGCTGCTCATAGCTGTCCTGTGGGATGCTTCTCATCCCAGAGTCAACAGAAAGCATCCCACGGTGCTGCTGCGCTTGTCCGCCCATTGCTGCTTCTCCCCTCCACAGGGGGACACAGGCAGGAGACCCTGTAAGGACCAGCAGGAACCGCAGTACAGGTAGCAGCGCTGCACTGAACAGCTTGCTCCCGCATGCACCCAGAGACCACAAACAGCCAGCACACTCTGGATCCCCCGTTGTCGGAGCTGTGCGACCTCCCCGAGCACTTTCTGAACATCCTGCCTGAGGGAGGGAGTTTCACTTTTATTGTCAGAGAGACGCAGCAACTTAATGAAAATTATATTTCTTTTTTTCTTTTAAAGAAATTTTCCAAATTTATGCTAATGTCAGAATGTTTCTGAGTCATTAGTGGCTGACAACACACCAGGTCATATTTTGCGTTAAAATACAGGAATCCAAAATGAAAATATTGGCAGATTTAGCATCCAGCAGTCCAGTGGGGAAATGCCCCCATCCGGGCATTTCCAACAATAGATTGCATCTAAAACAGTTCTGAGTTCAGTCCTGACCACTAATGCTCTGCACAATCGCATGAAAAAGTCCCTTTTAATTCTTAAAAGGAAAACAGTTTAATCATTGTAAGAAACTATACCTTCAGGGTATCGTTTCAAAAATACAGGCAGAGATTAGAAGGGATTTGCGAGATTGTGTTTATTCCCAATTTAGGTGCTTTCCATAAATTAATTATAAAAGCAAGCCCAAACCAGTCAGAAGTACACTGGGAAATTCTCAGAGTGTTAGTCATTTTCATGCACTAATATTCATGCCATCTGCCTGCCTTTTTTCTCTTTTCTCTAAATGCTCCATTGTTAACCGTAGCCTGCTTTCTTTTTCTGCATTTAGTCCCTCTCCCCCTAACCCTGCTGCAGGTAGTTACTCTGAGCACGCCGTTATATTTTTATTGAAAGAGCATTAAAAGGAGGAAGGGTTGTTTTGGTAATTGACACTGATGCACAGCAAACAGCGCCTCATCATGATGCAGACACGAGCCGCTCATTTTGTTCCCGTTTAGAGGGTTGACTCCCATCTGCGCGTTGTCGCCTTTCCGAGCTCCCTGCGGGGCCATTTGTGAGGACCATGGGCTGGAGGACTCCTCCCAGTATCTCCAGTGAGATGGAGAGCCCAGGATGGGGCTGCCTTCCCCTCGGCCCCTCCGGCAGCTTGGCGTGAGGTTCTGGGACATGCCTAGTGCCATGGGTGCGGGCCAGCACTCCCCTGACCGAGGGACGAAGCAGCACAGGCTGCCCATTTCTCCAGGCGTGGTACCCACATAATGCAGCCGAGGACAGACTTCTGGGTCAGTGTGTAGTGCCAATGCTAAAATGCAGGTGCCAGGCCACTGCACCAAGGCAACTGGTGCCAAGTTTTACCTGTCTGCTGTGAATTCTCTCCAGGCAGAACTTTGAGCCTTCTTTTAAAGATGGCAGTTGTCTGTTTTAAGAAAGGAAAATTAAAATATTGCTCCTTAGAACAGCATCATCCAAAGGTTTTTGTTGCTCCTACATACAAAATCCTAGCTATCCCTTAAGAAGGATTAAAGAAACTGGTGTGGTTGAAATCCCTAATGGAGACGATATGTTTTTCCTCCCTACAGGAAACCTCTGAGAATGCTTTAAAAATAATCTTGTGGTAATAGTCTGACAGCCTAAGTACACATTCACCCTCCAGTAAAGGCAGACTTTCATCTGGCTAATAGACTTTGGAACATCACAGAGCCTGAAACAGCAGTGCCCTGTGTGTTGCAGCCCACATGCAAAATCCCTGGTCTTGCAAACTGCATGAAGGACAGGAGTCGCCTCTGCTGTGGGCACAGTGTGGCACACAGGGACATGGGCGCAGCAAGGCACACAGGGACACGGGCACAGCGAGGCACGTGGGGACACGGGCACAGTGAGGCAAGTGGGGACATGGGCACAGCTAGGCAAGTGCGGACATGGGCACAGCGAGGCATAAAGGGACATGGGTGCAGCAAGGTACATGGGTGCAGCGAGGGACACGGGTGCAGCAAGGCACACTGGGACACAGGTGCAGCAAGGCAAGTGGGGACACAGGCACAGCAAGGCAAGCAGGAGCAGCAACAGAAGGACGCTCATACCAGGACAGGATGGGAGAAGCCGGGCTCCTGCTGGCTCAGGCCCCAGCTGGGTGGGCAGTATGCTCCCATGTGCCATTCCAGGTCCTGCTGTTTGAGGAGAGAGCCTTGGAGATCCAGGGGAGGTGAGGAGCAGAGTGGGAAGTGAGTGGACTTGAAGGAGCAACGCCAAGGGCTCTGGTTCCCCACAGGTCAGGGCAGTTCCACCTCCAAGCATGCAGGTGCTGAGAGGCAGCACAGAGCAGAGCTTGGAGCCGCAGGTTAGGGGGAAGGAGAAATGAGTGCTGGTGCCTTGGGAGGGCCTGTGTGATCACAGCATGAAGCCCTTCCATGGATCAAAATCTTCCCATCACCAGAGATGCTGGCAATGACAGGAAGAATGACCGATGCGGCAAAAAGCCCCTTCTCCCAGCGCACCCCTGTGTGTTCTTGCCTCTGTGCTCCCTCTTCACTGCCCTTGCAAGGCTCGTAACACCTTCAGGCAGCTTTGCCAAGCCCTCACCCTACCCGGCAATCCAGTATTTATGGGATGACAGGGCCAGCAGCACTTTGTGAGCAAATGAACCGACAGGCTTGTGAGTATCTGATCCTTTCCATTGTCCCACCGCCACAGCTGCCACATCAAGCAACGAAACTCAGGTGACCCCAGTCCTGCCCAGAACTCCCAGCGTAAGTGTCTGGGATCCCAGGGCTGTGTATCTGCTGCTGGAGGAGAGACAGCCCCAGCAGGGGCAGCAGGAGGCCACCAGCCCTGCAGATGGAGGACTCTGTGGGCCCGTCCCCCAGCAGTGGGGGGCTTCTAGCCTCGCAGGGACATCATTTGCAAGGAAAGGGCCTTGCACCAGGACAGTCAGTGACTGCAAGTGCAGTGATGAGGCTGACTGATGAGGTCCTGCTCTGCTGGGGGACGCAGTGTAGTGCTGCCAGGCGGGCTAGTTCTGGCTCAGGGCGGCCCCTTCCAGCAGAAGATTACCGGTTTTGTCAGGAATAGACCCCAATGGCGGCTGCAAACCACTACTACGGCAGCTTCACTCTTGCACTGTCCCGAGACAGTGCAACCCAGCCCCGAGAGAGGCCAGCACCACTGCAGTGGGACACTACCACTGCACATGGTGAGCAGTGCACAGGGGAGCAGCAGCACATCCAGACCCTTTCCCCATGGTGCGGAGCAGGGACTGCCAAGGGGCTCTGTGTGGGAGACTCAGCACAGCCCTGCTCCCTGCAGGCGAGGGGCACGTAAAGCCACTGGCACAGACCCACAAGTCACATCGCTCAGGCGTGCAGGTCCCTTGCTCCTCCCAGGAGCCAGCACCACTGCTGGTGCCTGGCTTTGTCCCTGCAGATAGACGGCACGTCCCGACATGTGAATGCAGCCATGCCCCACAGCAGAGTTATTAATTAACCAGCTGGATCCCAACAAATAGGCTCTGCTTTGAGAAGAGACCAATGAATTTGGTGGGTGTAAATTTGGCTGGATTTGGTCCCACCGCCAGCCCTCTGGCAGGTGCTTTTCTAGTCCAGGCTGACGTAAACCCCTGGGAAATTTGTTCTCACCCCCAGCACTCCCTGGAGAGCCATCGCTCCTCAAAACCCACAATGCATGGCCAGGATGGGATGGGATGGACGGACAGACAGAGACACACCCATACTGCTCATTTTTCACAAGGAGCCTCCGCACTTCTCTATCCCCCAGAGAGCTAGAAGCTTTGCCAGGGGTGACTTGTATTTCCAAGGACATCACCTTTGTATAGTGAAAGCCAGTGGTTGTTTTTGTCCTGCCCTGACATGCACTCCTAAAATCCCATCAAACTCCTGCTGTACCTAAGAGGGTGACATTTCTACCTCCTCTGGTGGAGCATGCACTGCAAAGGCACTGGCAGAGCTGGTTGCTCAGCTCACAGCAGCTCCACAGCCCTGCTGGCAACAGCCTGTGGCTTGTAGAGGCTGGGGTCAAGATCAGACACATCTCCTATGGCTGTCTCCTGACTCAGATGGCCAGCTGGCTCTTTTTGCACTGAGCCCACTGGCAAGAAGAAATAAAAGCAAAGCACTGGAAATGGAACAGTCTCGCACAGGGGAAACGTGAAAACAGTGTTCAGGGAGGCCGATCTCATAGCAAGGCTTTTCCAGCTGTGACAGCATCAATGTGTTAGTTGCTAAGGCAAAGTCCTGCGAGTTTGTACAGGAGAAAAGAAAAGCTGTCCCCAGACCTGGCTGGGAGGCACCCAGTGTCCCCTCTCCTCTGGGAGCAGCCTGGCCACCAGCCAGGAAGTGGAGGAAGACGTGGCATGTGTTCATCTCTCTCATTTCAGCTTTCAGAAAGGTTTTGCAGAGCTCTGCAGAGTTTTCCAGAGGTGAAATGGTCTGCAGGTCTGTCTAAAACAAACCAGATGGCAAAAACGTAATTTGCAGCTCAGTTTTCACCAGCGTGTCCAGATAACAGGAAAGATGCCAGGTCAGGGATGACAGACTGATTAATTACTATGTGGTAGAGCAAGGAAAGGCTACAAGGCGTCCCCAGTTCAGGAAGACTGATGGGCACTGTGCAGCATTTCAGAAGGAGCCAGCAAAGGCAGGTTGGTGGAAGAGGCAGTGGTAGAGGACAGTGGTGGGGGCAAAGCCATGAGGAGTGGGCAGAGGCAGCAGGATGGCTGTGCTGACCTCCCCGCAGCCGCTCGTGTTAGTGGCCTGCTGTGGCCAAGGAGGTGATGGCTCAAATGCAGCAGGAAAATGGTTCAGAAGGAAAAGGTGGGATGGGAATGCTGTGATGGCTAAAGATGCCTTAGCTAGGCCTGACACTGCCTGACGTATTCAGCTTCATGGCATGCACAGTGGGGTGGAGAGCTGGCCAGGGAGTCCTGCGGGGAGGCAGCACAGGCTGTCATTTCACCAAAAGAAGGGAATTGGAGGAAATACAGAAAATATTAATGTAAATTATAGATTTGTGTGTGTGTGTGTGTTTATACACACATACATATATGTAATATCGATAAAACACTGAAATGGGAAACCAGGAATTTCTATCCAGTCTGTCCCATGGAACAAGAAGAAGAAGAGAACATTAGCTTGAACAGCATCCAGTGTAAAACCCAGGAGAGGAAATAGCTCCTTCTCTGCATATGGCTGTTGTATGCCCTTGAGCCAGGCAACAAAGGGATCAGATAGAGACCGAATGCTCTTTTCCATACAGATACTGTTGAGGCTTAGAAATAGTCACTGCCCATGTTTTGCAAAGGGTGCTAATTAATAGGGCTTATTTCTTGGGGTGGCTTACTGATACCCATGTCCTGAAAGGTCTGAAGTAGCCAGCATGGGCCAGCCTTAGGAGTGGATGGAGAGAGCTAGTGCAGCCGCCAAGCTCGAAGGACAAGCAGGTCTGCCCATTCAGCAATGGCTTCAAACTGCTTTGATCCCTGCAGTGGCAGGGCAGCTCAATGCCCCTCTGGGTATGCAGTACGGTCTTCTGCCTGATTTCCTACAGATTTTCCACCTCCCAGCAGCTGCCCCCATGAAGCACCCATACCTTTCCGCCAGACTTCATGGTCCTGCCCCAGCCCTTCCAGTTCTCCTGCAGTGTTCCCAGTTTCCTCTTATGCCCGCAAGTGCTGGCTGAGGAGGAGCTGACTGGTGCTCTGGGTGGCTGGGTGCTCCTCCAATAGGCAGGCTGGCAGCACCGACAGCACTGGCAGCGACTGCAGGCAGGCATCCCCCTTTCCCTTGCAGGGACCCTGGCCCTGGTCTTCCTCCTTCACCAAGCTTGAGCAAGCAGGACTGCTGGGGTGAAAGTGGACGGAGGTTTCATGCACATTCAGGCAGAGCCAACAGAGGTGGGCAGACAAGACCCAGATGTTAAAACCTCATCCCTGCAAGAAGGGAGGAGATGTGTGTCAGCAGACGCTCCTAACTCCCCCGCACTGGAAGGTGAAGTACCAAGACTGCACTGCCCCTACTCTGGGCACTGGGGACTCTCTCCTCCTCCCCCCTCCAACTTGCTGGCTCAAAAACACAAGGGCTTGGAAACATTGGATCACTTTGATTTGCGCTCTGTGTCTGGAGATGTGAGCCACATTTCTAGAGCCTTCAGGGCAAGAGGTGGATGGGTAGAGGGCCAGGACCTTGCCAGCATCCCATGGAGGGGAGGGCTGCATTGCACACTCAAGTCTTACGAGACACCTGATCAGTGCCCTCACCTTCTCTATCCTCAACCTCAGGGAACGCTTCAGTGAGACATGCACCTCCTTCGACACTGAATGCAGTCATCCACAAGGCAGAGACTCATGGGGAATCAAGCGTCATTTGTTCCTGTGCTCATAAAACTCCTGCCTTTTTTAAATAAAGCACACAATCCCATAACACCAGGACCTGCAGCTCTGAGCAGCACTTGAGATAGGGTGATCCAGAGGAGGAAGCTGTGGGTGTTAGGAGCGGTCTTAAGTGCAAGCCCATTGGTGGCCAGCCCGATAACGCAGTTTTCACCAGTGCAGGTGCTGAGGAAAGAGAAGGTTTGGGGCACCTATCCCTGTGTACAGATACCTGGTTGGGGAACGAAGATGCAGGAGCCAGGCTCTTCTCAGCAGTGGCCAGTGGCAGGGCAATGGGCACACACTGAGACAGAGGAAATTCCACAGAAATACAAAAAATGCTTTTTCACTCTGAGGGTGGCTGAACACTGGAACCAGTTACCTGAAGAGGTCCCTGGAGATACCCCAGTCCCAGCTGGACACAGCTCCAGGCAACTGGCTCTAGGTGACCCTGTTTGAGCAGAGGGTTGGATAAGGTGACCTCTAGAGGTGCCTCCAGCCCCAGGGACCTGGTGGCTCAGAGCTGCACCGTGCTGCAGAGGACACCTGTAAGATGCAGTGCAAGAGCACAGCACTGACAGCCACCTTGCCTCCAGAGGGACTGAGGAGCTATCACCTTTCTAAGAGGCAGCAAGTTTCTTGACCCAGTGCACTGTGACCTGTGAAGCAAACAGGCAAGTAGACTGAGGCTGCCACTGGCTCATATGATGCAAAAGGGTTTTGTCACCAAACTGTGCGAATGATGTGATCCAAAGGCCCAGGGCTGAGTCTGTGAGCCCCTCAGGTCTGGCATGAGAGGCTGGGTTCATCCCACTGGAGCTGACTGCCAGCTGCATCCAGGGAAGCACAAGTTCCCTTGTCCCTGCCTGGATCACCTTGTCCCAAGCTCTTGCCACTGAGCGGTGATTTTCTGACACATTTGAGACTGTGCACGGGATGTGTTTACTGAGCAGCTTCCACAGAACACTGCCTATGGCTGGAGCCAGTGGCCCAGGAAGGTGGTGACAAGCCAAGGCACTCAAGGAAAGGGTTTCTGCACATTTATAGTAAGGACTTTGAATGTGAAGCAACACAATGAAGAAGACAGTTTATTGGTGCTCTGTCCATTTAAGTGTATCAATAAAACCACACTTTTGCCAGCATTGTGTGTTTCGTTTTGCAAATAAATCCCCTCTGGGGGTCTCTGCTTTGCTGGTACTGGTGCCACTGGAGGAACTGGCCAGGCATTCAGACATTGCCACTGTGCGCAGTGTGCTGGCTCCAGCAACATGAGGCACTGGCAGCCGCGGCGTTCTCTCCCGAATGAGCGACACCATCATGTGCGCCTGGACGAGCAGGGGAGGGCAGCAGGAAGGGGAAAAGGAGAACCCTTGCAGCCTCTGCACCACAAGATTAGCACAAAGATGTCATGCTGGAGAGCATATACTCCTGACACAAATCCTTACATGATCAGGGAGGTAGATAAGATGTCAGCTCTAATGATAACCCAGCTCAATAAAATAAACTAAACTTCAAGCAATTATTAAAAAATAAAATGGATTCTGCTAGCATAATCTGACAACATACTGACGGTGGGAGCAGACATGCTCATGATAAAGGAAAATCCCACCAGTAGAGTACAGTCTCATTAGATAAGGTGATACTTCATATAGCACAGATGATTTGTGCAGAGAACAGTACTGCAAGTCCCTGGCCTCCGAGTTTGCTATAAAACTCCCATTAAGATCAGACAGTTGTACACTCTGCTCTCTCCAGCCCTCTTGTTAAAGCTTCTATCAGATAACGAAGGCTCTTATCTCCCAGGGCAATAACAGGAAGAAGTCCCATAGCGGACAGGCCCTTTGTTTTCCCAACAGGGCCCACACAGTGAACGGTGGTGACCCAGCCAGGCTCTGCCCTGCGGTCACATCACAGCTGCCAGATGGGATTCAGAGGGCCCAAGCCTCTGCCCGCAGAACATCCCCTTTTTGAACTCAAAACCTGTGCGGTGTGTGTGCTGTAAGCCATCCCCATCTCCCATGTGGCACAACCCTATAGAGCACCTGCTCATTCATAGGGCTTTAAACTAGGTTTGAAGGGGGAGAGGGATGGAAGCAGGATTACTAAAGCAGAGCCTGGGAGCAGCGTGCCAGTGCTTCTGGGTAAAAGTGTTAGCAAGGTCTTGCAGTCTGTCTCAGTGATGGTGGGGGATGGTGATCCGTGTGGTAGTGAAGACATGAGGATAGAATGGTAACTACAGAAGTGTCTGAGCACGATCAGGTGGGAATTAGGGCTTGTACCCCAAAACCGTGACAGGACAATTAGCCCAGCTGAAGTGCATCTACACTAATGCACGCAGCATGGGGAACAAACAAGAGGAGCTGGAGGCCATTGTACAGCGAGGGAACTATGATATAGTTGCCATCACAGAAACGTGGTGGGAAGACTTACACAACTGGAGTGCTGTGACTGATGGCTACCAACTTTTCAGAAGGGATAGGCAAGGAAGGAGAGGTGGTGGGGTGGCCCTCTATGTTAGGGGCAGTTTTGAGTGCCTAGAACTTAACAATGTGAAGGACAGTGTTGAGTGTTTATGGATAAGAATCAAGGGGAAGGCCAATAAGGCAGACATTGTGGTGAGAGTTTGTTACAGACCCCCCCCAGTCAGGATGTAGAGACTGATGAAATATTCTGTAAGCAGCTGGCAGAGGTCTTGTGATTGCTTGCCCTTGTTCTCGTGGGGGACTTCAACTTCCCAGATGTCTGCTGGAAATATAACACAGCAGAGAGGGAACAGTCCCGGAGGTTCCTGGAGTGCGTGGAAGACAACTTCCTAATGCAGCTGGTGAGGGAGCCAACTAGGGGAAGTGCCCTAGTGGACCTACTGTTTGTTAGCAGAGAAGGTCTTGTGGGGGATGTAAAGGTTGGAGGTCGTCTTGGGCAGAGTGATCGCGAAATGGTAGTTTTCAATTCTTGGAGAAGCAAGGCAGGGAGCCAGCAGAACAGCCACCTTGGACTTCCGAAGGGCAGACTTTAGCCTCTTTAGGAGCATGGTTGAGAGTGTCCCTTGGGAGACAGTCCTGAAGGGCAAAGGTGCCCAGGAAGGCTGGTCTTACTTTAAGCAGGAACTCTTAAAAGCACAGGAGAAGGCCATCCTCATGTCCCGAAAAATGAGCCGACGAGGAAGAAGACCAGCCTGGCTAAATAGAGAGCTTTGGCTGGACCTCAGGAACAAAAGGAAAGTTTACATTCTTTGGAAAAGGGGGTCGGCAACTTATGAGGAATACCAAGATGTAGTGAAGCTATGCAGGGGGAAAATTAGAAGGGCCAAAGCCCAAGCAGAACTCAGCTTGGCCACTGCGGTTAAAGATAATAAGAAAAGGTTCTTTCAGTATATCAACAGAAAAAGTAAGACTAGGGAAAATGTAGGCCCACTGATGAATGAGATGGGTGCCCTAGTGGTGGAAGACACAGAGAAGGCAGAGTTACTGAATGCCTTCTTTTCTTTGGTCTTCACTGCTAAAGCTGTCCCTCACGAATCCCAGACCCTGGAGGCAAGGGGGAAGGTCTGGAGAGAAGAGGATTTTCCCTCAGTTGAGGAGAACTGGGTTAGAGACCACTTGGCCAAGCTGGACATCCATAAGACCATGGGCCCTAATGGGATGCACCTGCGAGTGCTGAGAGAGCTGGCAGATGTTATTGCTAGACCACTCTCCATCATCTTTGGAAAGTCATGGTGAACAGGAGAGGTGCCTGAGGACTGGAGGAAGGCCATCATCACTCCAGTCTTCAAAAAGGGCAAGAAGGAGGACCCAGAGAACTACAAGCTGGTTAGTCTCACCTCTGTCCCTGGGAAGGTAATGGAGCAACTTGTTCTGGATGTCATCTCCAAACACGTTGAAGAACAGGAAGTTACTGGAAGTGGTCAACACGGATTTCCCAAAGGTAAATCATGCTTGACCAATCTGATAGCCTTCTATGATGTTATAACTGGTTGGCTGGATGAGGGGAGAGCACTAGATGTCATCTACCTGGACTTCAGCAAGGCTTTTGATACTGTCTCCCATAACATCCTCATTAGGAAGCTGAGGAAGTGTGGGCTAGATGAGGAGACAGCGAGGTGGATTGAGAGCTGGCTGTGTGACAGAACTCAGAGGGTTGTGATTAATGGAGCAGTGTCAAGTTGGAGGCCTGTAACCAGTGGTGTCCCCCGGGGGTCACTACTCAGTCCAATCTTGTTCAATATATTCATCAATGACCTGGATGAGGGGACAGAGTGTATCCTCAGCAAGTTCGCTGATGATACCAAACTGGGAGGGGTGGCTGACACTCCAGAGGGCCGCACTGCCATCCAGCGTGACCTGGACAGGCTGGAGTGCTGGGCAGAGGAACCTAATGAGGTTCAACAAGAGCAAGTGTAGGGTCCTGCACCTGGGGAGGAAGAATGCTAGGCACCAATATAGGTTAGGGGTGGAGATGCTGGAAAGCAGTTCTGAGGAGAAGGATCTGGGGGTCCTGGTAGATAATAAATTATCCACGAGCCAGCAATGTGCCCTTGTTGCCAGGAAGGCCAATGGAATCCTGGGCTGCATAGGGAAGAGTGTGGCCAGCAGGTCGAGGGAGGTCATTCTCCCCCTCTACTTGGCACCGGTGAGGCCACAACTGGAAGACTGTGTCCAGTTCTGGGCTCCCCAGCTCAAGCGGGACAGGGAACTACTGGAGAGAGTCCAGCGTAAGGCAACAAAGATGACTGGGGGATTGGAGCACCTCCCTTGTGAGGAAAGGCTGAGAGAGCTGGGACTCTTTAGCCTGGAGAAGAGAAGGCTAAGAGGCGACCTTATTCTTGCTTATAAGTATCTAAAGGGTGAGTTGAAGGAGGATGGAGCCAGACTCTTTTCAGTGGTTCCCAGCGACAGGACGAGGGGCAACGGGCACAAGTTGGAACACAGGAAGTTCCACTCAAACATAAGAAAAAACTTCTTTACGGTGAGGGTGACAGAGCACTGGAACAGGCTGCCCAGGGAGGCTGTGGAGTCCCCTTCTCTGGAGATTTTCAAGACCCGCCTGGATGCAGTCCTGAGTAATGTGCTCTAGGCATTCCTGCGTCAGCAGGGGAGTTGAACTAGATGATCTCTAGAGGTCCCTTCCAACTCTGAAAATTCTGTGGTTCTGTGCTGTGGAGCAGCAAAAGGAATCCCAGCTAGATATTCTGGGATGTTAAACTCCACTTTCCCTCCATCCACAGATGTGTCTTCTTTACTGGTATGACTCTGTGCTCATTCCCAGAGATAACACTTGTTTTACCCCACCTTCCCATACAAGCTCATGTCTTGTTTTTGTGGGTCCCCCCCCTATACCTAGCTGTGTTCATTTTGTGATCATAAAGCGGATTCAGATCAGGTCTCCAGCAAATTTAAATTTGGTTATTAACAAAGTCTGTTTAGCACTGGAAGAGGCTTTACTCTGCCTATCTCTGGCCTTTGGAAACCTCCCAAAGTAGTCACTGGAGGGTCTGAGGTGGAAATTGTCATCCTAAAACACTACCCAATACCTGTAGTATCATTGCTGGCTAGAGGGGGCAGTCCTTTTCCATCAATGAAACTTAGGCAACCAGCTCAGCCTAGACTCTTGCAGTGGGGGCAATGTGTCAGAACAGGGCTGCTCTGTAGTCTCTTCAAGTAGCTGAACAGAGGGACCTTTAGGAGGTGAATGCTGTTCCTGGAGCTGCAAGTTGGGTGGCTTGTACCTCTTGGCTGGCATGTTCTCAGTCTTGCTTTGGAGTCGGTATACACTGCTTAGAGATACAGGTTGGGTACCAGTAGCATGTATCACCATGGCTCCTCCATGCCTCCTGGACCAGCAGAGACAGAAGTGCTTAAATGATGCCTCAGGAGATAGAAGTGAAAGAGACCAGAGCTCAGAAAACAGTTCTGGTCAGGGACCAGGTTGGGTGACAACAGCAAAACAGAATCTGGGAGGACCCATCACCCTGTATGCCAGTCCAGAAACCCACCATCTCCCAGCAAAAGTGGTACAGGTCATCACCAACCCAACTTTAATGACACTGGCACAAAGCCATGTCTAAATGCTGGCTGATGTAGTTCTCACCCCACCTCGATTACTTAGATTACCAGACCCTTGGCTGATTGGTGATGATATTATATAGCATTACACATTATAGCATTACAGTGGTACTTCTTGTACAAAGGTGTGAAATTGTCACTGTGATCATGGACAGAGTTCAGTGTCATACGTTGCAATATTTGGTCGTAGTCCCTCCACTGGTTCTGGAGAAGACACCAGGACTTAATAGATAATACCCTGATGTTGCAAGTAATTTGAAAAAAGTCCAAAGGAACCCAAATAAATGTATGCAAATGTACATACACATCTACATGTGTGGGTCTGTGTCCATGTGTACGTTGTCCACATCAGGGTGCCCCTGGAACTGAGGGCTGCTTCACCCTCCACACTGGCACGCGTACCTGTATGCACCCACCCACACATGTGGATGACTGACAAAGGGATGCACCCAAACAGTTTGTTCTGGCCTTCCATTTGTGTGCTCTGCTCTTGTGAGCCACCAGCGCACTGACACCTGTAAGAATCCAGCCAGATTTTATTAAACCATTATCTTAGGTTTAAAAAATCTGCAGGACGCTTGTGAATTTCAGTCCCCTGCCAGCTTGCCAGAACAGAGCGGGAAGGCAGATGGGTGGCAGGTGAGCTCTGAATGCAGACGTCTGCAAGCTGTAACACAGTGGGAATATCTTCTCTGCTATCCACCAGTACCCCATTTCTTGGGATTTGCAGTCTCCACACCAAGTCCAGTGGAGTTACTCGTCTCCAAAAGGCCTACGGAAAGGTCTGATCTCCCGCTCTATGATGCAATCCACCCTTACTCTCTCCCAACCTTCAGTGTTCCCCGCCAGCATCCCAGTCAGGCTACTGCTCCCAGCCTGCAGGATGCCCACTTCCAGGCAAGACAGTTCAAGTACCCACAGACCCTCTACTTCCCCAGGGCACTAACCCAGTGGCTTGAAAGGCTGGGAGCCTTTCCCTCCTGCAGCCAGCACTAGGGCTTGGGGTCATCTGTACTGTGCTAGTCTGGGGGTGGCAGGCTGCATGCAGGGTGGTTTCTTTAAGGGAGCCCCACCAGGAGCCCCTGCAGGACTTGGCTGTTGCTGGCTCCTCCCGTCTCTGGGGTCCTGCCACCCACACAAGCACCGACAGCAGCAGGACGGGTGCTGCCAGGAGCGGCCATGCTGCGGGACAGGTTCCTCTGAGGCAGAGGTGGTGGCACAGTACAGAGTGCCAGCTCCCACCCAGGCTTCCAAACCAGCTGGCTCCCAGGCAAAGATGCGCCACTGTTCTCAGTGCGCATGGCAAAGCTCTCTGCAAGGGGAAATCCACAGCTGAAACTTGACGATCATTTACCGTCTGGTCCCACGACAAGCTGCTGGTCCACCCACAGCCTGAATGCATACCTCTCCTGGTTTCAGCCAGGAAAGAGTCAATTTTCTTTCTAGTGATTGAAAGGTATGTCAACAATACATATTGTTTTAGTTGTTGCTAGACAACGTTTATGCTTTTCAAGAACTCTTTTCAGCTTCCTATGGAAGCTCAGAAGGCATATAGACAGAATAACCGAATGGCCAATGGAATATTCCATACCATAGACAGCACGCTCGGTATAGAAATGGGGTTAGCCAGGAGGCGGGGGCCACGGGAGGAAATCCACGATCACTGCTGGGGAAGGTGCCAATTCACTGACACTGGGTGAGAGTGACTTGTGCCATTATTATTACAGTTACTGTTATTTTCCTTTTCTGTTATTGTTGTATTAAACTGTCTTTGTCTCAACCCACGAGGTGCTTTTCCCCCTTCCCCTCCTTTCCTCCCTCTTCTCCCCACCCTTAGCTGCACGAGTGGCTGCATGGTCCTGGCTGCCAGCTGGGGTTAAACCAAGACAACACCTCAACCCCAGAGAAACAAAAGCCAACCAGTAGGACGGAGGAGCTGCAGAGAGGCCGTAGGCTCTCCGTGGTGGGTTAGCAGCCGGGCCTTGTGTCCTCTCTCCACGCGTGCCCTGCCTGCGCGCCCTGCACGTGTGCATCCTTGTCTGCACCCACGCGTGCTCTGCCTGTGGGCCCTGCACGCGCGCCCCGCGCCCGCCCGCCGCCCCGCAGCCGCGCTCCCGCCGCCCCCGGCGGTGACGGCGCTGCCCGGGGCGGGCCGGGGCGGAGCGGCCGCCCGGGGTCGCTGCGGCGGCGGCGGCGGGTCGGCTGGGCGGCGCGGCCATGGCGGTGTTTGTGACGCGGCGGATCCCGGCCGAGGGGCTGCGCGTCCTGTCGCAGGCCGGCGGGTGAGCGCGGGGCCGGGGCGCGGCGCGGGGGGGTCCGGCCCCGGTGTCGGTGCCGGTGCCGGTGCCGGTGACGAGCCGCGCTGCCGCCGCAGGTGCCGCGTCCATCAGTGGGACTCGGAGGAGCCGGTGCCGCGGGCCGAGCTGCTGGCCGGCGTGGCGGGGAAGCGCGGGCTGCTCTGCCTCCTCTCCGACCGCATCGACCGCGAGGTGCTGGAGGCCGCCGGTGGGTGCGGGCTGCCGCCCCCTTCCCCTTCCCCTGCCCCTTCCCCTGCCCTTCCCCTGCCGTTCCCGGCCCAGCCCAGCCCCTCCAGGGCGACGCCGGGCAGCCGCCTGCCGGTGGTGTCTTGCAGGGCCCAGCCTGAAAGTCATCAGCACCATGTCGGTGGGGTTTGACCACCTCGCCCTGGACGAAATCAAGAAGCGGTAAGCCTCGCCTGCCCTGTCCTCTGCGGGACGGGGCCTGGCCGGGGGAGGCGATGGGGAAGGGAGGTGGAGCTCAGCGCTGGCTCGTCCGGCAGAGCTGGGGGGCGCTTCGGCTCGGGCCTGGTGGGTGGGACTTTGCGGAGCTTGAGGCTGGATGTGCTTGGCCACCTGCACCTCCCTCTTCCTGGGGTACGGCTAGGGTCACCCCTAACCCAGCTGGGCCTGGAGGAGCCTTCGGATGCGAGGATAACCCCCCCACCTGTGGTTAGAAGAGTCTTTGGAGGAAAGGCTGAGGAGCCAAAAAGGATGTCCTCTTGCACGTGGCACTGCAGACACCTAGAAGAGGTGTAGCATCAGCAACTTGCCCAGAAGTTTTGAGGCAGCACCCCAAGGCTGGCAGTGCTGACCTCAGAGAGCTGTGCTTGCCTTGCAGAGGGATCCGCGTGGGGTACACCCCCGACGTCCTGACCGATGCTACCGCAGAACTCTCTGTAGCTTTGCTTCTGGCTGCATGCCGCCGGCTGCCAGAGGCAGTGGAGCAGGTGAAGAAGTGAGTATCCGCAGCTGCCAGCTGGAGCAAGGGCCGGCTTCTGAGCCCAGCAGCTCCCGGGTTGAGAGCTGCAGGAGAAAGCGTGCCACACTGAACAGGTGAAACAGGGCTGAAGCCAGAGTTTCAGCTGGCTTGCACCAAACATCTTGCAGGCCTAGGTGGACTCTCCTGCAGTTCCATGACTGTTTGGAGATGCGCTGCTCAGGAGCTGTGAGAGAGTCAGAAGTCCCCTCTGTATGCTAGGTAAAGGACCTGCAGGAGAGGGCACTCAAGGCCACTACAGAGCCCTTGGGGAGGGCCTGCATGGAAGGTCTGGCCAGAGCTCACTGACTGGCAGTCATTCCAGGGCTGTGGTGAGCAATGCCTAAATTAAATCAATCCCAAGGCTGTTGCTGCTGCTGCTGCACACCTGAGGTCCAAGCAGGAGACCACCGAGATCACTTGAAGCAGGAACCTTGGAGAGGCTGGTTCTAAGATCATCTGTCTGTGCCAGAGGGGCTGGTCGCTTACAGTGTTGTACTCTAGCGTACTTGCCCAAATGCTGGACTGGGCTCTGAGCAGGCTCTCCCCTGCTGCTGTCTGACATCTGTTTCTATCTCGCTCTCTCTGCTAGTGGTGGCTGGACAACATGGAAGCCCTTATGGATGTGTGGCTATGGTCTGTCTGATAGTACAGTGGGCATCATAGGTCTGGGGAGAATAGGTAAGTGCATGTCAGGTGCAAGATTTATGTGTCTCCAGTGATGGCAGGGTGGTTTTGGAGGTTCAGCCAAGGTGGTGTCCCCAGTGCTCACCTCTTTAAAATTAATGAGAACAAGGAGAGCTGAGTACAGCCTCGGCGATCCTGACTCATCAGGCCTAGACCTTAAAGTTTAAAGCATTCAGACACATCCACTACATCTGAATGCTACAGCAAACTGGACGTCGTCCTTTTAGTTTTCAGTTAAACAAATGCCCTGACAAAGTCCAAGATGACGTGCTTGTCATCCATTCATTGTGGACTTTGTCAGCAGATGGCTGTTTCTTTCCTCGCTTTCCAGTTTGCTCCCTAGGGTAGCTTCAGGTTTAACATCCCGTGGCTCCCCTTCTGCAGTTTCACTGTGGCTGGGAGTTTGTTCCTGCTTGCATGAGGACCAGCAGAAGACATCCACGCCTTGCCCCATGCCCTCCACGCTCCAGGCTTGGAAGCAGCCTGGCAGGAGCAATCCCAACACAGCGCCCATTCAGCGAGCTGTGTTCTGCTGGCTGCTGTGCTGTCAGCTGCACAGAGTGCGAGCTTGCTGAAGGATGGACTGCATGGAGAGGCCTGATGAGTGCCCGCAGCCCGGCGTTCATCTGTGGCATGCCTCATGCAGGTGCTGGCACAGCAGCTGGACAGTCTTCTCTCTCACTCCTAGGACAGGCGGTCGCACGCCGCCTGAAGCCGTTTGGTGTCAAGAAGTTTTTGTACACTGGCAGTCGCCCAAAACCGGAGAGTGCTGAGGAGTTTGAAGCTGAGTTTGGTAAGAAAGGTCCCAGGAGCAGCAGCAGTGGTTGGTGGTCCACTGCAGGGCAGCGTGGAGCTGGGATGGCTCCAGGGAGGTGTCACCCCATGGCAGTGGGCCAGCGGAGGGAGAGGGCGAGCTGGAGGTTCTGGGAGGCTCCTTGCTGTGAACCACTGTGGGGGCACCAAAGGAGGGAGTGGCGGATCCAGACACTTCCCATGCAGCGGTGGTGGTGGCAGGGAGGGAAACCTGCCTTCTCTGAGCCAGGCTGGACGCACTACAGCTCTAACTGACCACCCACCGTAATCGTGGAGTGTGGGTGGTTCTGCTGCTTTTGCCTTTCATCTTCCCCTTGTGTCTGTCCGTTTGTGTTTCCAGTTAGTTTCCTCTCCACAAGGAAGTGGAACGTAATGGACAGAGAGGGGAAAGTGGCTGCTGCCCCTGGGAGGAGGGGAGGCGTCTTGCGGGCCATCCCCCATGGGATGGGTACCGAGACGTCCTGCAGGGAGGATGAGATAGGCTGACTGCAGATCTTCCCTGAGAGTAGATGTTGGTTGCTGGACACAAACAGCTTTAACCTCCTGCTTTAAAATGAATGTCATGGTCCAGCCAAGCCTGGGAATGTCTCTTAGCTGCTGAACAGGACTTTTCTGTAGTCCTGTTAGAGTCCTGAGACTTGAATCAAGTGCTAATTTTTCAGTCTGAAGCTAGCATGTTTCCAGTTGGTACTTTTTTGCACAAAGTCATTGGCAAAACTTCCCCTGCTCCGTGCACTTTCCTCTCACCTCCAGGAGCAAAAGTGGTACAAGTCGTTATCTGTAGGTACTGTATAGAGAGGTGTAATGCTGGTGTAAACTGCTGCTGCTGTATTTTGCTGTCTGAATGTGAAGTAACGTACCAGAGCCTCCTTTGGGCCAGATGGCTGAAGCATCACTAGATTCCTGAATGGGCTGATTTTAATTTAAAAGTGAAACAAAATACTACAGTAGTGTCTGTAGGAACGTGCATGGTTTCTCTTCGCTGTTTACTGCTCCTTGTGTCTCTGTGTCTGTGGAGAAGGGTTGGCCAGGTCTCTCCAGAGCAGCACTCACTTGCTGATGAATCTTACGGATAAGAGGGATTGCTGAGCTGTATTGGTGAGGTCCCCAAGCAGAGCTGTGACCTGTGTTTCTCCACTCAGTCCCACTCACGAGGCTGGCGGAAGAGTCGGACTTCGTTGTGGTGACATGTGCTTTGACTCCAGCCACCCAGGGAATGTGCAACAAGGACTTCTTCACCAGAATGAAGAAGACCTCTGTGTTCATCAACACGAGCAGGTAATCGCAACCTGGTCTCCTGCATGGCTGTGGTTGCAGGGGGAGAACTGGTAGGCTGCGAGGTGTGCTTCCTCTGGGAGTCCAGACAGCATGTACAGCCATCACGGCTGCAGCTGCTGAGACCATTTGCCCAGTGTGGGGCCTGCTGCCTCCAGCCCAAGGTCTCTTGGGATCAAGCTAAAGGCAGGATAAGTTGTTCAAGGGGGCTAAAGCCTCTCTCTCCTCTCCAGGGCTCTGTGTCCTGCCCCTGTGGGTTGGACAGACAGGTGACTGTTGGGTGATGGGAGGCTGAGGCTGACAGATTGCCTAGGAGAGAGCTGCGATCACCAGAATCCTTGTTCTTGGGAACAGAGGCAGCTGCAACAGAGCTCCTTGGCTAGCCTACCATTCCCGCTACCTTCTTGCAGTGGTGGGGCAGAACCCATGCAGCCCCACATGCAGCATCTGCCCAGCTGCCTGGAATACTGTGGGCTGCTGCAACTCCCTCCGTGGCTGCCTGTGCTCAGGCCCCTGCCTCTTGTCCATGCTGGTGGGTGGCCTGGAGCAGGAGCAGCTCGTCATGCCGGGAGGTTCAGGTGCATCTGGAGGGGGTCTGACCTCTGCTCAGGCAGCTCTGGAGACCTGGGTGTCACCGCCCAGGCTGTCCCACATGGCCCGTGCCCTGACCATGCATCCGCGGGAGGCCACGGGACCCCTTGGCAGTGGCACAGGCCTCTCCCTCTGTTTGCTAGGGGGGCTGTGGTGAACCAGGAGGACCTGTACAACGCGTTGGCCCATGGCCAGATTGCAGCAGCAGGCCTGGACGTCACGACACCAGAGCCACTGCCCACTGACCACCCCCTGCTCTCCCTCAAGAACTGCGGTAAGTGTCCAGCTGGGCAGCCAGGCCCCCGCTCTGCTCTGGCAGCCTGCACTTCAGGTGCCTTACATGCCCATGGCCGGGGACCTGCCAGCTGGTGTGGTGAGGATTCCCCGTCAGCCTGCCAGTGCGAACAAACACTGAAACGTGGAAGGACAGGACAGTCACGTATACTTAGCAGACTGTAGGTAGCCATCAGACAACAAGAGGAGCTGCTAGATGGGAAGGCCTCATCAATGTGATGTAAAACAAGTATGGGAGGTATTTTAATTCTCCAGAAAGCACTTGAGATGAGCTCATTTTTTAACACCTTCCTGATGGATCTCCATTCGTTGGGCTGAGGCATGGGGTGAAATTCATGGAGGAGTCTGATATCAGCAGGTGCCTGAATGAGAAACCAAATCCCTGCTCATGCCCTGTCAAGCTCTGGTGTTCTGTAAGCTCCTGGACATATACTGTCCTAGAAAAGTTTCCCGTGTGGCTAAAGAGCTGGGTGCTGAGTCTGCCTAGAGGAATCTCAGCCTCGGGAGCACTGCAGCCGCTGCAGGACTTGTTAGCTAACCCAGCCGCTGTGAGCCTGGGCTGCGAGGCATACGTTTGGCACATGTGCTCAGGAGCCCCATTCATGTAAGTGCTGGCCTTGTCCTGACATCCACGTTCCTCAGCGGATGTCAGCAGATTAGACAGCCCTGAGCTGTGGAGGCCAGCAAGTGCTCACACTATGGGATGAACAGAGGTTTCTTTGCAGATGGTCTAGCTGTGTCCCCTGGACAGCCCAAGGCAACTTTCACTGGGAAAGCAGAGCCTGGCGAGCTCAGGCAGCCTGTTTTCTGGATAGTAATGGGCATCAGGCAGGTAGGAAGGTGCTGGTCCCAGGACTAGTACATGTCTTCCCTGGAGGAGGTTAGGTGGGGTGAAAAGGGGCGGTTAGGGAGGGGCTTG
Organism: Burhinus oedicnemus; assembly: GCA_008921705.1. NCBI lineage: Eukaryota > Metazoa > Chordata > Aves > Charadriiformes > Burhinidae > Burhinus > Burhinus oedicnemus. The sequence continues at coordinate 142,973 of VFFE01008597.1, read as the reverse complement.
CTTGCCCACTTGTGCTTCAGCACTGCCAGGCTGCTGGCGTGGAGACAGGAGCACCTGCAACCAGAGGCAGTACCTGATAACTATTAGTTTTGCCGGTGCTTTCCCAAAAGCTTGCTGAGAGCTGCTGCATGGCGCAGGATGATGTTTTAGTGCAGAACATTAGCAGCCCTCAGCTCAGCGTTTTCCTGGGATCCTCATTGCTGCAGACTGAAGGGGCTGTGCAGGCGGCTGTTTCCTGTGGCATTGCCGTGCACCAGTGCAGCTCCATCCTCGCAGGCACCACAGGCTGGCCAGCAGGCTGGGATGAGTTAGGGACGGCTCCTGGGGCAGTCGTTGCCTTTCCTCTTGTGGTCCTCAGTGAGTCACCAGCCCTTCCCCTGTAAAGCAGGACCAGGAGCTTTCCTCTCCTCCAGACATGTTGGGCCAGCGTCTGAGTGGGACTGACTCAGGCACAAGCCAGACAGGATCTCTTGTATCCCTTGAGGCAGAAAAGAGACAGAAACATGACAGGGAGAAGGCACTGCTTTCTAGTTAAAAAGTAAATGTCTGCGATTGTTTGCAAGCCCATCGCAAGTGCAAGGGCAGGGTGCCTGTTCCTGCCTGAATGCTTGGCTTCGCTGGGGTGGCCGGCCCTGGTCAGAGCTGATGGCACAGGCTGGGCCAGAGCAGCTCCCTCTTGCGTGGTCGAGTGCCTTGGCTGCTTAAGCTGCTCTCTGAGCATGAGATCTGGTGTGTGCATCTTCACTTGCACAGGCAAAGTACCAGGCGGCAGCGGGGTGTCCTCTCTCCAGGAAGGATGTTTTTGAAGTAGAAAAAGTACTCCAAAAGGAAACCATAGAGACATCCATGAAAATTTGGAACTGCCCATGACTGGTTGTCCAGTTCTGAAATACAAGTTTATAGCTGTTGCTTTGATTATCTTTTTGCTAAAAACTATTTTTTATTTGTTTACTTTGGTTCCCATAGTAGGCAATGTGAGAAATGGTAAACGCAGAGACTTTCAGGAAATATTTGAAGGACTTCAGAGATCTTAGAGTTCTGGAACAATACCAAGCAAGACCCAAATAAATACATACGTATTTACTTTCACAGAAATGAGGCTTTGATGATTCTGAAACTATTCACAGATTTCATGCAAAACTGCCGAATAGTTTCAACAGCTGGAGGAACACTGCATAAGTAGAGGAGGAAGTGTTGATGTTACTTTCACAGGGAACAAGGAACCCAGCCTGGTTCTTGACTGGGGGAGAAAAGACCTACGTGGCCCCACAGTCCTTCTCGGGAGAACCTTATTTCCCCCTGGGGCAGCAGCGTGTCAGGTGTTCAGGCTTCTGCATTGCCTGTAGATGCTCTCTGTTAAGAAACAAATGGAGACTGCAGTGCAGGCTTTTATCCATACCCTGGGCAAATACTCTACACCACTAATGTTATAATAATTTACCACTAAAGCAGCTTTGGCTTGTTCCTTTGCCTTGTGTAAAAGGAGCCTTTTTACATAGGTGGATAAAAATCTGTGCCCTGACTGTGCCAGCTCTGTTTAGCAGAGGCCATGTGCCTCCACACGTGCCTCTCCAGTGCACCCAGGCGTCTGTAAAACATGATGTTTCACAACAGTCTTCAGGCTCTTGCCCCAGCAGATGTTGGTTCATGCTTGTCAGTGAGCAGAACTCCTAAAGCTGTGTGGCAGTCAGGCAACAGCATGCAAATTTCACTGCATGTTCGGCTGCCACAGTGACAGTATTTTATATCTGCCACAGACTCTGAGTCTGTGCAAGGAAGTGAGTGAATGCAGAAAGGAGGATCCACTCTTGGCGGACTGTCTTTAGCCTAGAGGACTTAAAAAATAGCTCAGTTAGCCATTTGTCAGATGTCTTTTCCAGTCCTTGGAAACTGATGATTTTGTTTCATGCTTTACGTCCGGTGTCAGCTCCAGGTGGAGTGGCAGCTGGTGCAGGACCCAGCTTGCCCCCATGGGAAGACCCCTAAAAGAGGCTGTAAGAAAGGTAAGAAATGAGTGAGTAACCCTCCCTGTCCCCTGCAGTGATTCTGCCACACGTCGGGAGTGCCACATATGCCACGAGGAGCACCATGGCGGTGCTGGCAGCTGACAACCTGCTGGCTGGGCTGCGAGGGGAGCCCATGCCCCACGAGCTGCACCTGTGAGGGCCGGAGCCCAGCTCCTGCAGGGCAGCAGGACTTGGCATTACCATCCCCTGGAGAAGCCTTGGGGACCAGTCCTGTGTTGCCTTGCCTCTGCAGCAGCATGCCGGCGGTGCCTGCGGTGGAGGAGCTGATCCATAGCCATTAAAGAGAAGCAGTGAACATGTTGGGCTCCTTTCGTTTGAGATCGGGGTGCCCCCGGGTGTGTGGTGGAGCATGCAGCACTACGGGGGATGAGGGGGCTGTGAGTCCCATGGTCACACCACTGCTGCACTCAGCAGGCAATGGATGGTATTTGGCCCCAATTCAGTAAACAATTGCGGTGTCAGGACTGTCCTGTGTTTTGCTGGCCGGCATGTATTGCACCGTAAGGGAGCTGCTGCTGTAGCACCCATCCTCGAAGCTGGGCTCCTGGCGTCACAGCCAGAGCCAGGCATTTCTGTACTTTAGCTCCCAGCTTGTAGCCAGGAAGGGAGGAGAGGTGACCGTGCAGTTGGCTGCCAGGAGAGCTGCTGCCAGCCCCCTGCCAAGCATGTGTTAAAAGGCCATGCTGAATGAGTGCCAAGTTGTGATGTTTCTATTCTTCAGGTGCTTAAAGAGAAGCAAAAAAGGCTTGCGTGGCTCCCCTGGCATCTCCAGCTCTGCATTTTGTACTGTAACTCGCTCTGGGAGCGGCTCTGAAGTGGGTTGCAAACTGGAATGCATGCTGGGAGGTTCTGCCACCCCCCCACTGGTTCCAGCCTCAGCTCCGCTCCGCAAGTCATTTTTTTCCCAGATGTCCAATGACACACAGTAGTGCAAAGGAAAACCTGAGCGGGTGCCAAGCCTCTAGCTGCCAGGAGAGGCCTGGATAAGCATGTTTCAGGGACTTTGGGGGTCCCATCTCTCCTGCAGCAACCATCCTACTTCTATAGATGGCAGCTGGAACCCATCTCCCCCTGCCAGTCCAGCCCAGTGAGCTTCTGCTCCTGTTGGTGAAACAGTTGGTGAGGCATGCTCCTTGGATTGCTCCTGCATGCTGCTTACCATGCCCTGTTTTAGGGCAGTGTGCCCCGATGACATTGTTTCCTTAGAGAGAAGAGAAAGGTGGCTGTGACATTGCATTACAGTGGCAAGAGGAATTTAACACATTTAAAGCTTCTCAGAAATCCCGCTTTCAATGCCTGAGTGTTGGGTGTGATCCCCAGGCACCTTCCTGCTGCAGGGGTGGAAAGGGTCTTGAAGGCCATTTTGCACTTTTGTTGGGGACATGCCCACAAGCCATCTGCAGCAGGATCCTTCATGGTGAGTCTGCAGCATCCAGCCATGCTCTTGAGGACAGAAGCAGCTTATTCCTCACATTATTCAGTGGGGCACTTGCCTGTGCCTCTAGGTTTGTAAAGTTTTCTGCCCAAGAATAAGGAGTGAATGAGCCACTTGAGCAGTGTTACCCACTTCCTCTGGGAGCTTGATCAAAACAGGCAGCTTTCCTTAGAGTCCCCTGCAGCTGTGGCAGTCCACCCGAGTCTGCTGCAAGCAAGCCCAGGTCAGGGGTCTACTCTTCCTCAGATGGGAACCGAGCCCTTTGGGGGCCCTGGGGAGTCTTGTGTGGTTGGGAGCCACGGTCGCAGCTTCATGGTCTGGACCAGCAATTTTCCCATCCTCCTGTGTAGCCAGCACACAGGGAGCAGTTCTGAAAAGGTCACTACACAGCAAAGGAAAACACTCAACCAGGATTTTTAGAATAAAAGGCAAGGATTTGATGTATAGGATTGTTGCATTTTGAAATCAACAGCAAAGTGTGTTAAACAGGCACAGTCACATTACTTTGCTGGAGCCCTACCAGTGACTTGTCCTGTGCCCAGTCCTGCAGTGCCAGCACTGCCACAGCTGGACACATCTGTGAATTGTGACTTTGTGTTCCTCATGTAGGAACACATGTATGAACACCTGTGTGATGAGGCAGATGGTTCAATTTAACTTCTTTTCATGTTCTGCCTTGGGGTGATGGGGAAGCCTTGGCAAGTGCAGCCTGCTAGGGCTGGTGGGGGGACAAGACTGGGGTCCAGGTGGCCCATCCCTGCCCGACAGTTGTGAGGCTGCTTGGAGGCACACATCGGCCTTGCCATGGTCCCATCGCGTCTTGCCCTCCTGGCACCTACAGTGACAATGCAGCTGTGACAGCCCTGATGCTGCCTGCAGGATCTGCTCACAGACCTGCCGGCCATGGCCCCAACCAGCCCCACAGGTGCCCCTGCTGTGTGGTGTGGAGATCGCTCTTGCCAGTTTTAAACCAGCGTCCCCCCAGCTCCATGGGCTCACAGTCCTTATGCTGGGGAACATGGTGAAAAGCAGACCTGGACTCACCCAGTTCCTTGTGAGCTGTGGCTTTCAATCACCTATCTGCCTCTGCCAGCCTCATCACTCCTCCCCAGATTTTGGCATTCAGGGCAGCATATGAAAAAAAGGACAGCCTTGTTGTCTCCAAGGCTGTGGATCGTGTGGAGGGGAGGAGGAGATATTTCAGCTTGCTTGACGCCAGGGAATCCATCCCACAGACACAGAACACAAAGTGTGCTCGGTTTCTTCAGCCGGGGCAGCTGAGCCAAGCTCTGCCAGCAGCAGAGCACCTGCACCAGCCACCAGCTGCTGCCGGGTCATCTCCATCCTGTGTTTTCCTCCGAAGCCAAGACGAGCAGCTCTGTTGGCCTCACAGGCACAGGAACCCACCATGTGCTCCACAGCACAACATATAAATGTAACCCAGGAGCTTCTGGCTTTGGACAAGCCACCTTCAATCGGGGTTATGCATAATTAGAGATGGTGGCTTGCAGTTTGACAGAAGGTTGAAAAGCTGTCCTCATCCCAGGGTAAAGCACTGGGATTTCTGCTCCGTGCATGGGGTGGGTGGGCATGGGCACCTTGCTTCCAGCCCCATGGGCTCCAGCGTGGTCTTCTGACCAGCCCTGCCAGGGCCCAGCACCCTCTAAGCGTGTTCTTTTAAATAATCCACACAAGGAGGGTTTGGTGCTTAATACCAAATTAACTTCTTGGTAGACATTTGATGTTACATTCGATTTTGATTTAGCAGAGTGATACAGCAAGGTCGTGAAATTGCAGTACAAGCACAGTACTGCAATTGTGATAAAAGGTGGGATTGCAGTAGAAATGTGGTGCCTGTCACCAGTCTCTGGATGCTCCACTGTCACCATGCTGAGTGTCCCCAGTCACCAGGAGGGAATACGTGGGCTGGAGCCAGCTCAAGTCTGTTGCTCTCTTCAGTGCTCTTTTTGCTGTCATTCAGTGCTCACACTCTGTTGGGCTGAGCTAGGTGAACCTCCCCATGGAGCTCCTCTGGTGATGTCCAGGGTTAATGGTGGCACAAGCAGCTCATCCACCCAGCTGACAGGCGTGTTTGTACAAGAGCCCCTGTCCCTTTGCATCAAGATCAGCTCAGTTGCCTCTGCAGCCACCCGTGCCCTCTCCTCTGCGCCTTTGCCTTTGCAGGCGTTTGCCGATGGCAGCTGGGGTGGCTGGGCCTGTGCAAGGGCAGGCGTGGGCTCAGCATGGGCCTCACGTGTGCCCCATCCCCAGCAGTGATGCAGCACTGTGGGCAGGCAAATGCCCCTGGGCTAAAGGCATGACGGGCCTGCTCCCGCCTCGGGGCTGAGGTTTACCCAGTCCCAGCAAACATCGCCCTTCGGCAGCAGGATGGGGTGAAGCTGCCTGACCCTACCTCACCCCTGGCCATCCCCGCTGTGGCTGTCCTGGGGCACCTCCTGGGAGCAGCTGCCCTGATGCTGTAGCATCGGCCTCACCAGCCCGGACACCTCTCCACATCCAGCCCAGAGGGATGCAGTAGGGACAAGGTCTGTGCACCAGAGGCAGCCCTCTTCTCCCTGCCGGCCAGCTGCCAGCTTCTTACGGAGACTGAAGAAGGTGCCAGGTGCTGTAGGCAGCCTGCCACCTTCAGCTGGTGCAAACTGCACCTGCACCGCCTGGTGCCTCCCTGCCACGGCTATGCTGGCCATGCTGCACACCTGGCTAGCACTTCCGCACCAAGGGAGAAAAGAGCTTTCCCTGTCCACCCAAAGGCTTCCTCCACACTTTGGGTCTTGATGAGAGCTGCTTGTACCTGTAGAAATTGTGCTGAAAAAGAGAGAAGAAACACCAAGCCTTGGCTGCTGGACAGATGCAAAACCGGTGCTTTTCTAAAACAATGGCGCAAGGTGAGGGGGAGACAGGGCTGCAATGGGCAAGAGGAATGTGTCTCATTCATGGCCCAGGAGCTTGCTGGCAGTGCTCCCAGCAGCACTGCCAACAGCTCTGCTCCGCTGAGCTCCGGGCAGGGGCTCTCAGCACCCATGGGTCAGGAGGAGGAAGAGCCTTGTGCTTCCTCCTGCAGGGAGGCCACAGCCTGGCCAGACCCCTCCTGGAGGGTGCCCAGTATCACTGCTGTCCTCCCAGCAAGTTGGCACAAGGCAACCAGCAAGCCTGGTGGCTGCGCTGCCAGAGGCGGCAGAGCCAGGAGGCAGCAAGTGCTGTGCTGCAGCTGGATGGATGAACAGCCTTGGAGAAAAGCCCAGAACAGTAACGGGCCATAATGTGCCTGAACTGCTCAATTCACTGTTCATTATTGTACAGCACAGGAAGGTTTCTGGGAGGGGTAAAAAAGTGCATGAGCCCACACTGCTAAGAGCAGCAGTGTACTGTTTTCTCCAACTCTCACCTCATATAAAAGCTGAGCAGGGTGCTGTATAATCATCCAAAACACTTCTTAAGACATGAAAGGGGAGGGCAGCAGCTGGCGGTGTCCTAAGCCTGGTGCAGGGAAGGTGCTGAAACACAGAGGAAAGCCTGTGCTTGGGAATTAAAATTCATCTCATATGCTCTGTACTTCTCTTTCTGTCCCATGGCAAGTGTTCATGCTGAATTCTCTGCTTGAATTTCTCTTGATGCTAAATGAATCATACTCTGATAGGAATAATAGTTATTGGAAGATGTTCATTAATTAGTTATTAATGCTGGCTAGTTAAAGGAAGACCTTTGCTTCATGCCTCAGAGAGTATGTGACATGTTTATCAATATGTTTTGATTCACCAGCCTTGCTGATTACTGTATGCCTGCCCATCAGAAGCAGAAAGTATTTGGGAAGTTTCTAATGAGACCTCTGCTAACCAAGGAAAAAGATTTGTAGCTGTGCTGGTAAATAGGAAGGGAGTAGGCTCCTGAGCATCTCAACTGGCTGGAAACTTTCCAATTGACATAACAGAAATGAGAAGTATTTACTTTGGTGTGAAAACCTTTGTGCGACCAACAGCTAAGTATCTAGCCAGTACAGTGAGCTGCAGCAGCTTCCAGGGCAGGGAAGTTGTGCTGGGCCTCCAAACGATTGCAGCAATGTCTTCCCACAAGGAATTGAGAGAGCAACAATGACAATGGATTATGGATTTTACAGATGTTGCGTGCATATTAACATTATTTCTGTAACAACCATAATAATAAGCTCTTATAAAGAGTATATTCTACCAGGAAAAAAATTGTTACTGACTGAAGTCCACGCTTTTATGATTAGTATTTGCTAAGAACAAGTATTTCTTTACAGGCTGGCATAAAGAATAGTAATCCCTTTGCAGGTGCCTTTCAAGTGACCTGTTCTGGTGGTCAGCTGGCTGATGGTGCTGTTGCAAACAAGGCCCTGCTGTGAGAGAAGCAGCATTTCACACCAGCAGAGCGATTTCTTCATTCCCCACGCGCTTGAGGCTGGAGGAAGAGCCCAGAGCACAGCAGGGAAGAGGCGCGGGGACACCGTCCCTCTGAGAGGCAGCCGGTGGCTGTGGAGCCAAGTGTCACGCTTGCTCCTCTCAGCCGCTTGCAAGGGCCAGCCCCATCACATCACACATGAGTAGTGAAGGTGGTAAATCTGCCAGAGAAGTGAGAATATTTGCTGCAGCAGCTCAGCGCTCGAGGTACCGATGGATGTTTAAATAACCATGGCCAAGGACAGACCCCTCCCCTGGACTTCCTGAACAGGGGTATTCTTCTTGTGGGTTGGAAGCATTCTAGAAGGCTGAATTATGAGCAAGAGATGCCGGTGGACAGACCTCGTGAGATTAAGTCACCGACAGGAGTGACCTGCAGCGGCAGAGACAACCGGCAGAGGACTGAGCACACAGCTGAGCCTCTATGCACGTTCTCCAACAGGAAACTGCTGCAGTTTTTCCAAGGCTATTTTCTCTGACAGGAACGGCAGGCCTTCAAAAGTGATTCCATAGCGTAAGTGGCCTCACGTAAGCATGCACTCCTACATAGTTACAAAGATGTAGTAGTATTGATGTATGGCTACTACCAACTGATATCTTACATTAGTTCAGAGTCATGCCTTTTTACAGGAAGCTCCAGACCAAACTTAATTTCTTATACTATTAAGAAAAATTAAGACAGCGCAATGGGCATTCAGATGCTGTTACCAAAAATCATTGCGGCAGCCACTTACCCTTGCTCCCTTACCAGCACCTGTGCAGTTGCAAAGTGAACTCATCCAGAAACGGAGACAGCTGAAAAAGACCCGTCAATAATGTCCACACACAAGGAGGGATGCTCAAGCCTTTGATGTGGGAGATGCAGGCAACACACCCCTTCCCATCAAGGCTGCAGCAGAAGCAAGAATCCCTACAAGCAGGTCAGCCAGCCACAGGGCATCTCAGGTGCTCTGCACGAAACATCTTCAGTGTCACCTTCAGAGCAGAGAGGGAGCCAGAAAACAGCCCACCACACTGAGGCAGTGGCGCCAGGAGACATTAAGCACCCCGAGCCTGATGAAAGCCACCACAGCAAAGTCCAGCTGCACTCTGATAGTTCAAGCCAGCTCACAAAGCATTGATGGGGCAACACAGTCCTTCAAGACTTCAAACTGGCTCAAACACGGACCCAATTCTTGTTGATCAGATACATGTCCTCTCAAAATTCACAAAGCCTCAGCATGAAGCAGGAGGCCAGCCACAGACAGCACTACATGCTTGGCCTCATTTGACAAAAATGCCTACGTGTGTGCCTACATTTCAACAGGATTATTTTGCACTGCCAAGCGATCTAGTAACACAAAGAGCCCAATAAGCTAACACACAAGCATTACTTGTTTAGTCAATCCATTACATGCTGTTGGCAAAGACACCAGGATAACATAAACAAGTAAATCAAGTCAGACACAGCAGCACAAAAATGTAGGGTTTATTTTCAGGTATTTTGTAATACTAACATACTGACATCTTCACATAAGATCTCACTGTAGCATTTGCAAAGCTAAATTTTGAACAGCAGTCCAGGTGATAAGCTCTTTGATAATGTTACCAGGCTTTGAGATGAGATACTCTCATTTTACGGTAGGGGATAGCTAAGTGGAGGAGCCGTTCTGAGATACTGCTTCATACTGGAAGACTAGGAAAGCAACAAGCCGGCCACAGGCTCCTGGGTTTGCAGTGTGCTCCTCCAGATGCACTAGATGTCAATGAATAATGGAACATAAAGTTGCTACTTGCAAAAATGCTCCAAGTTGAATTTTTTCCCAAAGAACGAAGATAGAAGTCCTCCTGCACAAGGTCTGCTATTTCACAATGACATTAAAATTTTTGTAAAAACAGATCAAAAGTACAGTTAAATATGTTTATCTGCTCATATTAGTTCTTAATTACTCTAATCTCCTTACTCACATAGATGCTTTATTCCTATGCGCCATAAGAATTCAAGGAATTCAGATGTGCTCTAGGAAACAGAAGATGTAAAAAACCCTGGTTTTAAAACAAAACACTAGAAATGCAAAGAAGATGAAACAATCAGAACGTTACTAATAAGGCAACACAAGAAAATATTGAAGTACAAAATACTGCATTTTATTGGTATTTCAGTGAGATTGTTTAGTATAGCTCAATGCTGTTAGTCCCCCGATATCAAAATTATTATCAAACAAAATGTGGCATATCCTAATGCTTTAAAAAATGCAGCACGTTTCCTTAATGCTTATAAAATCAAGACCCAGAAATACAACCATTAAATAAATCCTATAACAAAATCTTAACATTTTAAAGGAATTAATCCAATCATTCACTATGTTTCCATGTTCCTGTTTACCTTGGATGCTCAAGGTGCAAATGACACATTGACAGACATTTGGCATTTTTTTTTTTCAATGTGGAGCAACATAATTAGAGATGAAGACACATTTCTTCATTAGCAGACTACTGTTTCACATAAAGCCAAGTACAGAAAGATGTCCACATTTCCTTTGGTCTGACAATGACTGTTTGGTTTCTGTGCTTCAACAATTTTGATAGTTCATCCTGCTAAATGATCTACAGGACTGTGGATTAGGATATTTTCAGTTTATCCAAATATAAATCCAAGATGTTTAAGAATGCTAACTTTTAGGTAGCACAAACTCCATAAAACTGCTGAATATCATCACACAATTCATTTGCTATAAAGAATAAAATAAAGAGGGGAAGGCTTGCAAATTTTTTTTATATTAATGGAGAGCTGTTGCTCTTTGACTTAGATAGCAGGGAATGCAAATCCTCTTTCTCTCCTGAGCAGAGTGGACATGCTGTAGCCCTGACCCGGCTCCTGCATGGTAGAGCAACATTTATCAGCAGAAGTGCTCCAAAATTTTATTTAGAAACCTAACATGCTGAACTCCAGTAGTTAGTTCATGTGCATCCCTAACAAAGAAAAAAAGGGACTGCAGACAGTATTAGTTACAGTGGCATCAAAGAAGAGGAAATTAAAACAAGATTTACATGATTCACTTGAAGAATAACAATGACTGAATTTCTGCTATACAAAGTGTACAGTGCTATTTTTTTAAATTAAATTTAGGCTAGATTTTTTAAATTTATGTGGAAAAGTACAGTTATGACACGACTTTAAGTGGAAGGACTGGCTTTGACAACTACATTTTATAGAGAGACATAAATAAATATGGCATATAGGGATCGTTCCAGACTGGTTTGATCTGAGGAACAATCCATAGTAGTAAGTAGAAAGTAAGGAAGTGTACAGAAGAGGAAATTAAAGCCTGAAGATAAGAGTGTCAGAAAAGGATAATATGCTTACACAGTAACAGGGATCAGATTGACTATCAGCATCTGGAAACAGCAAGAGACTATCTTACACAGTAAAAAAAGCCATCACAAATTGTCTCTCTCCTTCAAAATAACAAAGCAGACAAAGACAAGCTCTTTTCAGACTTCTGTGTATATAGAATTTTAACATAGGAGATACAAATTGGTTAAAATACTGCTAAGAATAGCACGAACAAGAAACTACTTCACTTATCACTTAATACAAGTTTCTACAGAAAAAAATCAGTCAAACATCCAGATCTTGCTGTATTCAAAGTATATATACATCTGCCAGTCCAAAAGTTACTTGTCTTGGATTTAATTTAAGCACCTTCATTACACAGTGTCCTTTACTACAAAACAGCCAAACATACATTCATAACCCTAGAACTATTTTTATAATTAGCATATTTTAAAGCATTATGTCACACAGGTGCATTCAGAGGTGTTTTTCTCTTTTAAAGATATGCAGTCTGTGTTAGTTACAGTAAACAGCTCTTGCATTACTGTCCATACATAATGCGGCAACTTGTTTTAAAGGTCATTTATTTAAATGCTGTCACTTTTACAAAATATTTTAGAAAAAAAAAGAGGAAATTTGCACTTCAGTTTCTCATTCTTGAAACGTGCTACTTCATGAGATAACTACGCTCTCACCCCTCTGCCCTGCAAAGGAAATGCTTAGCTTTAGGGATTGTATCCCCATCAGCCCAAGGCCTGAACGTACATCACAGTAACGCTTCACACATCCACAGTGCGACTTCTGACCACCTCTGAGTTCTTCGCTTACAGCTCTTTAAGCCTCACAACACCCCTGTGAGGTAGGTACAGTAATATCCCCAATTGACAGAACCAAGACTTTTGTGTGCGTGGCACAAACACACATTAAGTGTTCACTGACCAACAAGAGCAGCCTCTGAGCCTGCAGCCTTGAAGAAAATAGTGTTCATGTTCCTGTGGTGCTTCAGGGAGCTAGACATCTGCACTGGCATTCTCCTTCAGGCGCAGGGTGGAGAAGGTTAAAGCAAAGTGCTAGGCAGATTGCTGCTCTGCCACCTCAGGCAGGTTGTCTTGGAGTGTTTGTACAGGTGGCTGGACTGGCTGAACCGCTTGCCACACTTCAGACAGGCATAAGGCTTTTCGCCCGTGTGCACACGGATGTGTTTCTTGCAATCTGTCAAGGTCAAAAATGTCTTGCAGCAGATCTTGCATGCATACTTGCGTGCACCTTCTACAACCAAGACATTGTGCTCAGATAAGGCCTTCTTGCATTTTGAAAGGACATCTGCAGATGCCCTCGTCAGCTGTGGTGGACCAGGTTGCGACGGATGCCCATTTTCAAAAGAAGTGGTCCCATTCATGATCAGCTGGGAACTGGATGAGTTATCTTGCAGCTGGGAGCTCCTGACAGAGGTCACCACAGGCATTTTGGGGGCTATGCGGCGGTAGCCAGGAAAGCTGCTAGCTCCTCCCCTTACTGAGCCCATCATTGCCCTTGACAAGGAGTGCAAGCCCAAGCCTGACCGTGGAAAATCCATGCCAAACTGTTCTGCCGCCCGATACCCAGAAGTTTGCACACAGGGGAGACCCATCACATCCTGCATTGGTCTAACAAAATGAGAGTCCGCAGGCTCAGTAAATGGATTCTCAACATGAGAGACTGTGGCAGATGAATGGCCACTGGCAGGCCCCGACTCTGGACTCATCAGATAAGAGGCATCACTGTCCATTCTGCAGTCACTGGTGGTATTTGGAATGTTGTCATCACTGTTTTGACTAGCACCAAAGCCACCACCTCTGCTTTTATTTAGGAAATTGGAGATACTGAAAGTAGACTTGTGTTCCAGGTTATTTGACACCTCCATAATATGGATGTCTCCCACCCTATCAGTACTGGACTGTGGGTCAGAAAAGCTACGATCACTGCTCTCAGGACTCAGTTCTATCTTCTCTGCACTCACTACTCCTCCTTCCACTTCAACAGACTCACTGCCCTCCGCTTGGGAAGTGACATCGCTCACCTCATCTTGAGGCTCTGGGGAACTCAAGGGCTCAGACTTCACCACCACCCTCATGTGCTCTTTTTCGTTCAGACTGACCTCTGGATTCTCACATGGGAAGTTGTTCTTCTCAGAAGCAGCCTCCTGGTCAAAGCTGGTTTCCACCTGCGTTGCCTGGGATGCCATGGACATCTGTGAAATGTTTCCTCCGCTGTTGTCAGACTGGCTGGGCACTTGAGCATCTTCCTGAGCACTGAAAGACTGATCAAACATAATAGTATTATCCTCCTGGTTATCTGCAACAGCATTGGCCTTAGAGTTGTCCACAATCTTCAGCGAATCTGGCGAGAAGAAATCTTCTCGTGAATGAACTACTGACTGCCCACTCTCCGCAGTCACATCGGAAACAGACTCATCCATGGTAGGCCTGATGCGTTGTCTGGCCCGATCTTCAGAAGACTGTTTACGTTTGTGGAGACGACGGATAGGAAAAGTAGTGCGCTGCTCGATGTTACTTCTCATCGAGGAGCTCATAGTATTTGTTTGTTCCTCTGTGCTTGGAGTGGAATTTAAGGCAGAGCTCACGATGCTTAGTCCAAGCTGCTGGAGCATGAAAGACCTCTGCATGCGTGCATTTTGCTCTTGAACTCTATCACTCGGTGGAGACATCGGCAGCGTCCTGGTAGTAAGGTAGTGTTTGCATGCTTTAACAACAGAGTTCAAATGTAAGTGAGAAGCAGCCAGCAAGACATCCATAACATTGCTTTCCCCAAGCATTAGTGTGGAAGTATACATCATGTCTATCAGAGCAGCAAAAGCTTCTGCTGTCACCACTTCGCTGTCCAGCTGAATCATATTCATAGTCTGATCTCCTTCTGCTACAGTAAATAGAGCTCGGAAATGTGTGCTACATGCTGCCAAAACAGAGCGATGAGCTTTGAAATGCCTGTTCCCCACCACAATAACACAGTCGCAAAGCTGGCCATGAAGCCTCTGGTAGTTGAGCTGCTGAAAGATTTGTTCAAAGTGTCCTGGAAAATCCATGATCCTATAAAACAAAACGGAAGAAACTGTAATATTAAAAATGGCTGAAGTCCTATTCAGGCCACAGTGAAGCCAGGTTTAAAAATGAAAGATGACAGCTGAAAGACAGATGAACAATAACTGATCTTAATTTACCACTACCCCATCAGCACTGTATCAAAGCTGGCAATCCTGCAGAGGAGGAGGAGGAAGAAAATACAGTTCTGCCATGGAGCTGACCTAGTGTAACAGCTGCCTCAGCATCAGACGTGTCACAGACAGCTCTGCTGCAAACTGAGTAATGCAGGTCACTTCACCTCCGTTAGCTCCTGTCCAAACTAAAACGCACTCTTTAGTAAAACATTTAATCCCGTTTTTTAAAAAAATCTAATTGTAAATAATCTACTGCAACCTTTGATAAATTGCTCACATCATTAGGTAACCTCGCACTGAAAAGCCCGAACTTTAAATTCTCATCTTATTTAATCCAGCTTCACCATCTGTAAATGACTTTCTGCAGTTTCTCAGCTACTGTGCAGAACTGTCATTCAAGTATCTGCTTTCAACACAGAAACACAGAAAAGGGAGTTAATGGCAAAGAAGGGAGACACTTCTGCACTGGAGCAAGTGGTCAGTTCTTATCTCAAACTGCTGCTTTTAGCTATCTGAAGTGCAATACAATTTCCTTGTTCACTATAGTTTATCAGTTGGGATGCACTGGAAGTCCTCTGTTTTTCCCAATACATAAATAAAGTGGTAGTGAGATAGAAAACTTTGCCAACATTGAGTCATCTCCGTACTTGCTATTCTTTATGAGCCTTCTTGGTCCATAAAGAAGTTTGACAAAATGATGCACTACTCAACAAGACAACTAGACAAACTCAGGGGTGGTTTCTTCTTAAATTTGCATTAACAGAACATAAGTCAAATCTTATTAGACTCACCTTAAGACTAAATAGGTGACTTTCGGTGATATCCCTACTGTTTCTCATGACAAATCAATGAATTGTAAGCTTTGGGGAACAGACAGTTTGCATGTATAGGGCACACATGCACATATTTTTGTGTTCATGTTTATTTTTCAATAGCAATACCACAGTATCACATGACACAAGACTGTAAAGCAGCTAAAATAAAAGGTCACACAGAAAGAATTATACTTTTGAAAAGGGATGTAAGTCTGTCCATTCAGAAATTCTGTCCTCAAATACACATGTTGTGAACAAACTATATGCTGCATTTGCATATGTACACGGTCACAAGCTATATGAGTAAATTGCATACAAAGCTTCCCATAGTCATGTTTGACTCAGAAATAATGTTTGTATTTTCAGCTCTTTGCAGGTGTTTCACTTTATGCAGCTACTTTGCTTAGAAGGTACGCTCAGGCCAGCGACAGTGGTGGCCAAGTACACACATTCATTCAGAGGGAAACAGGTACAGCTGTTGAGGAAGATTGTTAATTACCTTGCAATTTTGTTCGCCTGGATGGACACAGAGTAACTATTTACTTGGAAGGATCATCAGAAAACGCAAAACCTCAGATACACAAAGAGCAACATGCGAGATCGCAGGCATGGAGCAACAGCAGCGTGTGGCCACAAAGGCTCCCTCAGGCTGCAGCAGCTCAAAGCTCCGTGCTCTCCGCTGCTGCAAGGCAAACAGCAGTAAGGGAGGCAGGGCAGATTGGGATCTACCACCTTCAAGACACATACTGCTGTAAGACCATGCTGGTCAAGGTCAAAAAGCCAGGCCATATACAGAAGATCACTGATGGATTTACACACTTATGCATACATAAGCAGGCAGCTGTAGAATTAGAAAGATCCTTGGGCTTCTGGCAGCAACTCGGCTCAAGTTAGGAAAGTACATCTGCAAACTTCCCTTGCCTTGGATTATCACCATTAACATGTCAAGTGAAAGCAGAAGGGTTCTTGATCCTCTTTTAGAAAGAACACACTTCTTTTGAACTAGTTCAGGAGTTACTCTGCAAGCAGCATGAGATTAGGTTTCTCACTAGGAAACGAAGTTAACACATGCTCTGTGTGCCCTCGGACCCTGCACAATAACCCCGCTTGCTCCCACTCCGCAACTGTCAGACCGATTCCCCCCAGAGTTAGCTCAGGCTGGGACTGGGGCTGATCGAGTTTTCCCAGTCACACCATCCACTGGCAGAGCAGAAGAACGAGCTGAACGCATGCTGGGTTCTCCATCCGGCGAGGGTTCAAAGCTAGGCCCCCCTTTTCTTATAGGCCTACAGCTACAAACTGTGTTGGACTTAAAATACTAGTCTCTTGAGTCAAAACTTGCCAGTGTCTCCAACAGCTACGGAAGGGATGGGCAAAGTAACTGTGCTCTGGAACACCTCTTGTCATTAAATAACAAAGTCTTGTGTTGTCAGGGACAAGAGACTACAGACAGCTATCAGGTAGGAAGGCCCTAGATGCAGATACTCTCAGTTTTCAGCCTGTCTTGAGGCTACTACGGACACTACTGTGTGATGAACAGTGACCATTTTCTGATTCCCAGGCTTACGAAATCCCTTAGGGGCAACCTGGACAAAGGGACCTGCTCAAGATCGTGGCTTTTGCTGCACTTGGACTAACATCAGTCTACATAAAATTAAGGGAATTGGTAGTATAGTGAGCGAAGAGATATGAATTCATGCCAGAAGAGCTGGCAAACTAACATAAAAGTACAAAGACTAAAACCATTAGGTCACAAAAACTCTCACAAAACAGCCCCTGCCTGCCTCAGCTGCCAAGCTGGAGCTAATGCAAGAGCAGCTACTGTTCCTCAGTCGAGAGGCAGCTGGCATTCACCCACCTCCTCCTTCTCCAAGGCACACGACATACCCTTTGCAGGTCTTTGCTGGAGAAAGATTTCACCACCCAGTCCACTGGACAAAGAACCTTGCCCCTCTCCAAAGGATACAGGCTTGCAAAGAACCACAGCTGTACCTAAACATTGAAAAGCCAAAACTTCTGCTGGTAAAAATCTGTTGCCTCCAACTGTAATTGGTTCCTGTGTATTTTAAAAAGAAAGAAATACATTACACTTTATGGCTTACAGCAATGGTGAGAATCCAGGCTTACTGGTGGCATCAAAAATTCCCCAATTTGGCAGCGCTAAGGCTATGATGCCTGAATGCCTGAAATAAGCACCATAATGAGATTTAATTAAGTACTGTCTCACAGTCTCCCTTACCTCTATATATGAAGTTATGTAATAAAACAGAAGAATTTGAGTTTGCTGCTTTATTTTAATAATAGGAATACAGATAATAGCTGATTTTATTTCACTACCAATGCCTATTTGACAGTAAAAATAAGATGAGATTTTTCAAACAAAAAAAACGTTAAACAAGACAAACTTTGGAATTACAGTTTTTATTTCTACGCATTTTCTCTGAGAGAAGTGTAACACAAGGAACAGTGAGGAAATGCTTCCTGGTGGCTGGTGGCTGGAGGAGCGAGGAACAAAAGAGCAGACCCTGAAACTCACTGACCTCAGGCAGCCAGACAAAAGGAAGAGGGGGAGCCTGTGACAAGAGCCCCAAGTCCCAGGAGGAATGTGGCAGAAGCCAGGGCTGCTTTGTGAGCAGTGCTGCTCTATCGCTGTCTGCCTTTATTGCTTGGGCACCCCTGGTTAAACTCATGCCCTCCCTTGTTCCAGCAAGTACCGTGCAGGGACCACCTCCTCTGTAAGGAAAGCTCCCCTCCAGCCAGGCACCCCTGGAAAGTTGAGAGGGGACTGCCAAACGATTCTTCATTTATCTTCTTTTGCTCACCTCTGAGATGGGTGAGGTGTTACGCCAGAGATAACTCTCTGTCCTGGGCTTCACAAGGTGAAACTACAGGATCTAGGGGGAATTGGGGGGAGGGGGCGGGAACAGTTGCCAGAGCAACAAAGAAACTCTTCCATTTAGAGTACCATCACTGTAGCATCAGCGTGCTCTTTTGGATGTTGGTCAGCTTTCTTCTCAATTCACTCCCCAGTCAGGAGTGACAGCTCCAGGGAACCATCTGACAGTTGTACAGCTATATGCAGGGCTGATCCGCACAGTGTACAACGTGACAGCCCACTGGCAGACACCCTGGAAAATTCTACGCACCCACCGCACCAGGAGAGGCAAAGGATCTCCTTTCCCTAAGGACCAGAACTGGAGGACACTGTGGTATTAACTACAGTGACTTTCCAAAATGCAGCAGTGCTGAACCACTAGCACCACCACCTACAAAGGCAGCTAAGACGGGGGTGCTTTGCTGTGCCCCATCTGCAACCAAGAATGAAATCGTTCCGCTTGTACCTTTGCTGCAGAAAGCACAGGGCCCAGCAGAGACCGCTCCACCTTCAATGGTCACCAGAAGTAAGCTGTTCACAAGCAACCAAGCAGTTCCCAGTCTGTGCACTGCTTTAGGTCATTTTAGGAAACGCACTGTAGAAGACACAAAATACTTAAGAGCTCATGCACTGCCCTTATCAAGCCAATCCCAGGAGGTGGTGCGCTTCAGAAGGCTGTGTAATAACACATTTGAACCAATGCCCAGAGAAGACTGGAGGTAGAAAATGCCAAATACCACGAGGACAGGATTTCACATCAGTAAAAAGACTGAGCTGGACTCCATAACCAAGACAGGTTACAGGGATGGTCCAAGGTATTTCTGCCTAGGCAGCAATAAGTATTTGAACCAGAGAAAAGAGGCAAGAGTCATTGTTTTGACCAACGACTTGGGATTTCAGAATTCAGAGAGAGTCCTTGCTTACAGTCATCAAAAGCAATCGCATCCTTCATGCACCTGAAACAAGGGAAACCCCAGTTTTTCTTCAAATAACAATAATTTGGCTTGGTATTTAACTTTTACTACACCGTAAAGGCTGAAGTCCTCGAACCAGAATCAACAAACACAGACCATCAGTGAAGCTGACATCTTGTACTAGATCAATTGAAAATTACAGAACTAGATTTGAATCATATATACTGCCTACCATCCACATACAACATTTGGTGAGATGGCAGCTACTTCAGGTTAATAAACAGGTGCAATGCATCTAAATATCAAAATATATGAGTGGCATATTTCTGCATACGCACATTCGTCTGTATTCCCCTCCTGCTTCAGTGATACCTCACCTTTCAGCAACAGCTGCCGGTAAGACATCCCTGAACCGTCCACGGGCTGCGCACCGTCATTCCCCTATCAAACAACCCAACATCTCCAGCACATGATGGGTGGCATCCCACCACATGGTGTGCGAATGCCTATTCCGATGAAGGACAGAGATGCTCCCAACTGAGTAGCGACTGGTTTCGGGTGCCAGTCTCTGCAGCCTTTGTGAGGCTCACAGCCAGCTCCAGCTCACATCCTGGAGACCCAGGGAATGTTAGGTGAAATCTTCCACTGGATCAGATCCAGTCAGTGGGACTCATGGGAGGCATCAGTGGTACAAACAGCAAACTGAGTCCAGCAGCCTTTTGGAGAGCAGCGGGAAAGGTAACAGCTTAGTTTTGTAATCAAACAACTGACCACAAGTGAAAAGAAACTATACCAATAGTTTTACTATAAATACAAATAGCCATAGCCAGGAAAATTTTAAGGGCAAGCAATGAAAAAGCATCTATGAAATCCTTACTGTCCGTGAACTAAGGCCTGTGAAATGAAACCAGCAGGGTCAGAACCAAAGAAACACTCCTTCAAGTAATGCAGTAAAGCTGCAGAACTCTTTGCCACGGGCAAGTACGCATGAATTCAACAGCTGTTACATAGATTCATCAATGAAAAATCAAGTGAGAGCTATTAAATATTCAGATGCCACCTCTATCTGGGGAAGACACTAAACCACAACTCACTGGAGGCGTAGTTTTATATACACTTACCACTCTGGCTTTCAATTTTATAGCTTGCTTTGGTATTTTCAGAATAGTTTTTGGAGAGAACTGTGGATTTTTTTAATGTAAGACTGATTTGGTAAAAATGAATAAGGAAGCAGTTTCTCCCTAGCATTTTGGTTATATGCTTAAAAATATAATTAACCTTTGAATAAAAAGTGCACTCAGTAAATATTTAAATACTTAACTTGCCTCTTCAATGCCAGAGGAAAACATAACACAACAGATCCAACAGCCCAAGAGAGGCGAGGCTGCTGCTGCTGCTGCTGAACGACCCCAGGTCCCAGCAGGCGAGCAGGAGAAGATGCAGTCCCAGGGGGCACAAACACACAGAGCATACGTATACTACAAGAGACACTCAGCGCTCACACAAACACGGACAGTACCAGAGACCTCGTCCTGCTCCCCCCTCTGGCTGGGCAGGATGGAAGTACACCTGCAAGAACATAAATACAGGCATACGAGGTGGAGGCCTCCAGCAGCTGACCCTTCCAGCAGCTGCCCCCTGGGTTCCAGTCTCCCCATGCCCAGTCTGCAGGCATACAAGTCCCTGTGGCCACAGTGGGGTTGCTGGTACAGACTCTCACAGGTACACAGAGCCAACTGAGACTCCTCTGGTCCCACAGCTGACCCCGCCACGTTCTTGCCCCTATAGCCACAGGCACCCTCACACCCAGAGCTGTCCTTAGGGACCCATGGACCCCTTTGCTCCCAGCCGACTTCACCAGCTCATCCAGGTTGATCTTTGCTAGCCATCAGTCAGTCACACACCTGCACTTGCTCCGGTCAACGCCTCTAGGACACAGGGACCGTCCGCCCTGTGGCTGCACTCACACCAACCGGAGAGCCCTCACCCAGGACAAAGCCAGGAAGGAATTTAATAAGGCACAGGACAGACAGCACTGGTCAGGTGCAGGACATGGCCAGGCAGGCACACAGACCAGCCAGCTGCCTACAGGCGACCGGCCCTTTTCATCACCCTACCTCGCTGTATTTCCACACTTGTTCCTCCCCAAATCCCCTAAACTCCTCCTCTGCCCCACTTTTGGTTCCTCCCCTACACATCCCATAATAAGTCTTGTGGGATCCCAAACTGGTTTTCCCCGCAGCCACATGTGCCAGCAGTGGGCAGCAACAGCTGCGCTGCAGTCTGACAGAGCTGCTCTGCAACTCACCCTGATGGGTCATGACGGGACACTTGGGCAGAGGCTCTGCTGGGACTGCCCTGGCAGGAGCCTGGACAGGGTGCTCCTTCCTCGAGGTCCTTGATTTGGGTTCCCGCCTGTGCCCCCATGCTCCTCTGAGCCTGCAGAGATGGATTGTCATGGGCTGGCTCCAGGGATGGGCTTGAGAGCAGCCCCACAGAGTACAGTTTGTGCTCCGTCTCCTGCCATTGCCTCTCCAAGCTCCCTTGGGGCTGTGCAGAGGAGCTTGATCACGTAACCGAACATTCATGGTGGCACACAGTAAACTATTACTCATATATGTTGATGAAGATAAGGCTTAAATTTCTTAAACTACGCCTTCTATGCTAAGAAAGCATCAGGATTAAAAATAACCTAATTGGGAAGATGATGTGCAAGTATTTTGAAATTCTAGGAAAAAAGACCTACAATTTACAATTACACAGCCTGTTTACTAATTTCCCATTAGCTATTAACCTCAGAGTCTCTGTTAACTCCAACTAAATTTAACAAAGATGAGGTAAGATATTGAATTCCAACATTTTTTGTTGAAGTTGGTATCTGGTTACAGAAGAAGCCAGATGTATAAGGACTACTTCTCACAGACTCATAATTAATTCCCTCATTCTCTTACACAACACAAAACACCTCAAACCAAAACCAGCCAGCCGGCCAGTCTGCACACACAGCTATGAATGAGGCACTCGTGCTGCCATCTGCCCAGCTAGGCAGGTAGCAGGAGAAGGGACACTATAGATTTTTCCACAGGAATTCAGGTTTTATTAGCACATACTTCTACTACTTGTAATGGAAGCAATTTCTTCATACGGTTTCTTTCTATTTCTTGAATGATTAGCATTGATAATACTATGTAGACTTATAGCTCCTTTTTCCATCAAATCCCTCTGCTCTAATACTTAAGCTGCAGCAAGATGGGACAAGACAAGCATTTAAGTACACTTGCACTGAAATTACTGCAGAATCAAAAAATTTTCTCTAATTTCTTTAAAAAAAAGTTAACTCACTATAAAATAGTGTGAGAAATAACAACTCCAAATAATGATCTATTTAAAATTTTATTATTATGTCCAATACTAAAGAACACAGTTAAGATTACACTGGAATCCTGAGCCTGTCAAGAAGTCAAACATACATAGCCAAACAACAAAAAAAAAAAAATCAAATGCAACCGCAAGTTCCCCCTAAAGAAGCTTTTAAAAAGTTTACAAAGAATTGATTTTGTGTTACTAAAACCAAGAACAAAAGTTGCCTCAACTATACCATTCAGTAGAATGATATCAGAACACAACTCACATACAAACATACCACTGAAAATTTTAGACTAGGTACTTGGGTTTTCCTTACCAGATAAACAGACAATTTTTTACTTGCACCTCAAACCCCATTCCCAGCAATTTGTATTGAAATGTATTTGATAGCCTAGGTATCAGGCCTGCAGGAATCCCTGGCATACAGGCAAAACTTGACAGTGTACCACTATAATATTAATAACAGTTTGCCTCTTAGCTTAAATTACATTCTACAAAACATTACAATACACTTGTACTGTGCTTAACCATTGTGTCTGAAATAACACATCTCATAAAAAGCTCCCCTGAAGTCTGAAATACAAACATAAATCTAAATAGGAGTCAGTGATACAAGTGTTATTTTATAAAATACTTTCTGCTATCAGTTATGTTATTTTTTTAACAAGTCAGCAGGACGGTGGGAAGGTAGAGGCAAGAAGAAATGGAAGTCAACTTTCTTTGACACCTTCAGCAAGTTTTGTCACTTTGGAACATGGAGGGTGTACGTTCTCTGCTCCGAGAGTGTTTTCAAACTGAACATATGGAGCAATTTTAGTTAACAGCAGTTAAATGACTTCTGGATTTGCTGCATACAGCTAAAGCAGACTCCAGTGTTATGTTGCTTTTGTGTATGTGACAATATGGTGAATGTCAGTCATGAAAGGCATTTTTTGTATGTGTCTAGTGACTTTGATGACTGACAGTTGAGCTTACAGCATCTCATTTGAGGTGTTTTCCTAGCCAGGTTTTATATATATCGTTCAACTCACATGGTTTACCTTCCTATTGTCAGGGAGGATGAGTTACAACTTGTCTAAGAATCAGAAAGGATAAACTACACTACAAACGCTGCTGCTGGTTGCATCAGCCCTCCAGAGAAGAGAAGAGATTAGCAGATGTCTTCGTATTTTCTCATAATCTGAAAGGTACTGCAAATAGATAGTACAATCCATGGCAACACCATTAACAAACAGTAACAGCACAGCTTGCCAGCTGCAAAGAGCATCTTTGAAAGGTGCAACAGAAAGCTTCTGAAAAAAAGGCTAGATTTTTCTTGGACATTCTTAAGTTATCCGAAGAAATGGATAGTACCTGTGCCATGGCCATCCTCCCACTGCCTGACGTTTCCACTCACCTCCTCCCAGCCCTGTGATGCCTCTCTTGGTCTCCAGATCCTGCAGCACAGTGTGGTACTTCAGAGGAAGACACACAGGAGAAGACTGAAACATAATGCTCCTGCATTTTGATGTACCATCTCAGCTTGTCACCAGGGGGTTTGTTCCTTTGTTGTAATTCCACTATTTAACACTTCTGTATATTCTGAACGGACTGAACACTTGTAATTCCTGGCTCACTCCTTCATCATTTGGGCTTCAAGGTCAGGACCCTAGCTTTCACAGGCATCAGTCTCTCTCAAAAGAGGTGACATATGCTCTTCTGGTCAACTTACAAAAGCACAGTATTTTCTAGGTATCAGTAAGAAACAGCAGAAGATCATGGATTCTATTCTTGATCTTAGGAAGTTAAAAAATGTACCGAGATATGAGAAAATGGCTGTTCCCAAGAGCACAATGGGTTTTTAGACATTGCATGGTGAAACACCTGAAGAAAGGTGTTTGGCAATATCACTATTTGATTTATTTACAAGGGAAAAGCAGAGAACGCCGCTACACAGAATTGGCAGTAAAGCCACTTAAGGGCATGGGAAGACAAACTGCCACCAAGGAGGATTGATCTGAACTCACAGTTACGTTACCAGTTCAGAAAACCTCTCTTGAGGTTCATGATACCATGGCAGTCTCTGTCATCACCATCATCCTCTCAGAAGAATGCCCAGTGCTGCAAAGGAAACTCATTTGTCAGCTTCTCCTGCCTACCATCACCCCCAGTTCACGAATCAAACCACAAACACCACGCAGAAGGATCCCACAGGAAAGGGCAGCGACAGACAGCTCAGCACCAGGACGATGTCCTCTTGCTCAATATGGCAATCGCTTCTAAATCTAGCTCTTCAACTTCACTATTTACCAGAGATTCAAGAATTTTAAACAACCCTGTCCAACCACCTTCCTTGGTGATTCCTTTGCCTAGGCTTTTAACCCAAATGAAACTAGGGTTAACTGCATAATGAATAAATCTACTCTTGCCAGGAAACAGTGTAGATTGAAGAAACAAATATTAGTTTGCCACCACCATAATGGATTCATTAGTATTAAACATCTTCAGCCTAAGCAAATAACTATATCCACATAACTGATTCAACAGATGACTACTGTAGTTCAAATGAGAACTGCTGCATTACCCGCTTCTGATCTTCCCAAACCCGTTTCAAAAACTCATCTCCTAACATTTATCATTTTACCCTGCTCTCCACATCTGCTTCTTCTGGGACTGTGGTGGGTTGCCCAGACACCCACCCAGGCGCTCTCTCACTCCCCCTCCTCAGCAAGATGGGGGAGAAAGTAAGATGAAAAGCTTGCGGGTTGAGGAGATAAGGATAGGGAGATCATTCACCAATTACCATCCAAAACACTCAACTTGGGGAAGATTAATTTAATTCACTGCCAATAAATAACAGAGTAGGATAGAAAGAAAGAAAAACAAAACTAAAAACACATTCCCCCCACAGTTCTTCCCTGACTCAACTTCACTCCCAACCCTTCTACCTCCTTGCCCCAAAGAGCACAGGGGGAATCGGCAATGGGGGTTGCGGTCATCACAGCATTCTTTCTTCCTCACATTCCTCCCCTGCTCCAGTGTAGGGTCCCTTCCACGGGAGACAATCCTGCATGAACCTCTCCTGTGTAGGTCCTTTCCATAGGGTGCAGTCCTTCAAGAACAGACTGCTCCAGCATGGGTCCCCCATGCAGCCACATGTCCTCCCAGAAGACCTGCTTCAGTGCGGGATCTCCATTGGCTACAGCTTCCTCCAGGGTACATCCACCTGCTCCACTGCGGACCTCCACAGGGTTCAGGCGGACAACCTGCCTCATCATGATTTTCTCCACAGGCTGCAGGGGAATCTCTGCTCCGGTGCCTGGAACACATCCTCCTCCTCCTTCTTCACTGACCTTGGTGTCTGCAAGGATGTTTCTCTCACATCTTCTCACTCCTCTCTCCCAGCTGCTGTTGCGCAGTGTTTTTTACCCTTCCTTAAATATGTTACCACAGAGGCACTACCGCTGTTGCTGACTGGCTCAGCTTTGGCCAGAGGCGGGTCTGTCTTGGAGCTGGCTGGAACAGGCTCGGTCTGATACGGGGCAGCTTCTGGTATCTTCCCATAGAAGCCAGCCCTGCAGCACCCCTGCTACAAAACCTCGCCACAGAACCCAATACAAGCATGTAGTAATGAAGAATTAAAAAGGACACATTGTCCTAATAATTTTTTGAAAGTCACATTAGAAGGTAACAATTTATGTGATTTCAATGTATTATGCTGAATTAACTAAAATCCTTCTGGGCAATTTTTGAAAGGTGGAGGAAGAAATTAAGCAGCTTTTGTCAGTTCAAAACGTAACTTCCTTCTCTGTTTTCACACAGACACCACTCTAGGTCTACCTTTTGTTTATAACATACCAGTTTACAGCACAGCGCAACATGGTTACCAGCTTGACAACTGCAGCGTTTGCCTTCATTAGCACGACCATGAGAGAACTGGCAGCTAGTGAGGTCAGTGCCACAGAGATAACATACATGTTCCAGAGAAGCAACGAGTGGGCACACAACTTTTGTACACCAACAGGACATGTGACACCTCTCCACCTGTATGCTGTCCTTCACAAGGTGAACTGTGATTCAATAATTACACCAAGTACAAGAAAGTAAAACCTAATTTATAACACGTCATCTGAAGATATGTTTCTCTGAAAATTCCAGACCATTATATTCACTGACAGATAAGAACGGCTGTTGTTCCTGTGCTCACTCCTGAGTGCACTGAAAGGCACTATCCTGAAGAATGGAGTTGTACCTTTTTTTCTTTTTACATCACCTGGAATATCCAAGTTTTATGTCCCTCTCAAGACTCAAGATAGCATCTATATCTCATCCTTGCACTATCAGTAGTTAAAAATACATTTGTACCTTATACAAACGTCACTGCATACACAGCAGAAAGGCCCTTCAGAGATCCCTTGCGGAGCGCAGCACCTCAGGCCCAGCACACAGGTCCATCTCTCCGACCAGGCCCCGGCCGAGCGCTTTTCCAGGCGTCCCGAGGCAACGGCCCAGCGCCAGCTCCGTTCCTCCGGATCCCGGCAGAAGTACTGCCCGGCCGCGGCGGGGGCGCTGCGCCCGCCGCTGTAACGCCGCCGCCGCCACAAGCCCGCGGACCTGCACTGGCCCACGAACAACCCCAGGCCCGCGGGGACGGAACTGCTCCAGCACGGCGGAACGGCGCTCCCCGCTACCGGCGGGGCGGCCACCGCCGCTGCCCTCCGCTCCCGCAGCACCGCCGGCAAGCGTGCCGATCTGCTGCGCTCCCCGCCAGGCGGGCTCTGGCGGCCGCCGCCTCCCGCCCGCACCGGGGCCGCTCGCCCGCCCTCCGCTCGCTCCCCCTCCCGGGGCTCCCAGCGGTCCCGGCGGCGGGTGCCGGGCGGGGGGGGCACCGGAGCAACCCCGCGCTCTCCGCTCCGCCCCGCCCGCCTACGTCACCCACTGCCC
>VFFE01008597.1:102238-115629 GCA_008921705.1 Burhinus oedicnemus | reverse complement strand
CGGCCGTCCTCCTCGGCCCTACGGCCCCGTCCCCGCTCCCGTAGCTCCGCCCCCCCCGGCCCTGCGCTGCGGCGGCCGCGACGGCGGCCGGAAGTGACGCCATCGCGCAGCAGCCCCACGCAAAGCACGTGGGCGGGCCCGCGCTGCCGCCCCGCCCACCCGTTTCCAACCAATCAACGGTCTCATTACTGATAAGCCAAGGCGCCTCCCGGAGACTGGGCAATAAGCATAGCCATGATTGGGCGGATCCCGCTTCCCTACGAGCGCGGAGGGACGGCGGCGGACGGTTCAGGCACGGCTGCTGGAGGAGGAGTGGGCCCGGTGGTGGCAGCCCGGGCGCCGGGGCCTCGCGTAGAGCTCCTCAGGGAGACGGGCGGGGTGGTCCGGCTCGGCCCAGGAGGGGTCTCCCACCGCCCCCGCCCCTCGCCGTCCGGGGCCATGGCCGCCGCCGCCGCTACCTGGCGCTACCGCGGGAACACCGAGGCGGAGCAGCCGGCGGTGCTGGGTGAGGTGGAGGACGGGGCGGGCCGGGGGGAGCGGGGCGGGGGGTGCTGCTCGGTCTGACGGCCTCTCCCCGCCGCCTTGCAGTGCGATTCTCCAACGGTAGGCTGCGGCGGCCCGACTCCATGCGGTTCACCGTCTATCGAAACAGGGACGCGGCCCATCCCCGGAAGAAGCACCGGAGGATCCTGGTAAGGGCCCGCCCGGGGACGAATGCCGCCCAGCTGCGGCCTGGGCAGCCGCGGGGAACTGCGTCGGGGGGGCGGCAGCGCTGCGGGGCTCGTTAGAGACCAGGGAGAGGACTGCGGCCGGAGCCGTGCGAGGGCGCACGGGTAGTCCCCGCCGGGGCAGGCAGTGACAGTTTTCGCCCTTTTTCGCCCTTGTGGCTGTGGTTATGGCAGCTCCTGCAAGTAGGAGTTAGAAGCCTTGGTCAAACACACAGTCCCTGTGGTCTTGCCTCTCCAGACTCCTGCCTGCCACTCGCCTCCAGCTGCTCTCCTTACCCAGCAGCGAGCAAGGCTCAGAAAATCTACATGGAGCTTTGCTTTGTACCAGAGTCTTAAAGAATAATCAAAGATTAGGCCCAGCCTGTGTAAGAGAGAGAACCGTTTTCCAAAATTCACATCATCTCTAGGATTTCAGAGGAAGTTCTAATGTTGGCTGCCACTACAACGGAGGTGGGCGTGATGGGGGGTGGCAGAACAGGGAAGCGCTTAACATTCAGAGAAGCCCTGGACAGGGGGAGAGCTGTTTTTGTACCCTGTAGAGCACTCGATGTTGGCAAGCTCCCCAACAAGGCTGCCCACACTTCTGCAGAGACCTATAAGGAGAACCCATGGGTTCCACCTGTGAACCCTGAAGAAGCAGGTGCAGGTCCTGCAGCCCTGCCAAGTCTCAGGGCACAGTAATTTCTGTGGATTCTGTCAGGATCAAACCGTGCCCCCTTGGGCTAGGCGTTGCAGGTTGACTCTTTGGACAGAAAAGAACCTGAATAATGCAATGTGAAATATTTTGATTAATGATACTGAGAGTGACATCAGAACTCTGTACGTGCTTACTTGAAAAATTTTGATTGATACATGGTGGTTTATTCTCAGGCAGAAGTTGCTTTACTGAAGTTGTGTGTGTGTTCGTGATCTATTTTAATAACCTATCGGGAAATAACATTTGAAAATTAAAAGCTCTTACTTAACAACTAGTCAGGTCTGTTTGATCACAAAATCTGTTCTGTTATGTTTACACAGTGAACACAGTGAATTCTTTACCAGAGTTTTTGTTGTTGCTGTTAAATTAATGTTATAAGGAGATTTCTATTTCTTTCAGTGAAGAGAGAACCAAGCTTAAAGTCAGAAGATGCTTTCTGCTACTATTGTAAAGTTTTACAGCTGCTTACATGCATGAGGATAAATGACTCTTCAGCCAAAATCCTCAGGGGAAATATGCCACAGCATAGTAGACACAAACATTTTGAAATGCATTTAGGTGGTTGAGCCGTTCATAGTAGTGATAGCTCTGGTTTTTTACTCAGTGAATTGCAGTTACTTGGAAGTATTAGAAGCTTAAATGGATCATTAAAAATTGCATTTTAAACTGACTTCCCCTTAATTGTAGTGGTGGCTCTACCCAATTTCAGCCTTTGGCCCAGGCTGAAATCTGTAAGGTTTGTTCTGGCTGGAAGCTTAGAGAAGCTTTGAGCAACTGTGTTAAGGACCCTAAAGCATTGGAAGTAGTGTTTTAAATTCTCTGACAGAGAGGCCTGATCTCTCTTCACTAATGACTTTGTGAGTAAACCCAGTTTCTTTCACAAACTGTTGCTTCTGGATTGAAGTATGGCAGTCAACACAGCAAGGCATTTTAACTACGGTGACGCCCAAGTTTGCTGCGTTGATAAAATCTAAATTTAAATTATGATTCCCATGATTTCGTCACGATGGTTCTTCGTCTTCTGGCCCAGGGAAAGCTGAGGGAGAATTACATGTCATGGGTAGTTTCAGCTTCAAGAAATGTGGTCTGTCTTTTAAAGATTTTGACCTGATGCAAAACGTACCCAAAACAGGCAAAGTTTGCCTGTGCATGACTAGCGTCCAGTGCCTGGGAATGTAGAGCTTTGTGGCACCAGGGAAAATAAAGTGGATGCAGAGAAGGTTATTCACAGCCCTATATTCAAGTAATTTTTCTTTGTTTTTCAGGTCTCAGAAACTGAAAGGCTTTCATATGTGGGGAATAACTTTGGCAGCGGAGTTCTGAAATGTAACTCCTTATGCAGGTATGGGTTGCTGGCAAAATAGGGGCAGGAAAACGGAGGGTGGAAGCAGAGGAATTGCTCAGACACAAAGTTCCTAGTAGCCTTTCTTAAAGCCGGCTCAGAAGTTCCCACAGAGGTCGTGATTTGAATCAAAAGGATTTTGAGGAGATTCCAGCATCTGGCAGCTGCATTGTTTTTGCACATTATGTCCCTTTGGAAACTGTGATGTTAGACACAAATAGAATGTATTTGAAAAGGCCTTGTGAAGGAAGGGGTGAAGAGATGATTTGATGTAGCTGAAAGCTAGGAATGACAGCTTTGTTGTTAAGAAACTAAGAAATTAAGATTAAGAAATTGCCAAGGTCATATTCTGCTGCTCAGGAAACCCCTGTGTCATTAATTACCATTTAACTTCAGTGCCACAGCACGATGCTGCTATGTGAACTAATAAGCTGTCTGTGCTACACACTGTAAAAAGAAGCAATGGTGAAATCATCAACCTTTACATGTCCTGGTTTAAGAACATGACCCTTGTGGCACTGGGGCAGATCCCACTGGCCTCCTAAGAAGTGTTCTGTATGTGAAATCTTTCTCGTTCTCTAGTAGAAGAACCGACAAATGGGTGGAGAGCCAATGTGAAATAATCCTGCCTTGTTATATCCAAAGGTGTTTCTTTTCTCCTTTGATGCATATTACTGCTCCTGCTAGCCTACACAGTGCTGAAATACATGTAATGTGCATGTCAGGCTGTTGGTATCAAGTGCTCTGCTCCGTAGGTCCACTCCAGTTGCCTTGTATGGCTTACTGACCTAGCTTATCTCTTCTCTAGTTGCACTGCACTGACCTGATCATGTCTGACTAGTTAAAGTACAGATGGGGTGAGGGAGTGAAGAGCAAACCGAGTTGTGTAAAACTGTTAGGAAGAGGAGGTGCTTTCAGATGTTAGTGCCCTGGTGGTCCTATGTTCTGAATAAGACTTGCCATTAGGAAACATTTCTTTACAGAGAGAGTGGCCAAACACTGGAACAGGCTTCCTAGAGAGGTGGTCAATGCTGCATGCCTGTCAGCGTTTAAGAGGCATTGGACAATGCCTGCAATAATTTGCTTTAACTTTTGGTCGGCCCTGAATTGGTCAGGCATTTGAACTAAATGGTCATTGTAGGTCCCTTCCAACTGAAATACTCTATTCTATTCTACAATTCTGTAAAAGGAACTGGTTTCACCCCTGCAAGTAGTCTGTCAAAACAGGCTAATACTAATCTTTGTTCTTCTGAGAAGTGAAACCAGGAGAGCTGGACCTTCAGATGTAACAGTCTTCAGTTTAAGGTGCTGTAGCTGAAAAAAGGCACCAAGAGGCTTTTTCTTCTTGAGTTTGGAAAGATAAATTTAGTTTAATGAGTATGTATGATAGAGGTATCAATGCAGTATTATTTCTAGGCAGATTTAGGGCTCTTATCTCTGAACACATTGCTGATTAAGATGTGGGTTTAGTGGCTTAAGGGATTCTTGCCTGCACTTCTGGAGATCTGAGCTATGGAAACTAACAAAGCAAGCTCACCCCTGATATACGTTCCGCTTCAAGTATTAGCTTTGCATTAGGTGTGCATGTGCCTCTGCAATGCATGCAGAGATGCAGGCAAGAATCAATTAAGTGATTTCTTGCTTTTCTTTCAAGTTTTACCACCCCATCCTTCTGTCCCTTTCCTCTCACATCTACTTCAGCTGCATGCATGAGGATTTCCTCCAGTGGATCCATTCCCATAGCTCTTGGCAGCTGTTGGCCTAAAACTGCACTCACAATGGCTAATGTGGCTATAACAGGGAGCAGAAACCACCTCTGAGCCAACAGCCCAGTTTATTCTTAGTGGAAGGTCAATGAGTCTGCCAAAACTCTGGGCTTCCTGGGACCATAGGAACTGCCCAGAGATCCTTTCTGGCCAGCGGAGTGCTGTGATTCCCACTGTACTTAGGCAGCTCCTTTGAGAACGGTTGCATGGAGAGTATTGCTTCCACTGCAGCAAGCAGCCTGTGGTGCAAGCTGGTTTTGTCTTCAGAAAGTATATCCTGAGTTTTTGGAAGATGTGTTATGGAGCAGAGCTAGTTCAGGCATCAGTCAAAAGGGGTCACGTGGAATGAACTCTTCTGGCTGGATAAGGAACTGGTGCAGTTGAGACCCTGATAAGCTTCAGCCAAGGGTGGCATACACCTGTTCCTGGTGGGTCATGAGACACGGTGAGGAGCAGCACAAACCATTTGGGCTTGCCCCTCTGAAATGTGGGATTAAAAGGAATTTACCTAAGAGAAATGATCCTATTGTAGACACAGTAAAGTCACATTTCTGACAAGCTCTGAGGACTGAAGTGACTTGTACTAAGCAGAGACCTGGCCACAGGGAACTCAAGTTTTAAAAATGCAGCAAACTGCAGAGAAGCGCTGAGAAAACATGGGTCTTGACACATCCAAAAAGACGAAAGAGAATAACAGCTAGCATCTTGGCACCTAGACTTTGTCTGTGCTTTTTGGAGCTCATTTAGTTGTCTTAAGACTTCTGCATTTACTTAGAGCTACAAGTATGTATTTTTAATATGTATATATACAGTGCATACCTTGGACTTAACTTCTTTTATTGTGACATTCTGAATATGCTTATAAAACTTGTATTTGCAACGTAAAAGAATTGGCAGGGAATTCCGTGATAGGGAATACACATGGCTCTGCACCATGTATTTTAAAACATCAGTTCCACTGGACTGTCTCTCGCTAATTACTTGCCCCTGTTCTTCCTAGGTATTTTGTTGGTGTATTAGACAAGGACTCTGGGGAAATGGAAGTCTATAATGCTGAAATATTCAACATGCAGCCCTTGCTGTCAGGTAGGAAGATACTGTGTTTAACCCCAGCACCAGAGTCACAGCATGCTAGAGCTATGTATGCGTT
Organism: Burhinus oedicnemus; assembly: GCA_008921705.1. Taxonomy (NCBI): domain Eukaryota; kingdom Metazoa; phylum Chordata; class Aves; order Charadriiformes; family Burhinidae; genus Burhinus; species Burhinus oedicnemus. The sequence goes on along the minus strand of VFFE01008597.1, from coordinate 109,946 downwards.
CCGGTATTGACTGCATAGGTGCTGACAGCAGTGCTTTGTGTTGTCTCCCTGACTGCTCTTTCTTCCTCATTTCTGCCTTATTCCCTCAGCATGGGGGAAGGAGGGTACAGTACACTCTGCTTCTAAGGCACTGCACGATGTGAAAAACAGAGAAGGAAGCAAGGTGAAATTTAGGGTGGAGGTTAAGCAGAGGGTGTTACGAGTGGGAGGGTGGAAGTGCTGGACTCAGTAACAAAGTTGTTGCTATTCGGAGTAAGTGCAGCCTTGTCTAGATGTGCTCTGCTGAGGGAAGCCTGTAAATTGTCAGGTCAAGGGACTAGATCACTGAAAAGCAAAAGAACTTTTCTTCAGTAGAACTGCTTTTTGTTATTGAACCCAGGAGAATAACCCAAAGAATACAGTCTTTTGGGAGCTTTTGGTTTTTTCCCTGTGCAGCAGGGCCTGGGTATTGCTGCAATCCATGCTTTACACTTGTAGGCTTTATAGCAAAAATTGGCCTGTTTTTCCATTTTTTGTTCTAGGTACATACTCTTATATTCAGTGTGTTCTTTAATTGACAAAGTCCTGTTGAGGAGATCTTTAAGTGTTGTGCCAAGTCTTTCAGTAATGGATTAGAGCTAAAGGGTACTGTCCTGGCTGCTGCAAGCCAAGCATACTAACTTTTGTTCTCTTATAGATAACTTAATACCTGATGACACAAAGGATTATCAGAATAAATCATACAGGGAGAAGGTAAAGTTGAAACCCTATATCATATTGTACTGTGATTATCCATCTAACAGTGGCAGATGATACTTGTCTGAGACTGTGATGTTTGGTTTACTGCAGGGTAAACCTGTGCAGGTTCAGCACTGTCTCTGTGCCTTGAAAGTCCATGAGGCACCACACTATTAGTACCTAACTTGGCAGTATTTTCGTAATTGTTTCACACTTTAATACAATCCCAGTTACTTCTGCCCCCTTGCAGATCAGTGCTGCTTGTATGGTTGGGTTATGCCCAGTGAAATGTTTGAAGTTCTATTAGAGAATGTGAATGTGGAACAAGTCGTGGTTAGCTGAGTTTTCCTCTTAAGTGTCTTCAGTTCAGCAGTGTGTTTTAATTTGCTTCTCTCCTGCACAGATGGATTTGTGCATTGAGGCCTTTGGTACCAGCAAGCAGAAGCGAGCTCTGAACTCGCGGCGAATGAATGCAGTGGGCAATGATATTCTGCATACTGCTGTGACAAAAGCAGCAGCAAACGTTATAGATGCAAAGGGAGTAACCGGTAAGACTATTGTCTCAGAGTCACAGACCCATCAAGTGCTACCCCCAGTGCTGTTGTGAGCCAGGCTGATGGACTTGGGCTCCTGCTATGGAGGAGCCTGCAGCAAAGAGAAGTCCACCGTGGCCTTAGTTATTGTCGTTACTGCAGGGAAAGTTCACTCTCCAAAGCATCACACTGAGGTGACGTTTCAAGGAGAGTTGATAACCCTGATACTGAGTGCTGATGAGGCTGCATCTGTATTATGTTGTCCAGCCTGTGCCACCCCCTCTGCACCCCTGCCCTGATGAAGAAGGAGGTGGAGAAATGGCAGAGGAGTCGTGGCAGGGCAGCAAGGACAGGCAGGGGGCTGGGCTACATTAGCCTGGCAAAGAGGAAGCCACAGCTACCTGAAGGGCAGTCAGAACCAAACCCTTCTCAGCAGTGCCAACAAGGATCAACAGCGCAAATTCTGGTGGTTCCTGGACCTTCAGAGGTCCACGTGGCAGACTGGGGGAACCTTCTTGCCTTGGAGGGTGGTGCAGCCCTGGGACAGGTCACAGAGCAGTGTGGAGTCACCATCCTTGGGGGTTTCCCACCTTCCAAGGCAAGAGGTGCAGCAGCAGCAACCAGTTTGTCTTGGTGCACTTCTTTCCTAAATTTCCTCTAATCTGGAGTGGCTTTTCTAAATTTTGAGGAGCAGAAAACTTTGGTAGAAGTGATGACGCCAGTCTAAAACCCAACATGCTTAATACACAGCAGGCATATCAGAAGCTCTTGGCCTTTCTGTGCCTACTGGAATGCTTTCTGTACAGTCAGCACCTACATGTGGCAGTAATGAAACAAGATAGGGAAGAGCTGTAACCTTTTCTTTACTACTGTCTCAAGGGAGATAGACTGAACTGGTGTTTTAAACCTTTAAAACTCTAGCTGTGACTAAACTGGTGTTGACCCAAGAACCACCATTGAGTAGGCCTGTGTTTAAAGGAAGGATTTGGGTTGTGGTCATGTTCTCTGTGTTTTTGTTTGCATGGTCCACATACTCTTCTTTCTGCTTCCCTCCAAAGCTTTGATCCAGGATGTGGCCCAAGATGATGTACAGAACATCTCCATCTTCCTCCCACCATGTAATGAGGATGCTGACAAACCAGAAAATGTTTACAAATTTGAGGACAGTATCTTTTTCTGTGGCAGAGTCGTTTCCCGCACCTGAAAGCCTCAATGTCAGTGGTCTGGCATGTGGGACTGAGTGATGCCAGGCGTGTGAATGAGCTGAGCCTTCTCCCCTCGCAAGCCTAAAGCTGAGACCAGGCACATGCTGTGTTAAGATTTTTTGGGCCTGCAAGTCTCATATCCTGCCTCTTTTCTCCAGAGAGCAGGATGCTGTGCCTCCCTGTTGGCAGCAGTTTGACTGGGAATAGTAATGAGGTCAGCCATGCAGAAGTGGCTTGTTGAGCCACAGTCCTTTAGAGACCTTTGTTATTGGCCAGCTTCCTAATCTTGTTGTTACATCCTGCTTATTTATAATTTCCTTCCCTGCCCCACACCGAAAGCAAGAGTGGACAGAGCTTGTCTCACTGCAGGCTGTTCAGACCAGAAGGGAGAGCAAAGGCATGCTTGTTTTTTTCTTTAAAATCCTTTCAGTTCTGTCCCCAGCAGAGTATGAAGCATTGCGTGTTCCAGCAGCAGTCTTTGTTAACATCACTCCAGAAGAAATCACCAAGAAAACAGAAGATAAAAGGTAATGCTGCTGCAAACAGACTTGAGGTAGTCAAAGTGGGCCCTGTGACACTGTAGTTTTTCTATGGGGCAGGATGGCTACTGCTGCCAGCTCCAGAATACCCAGGCTGATGTTTTCAGTGCAGAGGAAGGACATTTCATCCAAGCACAGCTGAGCAACACCTACCTTGGGGAATATGGGGTATAGTTTTAGAGGTGAGGAAGTTGTGCATGCAGCAGCATGGCCGCCCTTCGGGGAACTGGTTGCAGAGGAAGAGTGGAGAAATCTGAGTGGAGAAGTCTGAAGGCCTAGAAGGGAGACCACAGAGCTGTACTGAGCACGATATGCCTGTGGCTGGCACTGTCACAGCCAAGTACTGACTTGCTGTGGCAGTTGCTGTAGCTTGGCAACCTGACATGGACATACATTTAGAGCTGTTAAGTCCTTGTGCTGAGGGGCTGAAGTGAGTGGGAAAAGCACAAATCACACTTTACTCCCTGTGCTTCCTGTCTGCCTGTGCCAGAGTAGAAGTGTGTCTGTGTGTTGTGTTGAGATCTGCAGTTTCTGCAGTGCAGGGACCTTCTTAGTAGTGGCACTCTGAAAGGGTCTGGCTGAACATGGTAGGCATTGACAGGAAAGTGTGCTCACAAAGCAGCCTCCTGGACTGTCCCTTACAGGTGTCCAGGGAACTCTTCTCAAACAGCTGAGCATTGAAGTTACAGGTGTGTCCTGTCCTCCTGAGGATGTAAAAAGTAGTTCCTGGTTCTTTGAGCCTCATCTTCCCCCTTTTTCTACTTCAGCCATTGCTCCTTTGTTTTAGAGGAGCTGAAGTTCCTGCCTGCTGATGAGACAAGAAGAGATCACAAAGCCCGATGCCTCTGGTTCCTGGACACCCTTATTAAGTTCAGCTACCTGAAAGTGATCAAGAAGAAGCGTAAGACAGTTTTCAACTCCTCCACTTTTAAGCTACCTGCTGAGACTTAGTTTGTAATTACTGCAGTAAAGCTGCCCAGAATGAACTGTGATCAAACAGCTAGCTGCAGCAGTTGCTTCCAGTCTGTTTCATGCCGAGGTTGAGGATCTCTGTGTTGTTGAGGGTTGTTAGATCTGCACCTGCTGGGAGATGTATGTCTAATTCTTTTCAGTCTCTTCCTAACTGCTGTGCATCAAGATGGCACCATGAGATCCTCTTGGTAGGAGACAGGGTAGCTTAGGTTGGAAATTTTGAGATTCTTTCTAGTTTATCGATAGTTCTGTACTTATAAACATGGTTTATATTTTCACACTTTAGTCCTAAACCTAGAGGCTGGAAACTATCAGCTCTCTCCCTCATCCAGCCTCCACATTCCAGGTGCAAGAGACATACAGAATGGTAGAGGTTGGAAGGAACCTTCAGGGATCATCTAGTCCAATGCCCCTGCCAAAGCAGGTTCGCCTGGAGCAGGTTGGACAGAAATGCTTTCAGGTGGTTTTTCAATATCTCCTGAGAAGGAAACTCCAGAACCTCTCTGGGCAGCCTGTTCCAGTGCTCTGTCACCCTCAAAGTAAAGAAGTTTTTCCTCATGTTGTGGAATTTCCTGTGTTGCAGTGTACATAATACAGTACACAATACATCCTTTATATCTCCTTTTGTGCTTTAGAGAATGTTTTTCATCATCTGTTGCTTATTAGCTCAATGTGTGGATCACAGTGATCATACCTCTGTTGTCTTCAGGATCTTTCTTTTAAAATGGCAAGAACTGCTGTTCTCAAAAGCACTGCACAAAATATTTTGGTTGAGATTTTCAAGACTTGCCATCTTCCACAGAGCTTGTGTACCTGAGTCTCCTTGTCAGTTCTGAAAATGTCATTGTTAGCATTTGCAATAGCAGGGATGTGATGGAGGAAGAAATGGCAAGTCTGTCTGTAAATATCTTCCTGCATTGCTGGAGACACACGCATCACCCTGTAAGGCTTAGTCAAGGAGGATGTGGAAATAACTAGTCTTGGTGCTAACAGGAATTCGTTAATGTGGTTTCAATTTTAATAATATTTTGTGACAGGACCATCTATTAAAAGGCAGGAATCTATTAAAAGAAATAGATGTCTAGGCACACATGCATGCCTTTTAGATTGTGTAGTATTGAAGTGGGAGATCCCATTTGTAAAGAAAAGAAAAGCTGTTAGGAGTTTCTCTCTGACCTGAAAAATTGAGACCTAGAAATCAAGTGCCCAAGTTCATTTCAAGGTTCTCTGTGTTCCTGGGAAGAGGCAATAAATGTCATGGTAATAAATGTGCTATTACTATAGCTGGAGACAGGCAGTACAAGAGAGAGTATGTGTTTCTCATTCCACTGCAAAACCCCTTTCTGTCCTAGATCCAATGGGTCCTGAATGCCCACACATTATTAGCAGGAAACTCATGAAGAATTTCACTTCACTGACCTACAACAATGGCAGGTAAGGAACTATGTTTGCTTTGATGCTCTTGAGGCAGAGATAAGGCAGAGTTCAGATTGAAGGGCCACGGACACATATCAAGAAAGCTCCTACCAAAATGGAAGAAGGCTGTAGCTTCTCTTGCTTCACACCTGCAGCCCTGTAGAACACTGAGTCGTGGCTGGTAATAGTCCATTTTAGACAGTGCAGGTCTGAAATGTGACTGGGAGAAGCAGGGTCGTGTGCAAAAGCAAGCCTGGACCTGTGGATGTAGTGAGCGTGACCAGGTGGGCTGCCCAGCCATCTGCCTGACCATTTCTGGATGCAGGATGGCAGAATGGATGCTTGCTTTGCAGCTGACTCTCGACTGTGCAACTGAATGAGCAGCTGTCCATGTGTGTGTTTTCACTGTGAACCAAGGCAGCTGACGGATGCATCAGCTCTTCCACCATCCCAGCATGGGTCAGGAGAGAGGTAGCGCAGTGCCTAAATAATGGTGCTTTTTTTACACTCACATAGTTTAATTAGCATAACAGGGGTGCTTTTACATGAACCTAGACCTGACTTGACTTACTTGGATTCTCCATTGAAATCTACACAGACAAAACTGCGTTAAGATTTGCGGTGGTTAACTCATGCTGGACTCACACACTTGCCATTGCACTTGTATGGATACAGGCCAAAGAGTTCTGCCTAAGCCTTGCCCAGGCATTGCCCCACCAGCAGTGACAAAGTTTGGTATAGTAAGGTAGGGTCTGGTCCTGCTGTGAAGGTCAGCCAGCAGAAGCCACCACCTTCTGACTGGAGCAGAGGCTGGGAAGGTCCTGTAAGGTCCTCCTTTCCAGCAGTGTCAGAGCCACATGTGTGGTGCCGAGTGGTGTCTCACTGCAGGGAGGGCCTTGGGCAGCTATCGCAGGCTGGATTTGACCAGATGGCCCTTGCCTGCAGCCTTAAGAAGGATGCCACTTACATGTGAGTAGTTATAAATCTGGATAAAAGTTCTCAGCAATCCTGTTGAGAGCAAGCACCAAAATGCAGGCAAGAGTGACTGGTGTCCTCGCTCTTGCCACAGTGCTTTCTCCACACTGAGGGAGCCAACAGCCTCTCTGCCTAGAAGAGGCATAATGCCAATGCTCAGCTGTTGCACAGCTGCACTACCATGAGCAGAGAATCTGAGTCCAAGTGGGCCAGCTTTTGTGTGAAGGCTCAAACCAGTGATGAGCAGTGAAATGCTCCCAAAGGATTGCCAGCCAGGGATCTGCTTTGTGTGGATTGTGTATTTGAGGTGCCATTAGTAGTTACACTGAATGCCCTCAGAACAGGTGCCCTCAGAGCGGCTTCCCTTTGCTTTCCTCTTGCAGGGGACCAGCCTGCCAAAGAGTCTGAAGTGCCATTAGTTTTGTCAAGGCTATATAGTGATAAACAACCCCAGGGGCCTGCACTTCAACAGAAACAGGCATGTGAGGAGGACAAAGAAGCCTGTTAGGTCCCTGTGGTCAGCGGTCTCTCTTGCTTTGAGCTCTTTTTTGGTGTCTAGGAAAAGCTAGTCATGTCTAACTGGGGTTCCAGTTCTGTCTGCACCTCATGGGGGTTGTATTTTGGGTTCACTGACACTCCACATCTCATGTGTTCTCCCTCTTGCCGTGCAGTGTCCAGAATTTAGTCTCTGCATCAATGAAGGCTAAAATCACAGCATACGTCATTGCATTGGCTCTGCACATTAACAACTTCCAAATAGACCTCACCATCCTACAGAATGACATGAAGCTCCAAGAAAGCAGGTGAGTCGTCATCTTTGTTCATACCTGCTTGAGATATGCTATGATCCTCCTACAAAGAGCCCCTGGGGAGAGAGCTCTGGAGCCTCTCTGGCACCTGGGTACTACAGTGATATCTGCCTGTGAGTTCCTTTTGTTGTAGTTGCCCTCTGTCTTTTATGACTGGTGAAGCTTTGTTTTGAAGCCCTGATGCTTCCTAAGGAGAGTGGTTGTACGTCTGAAACTTTGAAAGGGTGCTTGTTGCAAAGAGGTCCTCAGGTGCATCGCAAGGCTCTTCAGCTATTCTGCAGGAATGGAAATGGAGGCAGGCAGCATCAAAATAGGCAGCCAGGGCAGATTCCAGGATAAGACCTATCCACTGCCAGCCAACTCCATTTCTTGCTTGACAAATCACTCTTCACCTTCTTGTCCTCTGTGACCCTTCTTCCTGCAGAGCTCCAGTTAGGTAGCACTTAGATACTAGTCTGGGTGTAAGTGCAGGTTTGCAGCTGACTGCAACAGGGAAACTAGGAACAGGGATTTTTTTTTTTTTTTTTTTTTTTTTTTTTTTT
>VFFE01008597.1:78930-102218 GCA_008921705.1 Burhinus oedicnemus | reverse complement strand
TGTAGTTGTTGTTTACATGGAGGAATCCCAGGCCCCTGAAACTTACCCACTCTGGGTTTGGCACTGATGAGATTGTTTTTGTTTCTGAAATACTGATCAACTTGGACTTTTCAGCAAAACATCACGGGGAGAGGTTGTAGGCAGAACTGCTGGTTGTAGTATTTCATATAAGGATTTGCCAAATCTGGGTTAGTGAAGGTGAATGGGTAGAAAACAGCTTGCAGAATAAACAGAGCAGACAGGCCTTGCTGTATTGGGTTTTGGGGGCAGTTGTTCCCTAGATTTTAATTTTCCATGGAAGTATACGTAAGTGTTGTGTGCCTCCTGTTAGCTGCAAGACCTCCTTTTCCCAGCAGGTGTCAGCCGGAGCCTGCTGCCAGCTCTTCCATCTCTGGCAGCTGTTTGTGCTGTACTGTTGCTGGCCTGTGCAGAATAAATCACAAGTTGAGCAGTTCCGATCAACCAGTTCACTGTGCTCGCTGGGAAGTCTCCCAGCAAGCAGACATCAGCTCAGCTGGCAGCTTGTTAACACTGAAGGAAGGGGTCGAGTTGCCGCGTTAGTGACTGTTCAGCCATGCTCATAGTATCTCTCCCACCCTGTCCTGTTCTGCGGGTGATGGTGACACCAAGTACGTGTGCTTCCTAACTCAGTCACGTTGGTCTTTCTTAAGAGGATTGCTTAGTGTTTTGTGTGGCTGGGTAGGAACTGTGGAGGGACACAAACCCTTCACTGCAAGTGAGAAAAACATGAACTATCCTCAGGTTTCTGGCTGAGGGATGTAATACTAAGATCTGGTAATAACTGGAAGTTATCAGAGCCCCAAGTCGCCTCTTGGTTTTGCAAGCTCCCTAGTCAGCCTTGACACAAAGGCTTCTGATTTTGCCCCCAGTTATGCTCTTTATTCTTTGATGGGTAGTAGTGGGTTTAACAGCAGTGTTTGCTATTGGTTTCCATCCATTTTTTTCTTTTTGGAGCTAAGCTTTTTAAGGAATCTACACTGGTTTTTTGCAGTTGACGCCCAGGTTTTGTTCTTAACTGCTGTACTTGAGCTGGGAACAGAGGGCATAGGATGCTATTGAGAAAAGGGTGTACAAGGCTGGGACCTGTTGGAAAAATTGAGGAGAGACACATAGCGCTGAGCGACCTGATGGGACAATCATTGCTTGGAGCAGGAGGTTTGACTGAAGAATCCTTCCCAACTGAATCTGTTTGTATTTCCTAGATAATAAAGTCAGCTGGGAGGATTGTGGGACTTGTGTGTTCTCAGGACCCCAACTGAGGCTGGGACACCTATTCCCCTGCTAGCTTCCCTTCAGATGCGCTTTGTTCTCTTTGTTTGACAAGCCTCCAGGTGTGTTCTGGCTTGCACCTTCCTGCCCAAGCTCTTCACACTGCACATCTCAGCCAAGCCCCTCTTCTTACAGCTAAGGATGCTGAACTTCAGTGGCTAAGAGGAGATGTTCTTGCTGTACAAGGTTCCATTCATTGTACCACACAGAGCAGACGAGTGCACTGGGAAACAACCATGGGCTGCCAATGGTGGCAGCTGAACACAAATAACTTCATAGGGAAGTGGAGAGCAGCATTATTTTTTTTCTCAAGGCAGCTGGCCATTGAGTAAGGCAATTTAGGTTTATAATGCTCTCCTAGGTGGTGGTGCACAGCTCACTTGCATTCTAGCCTCCCCAGGAAGGCTCTACCTTGTAGTTTTTGAATACTTCCAGCTTCTGTCTCCATGATATCCTTGAGATGCAGAGAATGAATCCTGCTCACTGGTGCCTCCTGGCTTCTCCCCCGAGGCAGAAGGCTATTGATCTTTTGTGTAGTGTTACAGTACAGAAAATTTGTGCACCTCACTGACACAGTGTTTCTCTGGTGTTTTCCAGGATGATGGACATTGCAAAGGCCATGCGGTTGAAGGTCTCCAAGGCAAAGGGGTTGCCAGGACTTGAGAATGATCAGAACCATAAGCTGGGCACGCTCTCTCTCCCCTTGCCTGTGCAGAAGGCATCAGGGAACCAACGGAAGCGCAGGAAAATGAATTAAAATGTCTGGGAGGTCTCAGCAGGGGCAAAACAGTTAATTTCTCAACTGCCATTCTACACAGAGCATCATGGGGATGCTTTTGTCTTTTGGGTTTGGCTGTCCAGCATCAGCACATGAAACCCTGTCTTGAGGCTAGATTGGAACAGATATTCACCTCATTAAACTGCTGCTTTTTTCTATTTATGTAGAAAAAGCTATAATAAAACCTTTCTCTTTTTTCCTATCTATATGAGGGAAGAAAGATGTGGGTTGTGCTGGAGCAAGAGAACACTGAAACTGCGGGTCCTCCACTGGCTTCTGTCTGGTTGGTTCTGTCAGCTCGTGGCCCCTTTTACCCCTTTTTCACACATGGAAGGTAGAAAGTATAGAAAGAGAGACTACACAAATGTTACTCACACACAGCTTTTTGATTCTGTGTGTGTTTGTTTCTCAAGTTTCAGTGTAATTCTGTGTTCAAAACGTGTAAAGATGCAACATGAACAAAGTATTTCTGCCACTTTACCTGTCCTGGCTTCTTGCCTGGAGGAGGGAGAATTTTGCTGACTCAGAGCTGGTTTCATCTTCAGAAAGGGTGATTAGTTTGAATCCACAGCTGTGGATTCCCAGTCCTTGGGAGAGAGACTTCTGGGCTAGTCTCTCTGCATTTTCAGTCTAGTCCTGGGCTGCAAGCTTCATTGCAGGTGTTTACTAAGCAAGGTTGTAGGAATCTGGAGCTTGTGAAAAGCTGAGGATCACCACCAAGAGAAAGAGCCTATGTGAAACAGGAGCATGGGATGTCAAGACCAGTCTTCTCTTTGAGATGTCTTTGCTTCAGATAGTAATTTGGGATTTAAGGGTAACTCCTTATACACCTTAATGACCCACTATTCACAGCTCTGAGTAGAAGTGACACAAACAGCCAGTTTTGTGGGTAGAGGATAATTAATGCCATGGGAATTACAGGCTGCATATAATCAATAGGAATGTTTTTATCACAGAATGGCTGAGGTTGGAAGGGATCTCTTGAGGTCACCTTGTCCAGGCCCCACGCTCAGGTGGGGTGAGCCATAGCCAGGTGCCCAGGACTGTGTCCAGATGACTTTCGAATATCTCCAAATATATCGTGGAAACTCCATAACCTCCCTGGGCAAGCTGTGCCAGTGCTTGATCACCCTCACAGTGAAAAAAGGGTTTGCTGATGTTCAGAGGGAGCCTTGTGTGTTTCAGCGTGTGTCCATTTCCCCTGGTCCTCGCACTGGGCACCATTGGAAGGAGCCTGACTTGTCCTCTTGGCACTTTCCCTTCAGGTACTTACAGACATAGGTGAGACCCCCCTGAGCCTTCTCTGCTCCAGGCTGAGCAGTCCAAGCTCTCAGCCTTTCCTTATAGCAGTGGTGCTTCAGTCCTTTCAGCATCTTACTTGCCCTTCATTGGACTCTCTCCAATACGTCTATGTGTCTGTTGTAATGGGGAGCCCAGAACAGGACACAGCACTCCAGGTGTGGCCTTACCAGTGCTGAGCAGAGGGAAAGGATCACCTCCCTCGACCTGCTGGAGATGGTCCTCCCAATGCCACCCAGGACACCATTATCCTCTGCTGCAAGGGCATGTTTTTGGCTCATGTTCAACTTGGTGTCTACCAGGACCACCCAGTCTCTCTGCCAGGCTGTTTCCCGGCTGGGCAGCCCACAGCATGTCCTGGTGCATGAGGTTACTCCTCCCCAGGTGCAGGACTCTGCGCTTCCCTGTGTTGAACTTTGAAAGCTTCTGACTTCCCCAGGCCTTGTTCTCAAGTCTTCAGTAGAGTGAATGTGCTTAGGGACTTGATCTGGCAGACCACTTTTTGTGGGTTTTTTTAATTCTCATTAGGATCTGGTCTTCTGCATATCAGAGCCAGCAGCTCTGGCTTGGACTGGTATGAAGCACTATTCTGAGATACATGATTAGTTTATCCTCTTTATCTAATTCTAGCTCATTGCTGCTGTGTTTCAGATGGCTGATATGGGGCATGAGGAGGAGAGCAGACATGGGTTTACCCTAACAATACCATGGGTTTTTGGATGAAAAATTAACTGCTGTTGCAAAGCTGCTTCTGTGTGCCAAGGCAAGCAGAGAAGTAGGAAGCAGCGGTGGTTCCCCAACCAACCGAGCAAGAAGCAATGCTCTTTTCTGTGATTTGGAGCCACTTGCAGCGGAGATAAGGATGTTAATTGCCTCTCTTGACATCACTGCTGTGTGCAGCAGAGCCTGTTCTGACCATGTCTGAGAGTAGTATCCCTGATTCAGGGAAAATGAGTGCTAATTTAGTCGAAGTGGCAGAATGACTCATCTGCAATGCGTCTTGTATTAGCTGCTGCACTTTGGAAAGCAGCTATTCGCCTTCCCAATAAAACAGCAGAGTTCTTTGCTATACAGAAAGAAGTGCCAAAGCAGGGATGTGACAGCTGGGGAGAGGGACCAGAGATCCCATCTTGGGGCCAGAGAGATGCTCCCCAGCAATGAGCAGCCCCCACTGGAGCAGGCGGGACAGGGCTGCAGGCAGATCTCTGTGCTCTTACCAGGTGTGAACCACAGAGGTAGGTAGCCTAGAGGGACTCGGAGCCCCCAGTCAAGTACTCTTATCCGTGTCTGCGTAATGGAGAGGGGAGTGTGAGTAGATGGGTTGATCCCTGGGAGACAACAGGAAAGGCTGAAAGGAGAAATCCAGTAGCAATGGGGAAAGATGCTTTGCTGGAAATGAGGAGAGGTTTACTAGCACTCTGCTCAACTTTCTGGGGTTACCTTACTCAAGCACGCATCCTGGACATCGAGAGTGCAAGAGAGGCTGGGAGAGTGGCTGTGCGCTTCTTTCCAGAGGCGCATGTGCAAGTTGCCCTGTGGGAGACTGATGGGCACGACAGCTACAGGTTAGAGAGCACTAGCCCTTGCCAGAGCACAGTGCCACCTAGACAGGCTAGCTGTGAGCAGGAGGGCCACAGCTGCGTCTTTCCTTGGACTGCTGCTGAAGGGCTCTGAGCCTGTGCTGTGAAAACAGCACCTCTGCCCACAGCTGCAGCCTTAGCAAGTGCATGCCATAGCCAGGCAGTGTCGGCACGCCTGAGCCAGCGCAGGAGGAGATGAGGCAGGACCTGTGGTGGGTTGCGTAGTCATCCTTGTCTGAGTGGGAGCATGTTCCCATGGGAGCAGGGTCACTCCCATGGTTGCCTGGTTTGAAGGTGACCAGAAGCTCTCCTTGCAACTCCTCTGCCACTACCTCAACATCACTCCAGTACTTTGCTAGCGTACAGATGGCATTATACCTCTCTTGATAAGGTGTCTGGCCACCAGATAAAAGGTTCTGTGAAATAGGCTGGGCTTAGGCTCTTTCTCACACCTAAGAGCATGAGGCTCTGTAAGACAGTGTTGGGTTGGAGTCAGCTCTGTGCAATGTTGGCATTGTCTCACAACTGATTCTTGCACAGGCAGCAGGAGGGCAGGCACAGCAGCAGCAGGGAAGCTGCTGCTAGCTTTCAGCTTTTGCCAGTCCTGCCTTTCCGGAAATGATGAGCTCTAATTAACTTACAAGCAGACAAATGCGCTCTTTGAGCAAAGCAAAATGCAAGGTCTGTGCTGTGCCAAGAAGTGGCCCTGCAGGTCATGTATGTGCACAGTATTTTTGTACAGTGATCAGGTGGTGGCAAAGCCAGCAGAGCTCCAGACTGTGCCCTCAGCAAGCTGCCAGGTCACAGTGGCCGGGGGCTGTTACCCACTGTGTCACAACAAGCACTTCAATTAGGGGTTTGCACAAGTACAGCAGCACCCCATGCTGCTTCCATTATGCTCTATGACCTATCCACTGTAATACAAGACCGTGAAACATTTTATGATTAATGAATCCCAGTGGAAATTAATTACTGAGTGTCCACTGAATTCTCTCCACACAAGAAGAGAATACTATTTTCTGACTGTGGCTGGAAGTCCTAACTGTACCGACCAGTCAGGGTCTCAAGTATATTTAACATAAAAATGAAAGATTAATTGGGAAAGCAAACTTTATTTTTGCTTTCCTTGTGAAGATGAAGTTAGTACGAACATTTGGATTTTTCCATAGTGATTGGTAGTATAAAGATTAACATTTGAAGACAATATTTAAACTCTGTACTTCCAGCTCAACCTGTGGAAAGTTTAAAGATACTTGATCACGTGACCTCTCCCAGGTCTTACTCCATATATTGAAATAAACTGCTTGCTCAAGTTCTGCAATGTGAAGTGAGTTAAACCATGTGTATTTTGTGAACAATTTTCTGTATGCCTGCTTGACGGCATGTGAATCCTCCATGGGGCATTTTGCTGCCCCATAGTGCAAAAGGCACAGAATGAAGAGGATATTAAAGCGATTGTAAAGATCCCAGATCTCACTGTAGGTTTTTTGGGTCTTGCTGGTGGGATTCAGAAGCCTCTGGGAAGTGCCTGAACTGAGAGATGTTCTCCTAAACCCCGGAGTTCAGGCCACTGTAGGCAGCCCCAGGCCTGCTGTTACAGGTTCCCCTTCTCATTTTTGAGGTCTCAGCATTGCCTTAGAAGTATGTGCAAGTTCAGCCCACTTCTGTGTGCCCGTAACCACTGCTGCGAACAGTGTTAGCCTCCACATCTGTCACAATTGTGCTATTTGTTTCCCTACAGGCATTTTCAGAGTAGTACTGAACATTTCCAGGTGCTTCTGCAGGTATGCCAACCTCCTGGCAACTTCCAGCTTAAACATACCACCATGATCTTTCTGTCTGTGCCAGCAGCCTGGCTCTGTCCTGATTCGTTGTCATGGTTTGGGCTGGATTGGCCCAATCAGGTGGAAAGACAGATGCTCTCTCTCCTGCTCCGCTTCAAAGGGAGGCAGGAAAGAGAGCGACTTACAAGTTTAGAAGGAACTAAACTACTTTAATGAAATATTAATAATCAAATAATAAAAATAAAATAATGAAATATATACAAAACCGTATCAAGCTCCCAGGATGACAGTCACGTCACCAGCAGGCACTGGGGAAGTCCAAGACTGGATTCAGTGACGGACAGGAATTGGATTCCGGATCTGGATTCAGGACTGGGACAAAGGCGGACAAACAGATTCCTTCTTGGACGCTGGCCATTGAAGAAAGAGGGCTGACCCTTTGATCCCTCACCTTTTATACTGAGCATGAGGCAGATGGGATGGAATACCCTGTGGGTCAGGTTTGCGTCACCTGTCCTGTCCGCTCCTCCCCACAGGGTTGACTCCTCTACGCTTTTCTGCTTCCCACCCTCCAATGGGGCAAGTAACAAAGTTGGCAGCCCTTGGTTTTTACTGCAGTAAGGATAAGCAAGAGCCTCGCTGCATCCCATTCCTTGGCATCAGCTGTAAACGTGGGTCTGATCACTCTGGGAGCGAACAGTTTTCTGCACAACATGCTGTTAATTTCAGCAGTTAGAAGAGGCCTAGCTAAAAAGTAAAGTTACTGAACAAAATTGGTCCTGTTTTACCTCAAACCAGGACACTCATGTACAGCCCACTCTTCGTCTCCCAGTTCTCCCATCTCTAAAGGTTCCCCAAGGTCATGCTGTGGATCCATGACTTTGTGCATGAGACAGGCAGTACTGCAGAAACAGCTACACAGCGTCTGGGACTTCTGGTTCCTGCCCTGCAGCCTGAATTTGGGTTCTTTCATCTTTCCCGCACACCCATCCCTGCTACCAACCTGTGCATTCATTCCTCTCCTACCACTTGCCCCGTGATTTCTGCAGGCATATTGTGCATTGGCATCTCTCTCACTACCACAGCTGGCTTCTACTGCTTGACTCTACGCCTGCTCCAGGACCATCCATCAAGCAAACCAACCCTGGTATCAGCTGGAGGGTGCATCTCAGCTAGGAGCTACAAGCCTGCCTTCCCTGAAGTTTGTCTCCTCCCGAGTGGCACCACCACAGAAGGGACTGCCCTGCAATGCCCTAGTGGGGCTCGTCTTCCCATTTATCTAAGTCTACTTCAGCTCAGCCACGCTCATCTTCAAGAGACTCCCATGCATGTCTCCTCCAACTCTGCCCAGGGAATGGTGACCAGCAGTTTGTGCTTCAGATGTGCTGGTCTCTGAAGGCTTTTGCTAGGTCAGCTTTGGCTCTATCCTGAGGCAAACCAGGCCTTTCACCAACTTATTGACCATACAGTACCCAAATAAAACAGGCAGTCTTTTAATGGTTTCCTTTGGTGGTGGTGGCTCAAGACGACTCCAGACTGTACACCCAGAAGTAATATATATATAGTTAGGGGCACAGATTTGCCAGCTTACAATGCTGTCACTCACCTCTGGTTTTAAACCTACTCCTGGGTGTAGGAAACCCGTCAGGCTTGGCGCAAGCTGTGTGCTTGCCAAGTGCCCCTCTCTGCCAGGCAGGCAGGGCTGAGTCCCACAGCCTTGCAGTGCAACAAGCCCCTTCTGAAAGGGTCGCCCCAAGAGGCCCTCTGGAAAACTTACTTAGTTTGGAAAGCAACTCAGTTACTAAAATGCAGACATTTTTAAAATTATAGCATTTTATTTGTGGCAGACAGTTTTCCTGAAATTAGAGAAAACAGTATTTCTTTTAAAAAAATAATTGGCTTGCGTCTTCTTACAGCATCGGTCTGCAGAGAAGCAGCAGACTGTGCAACGCAGTTATGCCAGCTTGTACCAGAGGAGAAGCCTGTGTGGACAGCTTGTTATGTGAATGAGACAGAGAAAATCCTGCTGGTAACCAACTGCCAGTTTCAGGCAGGGGATGACAGGGCAGAAACCACTAGCTGGTCATGCAAAGTTATGGCATGCAAGCCTCCCCACAGCAAAAGCCCTGAGCCTCAGGGGCCAGTGGGGGGATACCAAGTGACACCCTCAGGGCCACGAGCCCCTGCCCAGCTCCTCCCAGTCCCAAGGGAGCTCAGCCCCATAAGCTGGGGGACACCCACCCTCTCCCGAGCACCTCACAGACCCAGGGACCACAGCCAGGGGTACAGGAGATGCTGCAGGGTGCAGGGGAAGAGCATTCAGGATTGCACAAGGCTTATTACAGGATACCCAGGGGAGGAACCAAATGTGGGGAAATGCAGGCATCGACGTGGTTTAGGGAAAAAAAAAAGTGGGAAAACAGGGATAAGGGGATAAAAAGTGGCTCATTGTGTATAGACAGGTGGCTGGTGGCCAAGGACAGATGCTGGTCTGGCTGTGCCTGTGCCTGACAAGCGCAGTCTGTCCTGGCCACTCATCAAGTACCGTTTCTAACTCTTCCTGGGTGAGGTCTCTCCCTTCGGTGTGGGTGCCAGCATCAGTGGTGTGTGGGAATCTGCATCTGCGTGGGGAGGTGAAGTGGTTTGGGAGCCCAGGCACTCAGTCTGTCTGTCTGTCAGTGTCTGTCTGCCTGTCTACTGGGGGAAGCCTGCAGCCTCTGCTGGTTCGTATGTCCTGGTGCCAAAAACTGTGGAGACTGGGACCCAGGGGCAGGTACTGGGCAGACAGCGTCTGCGCCTCATTGCTGGAGGGACCCACACTGCAGGTATGTCTCTCTGTGCGTGTGTCTGTCTGCTCTGATCTGTGTGCCCCTTCTGGGTCAGAATCAGCACAAACAGAAACTGAGTAAAACCACACAGGACATGTTGTCAGTCTCTGAGTGTTCTGGCACAAATGCAGAAGGTCACTAACAAAGCAGCTTCAAAGCAAGTGATTCACAAATAATGCCACAGGTCCAACAGGAACAGCGGTTTGTCTGGAGCTCCAGCTGGGGAGGCCCAGACAGGAGCTTTCCTTGTCCTGCCAGAAGCGCGTTTCATCTAAGGAACTGCTTGCTTGTGAACTACCCTAGCAGCGTTCTCAGTGGACAAAGAGGAAGACATTAACAGCTGTTTTCCCAGCTATTTTTTATTTAGTGAGGTGCCACTGAAGTTGCAAAATCCTTTATGAAAAGGGAGTACAGTCCAATGGGGGTCCCCATCCCTGAGCTGTGAGAGCTTCCCAGCGGCAGCTCTGGAGAAAAGACAGGCAGAGATATTGGTGAAGAGACCTCCCTCCCTGGTCAAAGAATGGTGCAGAAGATGCTTCCGTGGTTGTGGCAGCCCCCATCCACCCTGGTGGTTATGCTGGAAACCCTCTGACCACCAGCCGCCATGCAGGACACTGGGGCACCTCCTTCAAGGTGAGGCCGCGCTGGGGGGTTGATCAGCATGCACTCCGTATCAAACCTGGGAAAAGCAGAGACACCACACGTGTGGCCATGAGCAGGGCGAAATGGTGCTTCCAGAGCAGCCTTAGAAATGCTCCCTTGATGTCCACCCTTCAAGGAGGAAAGGGGCAGAGCAGTGCTGGCAGGTGCACAATGCTCACCATGTGACGTCTGTTCAAAAACCCAAGTGGGACAGAAATGGCTGGAGAATTGAGCCAGAACATCTCGCTTTACAGCAAAAAACTACTTCTGTAGTTTTCACAGCCAACACCTGTAAGTGCCTGCAGGTTCTGGGGGATGGGGCAACAGTCTGCAGAAGGAGAGTCAATGTTAGGACCTCCCAAGAATTGCTTAAAGGGGACCAGATTTGAAAATCTAATGGAGGAATCATGGGGCTATGGGCACAGGAGTAGGAGGTGCTGAGAGTCCTCTCTAGTGCGCTTGATTTTCATGCGATGGGAGTCTGGAGGACCAGATGAGACCATCATCAGCTTGGGGGACCACATGTCCTAACCTCCCTCCAGTAATGCAAGTCTTCCAATTTCACTGTGTCCTCTCCCACACCCTGGACCAAGATTTGTGACCCAGACAGAAGAGTCAGGGTCAAATTTCTAGCTAAAAAGAACAATCCACTGAATACACAGTCCTTGTATGGGTGACGGGCCTCTGGCTTTCCCTCCTCAGGTGTCTGCTGCAGAGTCCTGGTCTAGAGTGACCTGTTTTGAACAAGGCCTATAATGACGAGAGTCACTGAGATCTGTGTGACAGCTGGAAGCTAAGGAAAGCTTTGCAATATGCACTAGATGTCTGCAGCTACAGCAGTACCTCTGAAGTCCATCAGAAGACACATTCTCTCTCTAGTGGCACAAAGACCAGGGTAGCTATATCATGCCCGGGAAAAACAAGCACTCCAAGATCCATTTTCCCATTCACCATTCACATCACTCTGGTAGCAAAAGCCTGGAGGTGGAATCTGGTCCCTGAAGCCACCCTCTTCCTTGCCAGCACAAAAGCGCAACGCAGACTGGAGGTGGCTCTGGCCTTTCCTCCTTCCCCTGACTCTCGCAGCCCAGGCTACAAACACCCCAGGGATGTCTGTACTTCAGGGACAGCAGTGCAGTATGCAAACACAGCATCCAAGCTTCAAAGGCAGCACTGCACAGGAATATGAGCTGGCCAGGTTACACAGCAGACGTCCCTATGCTCAGAGACATCATGAAGACTGGCCTGTCAAGGAATAATCCAAGCCCCTCAGTTGGCTTTAGAGGTATCCCATGAGGAACTTCTTGGCTCCTGTTGATTTGCAGTCCTCACCTGCAGTGGTTCAACACGCACATCGGGCTGGTGCCATGGATCAGCAGGGATGGGAAGCTGGGTAGAGGAGCTACAAAGCAGAACCCTCCAGTGCTCACCTAACAGAGGAGCGCAACAGTGGCTCCAAGCTCACAATGCTCCCCATGGTGCCAGGGGCCTCACCTTTTCTTGAAGGTGAGAAGCATGTTGTTTTGGATGACACAATCCTCTGCATTCGATATTGGTCGCAAAATGGATTTCTTGGATCTCCCTTGGAAAATGAGGTTTTCCTGCACCAGGCCTTTGGCTTCATCAAAGAGAGCAATCCCATAGTCCCGAAAGGACTGGATCCTGTTCTTGGTCACCTGCAAAACGAGCTTTAGATGGGATGGCCAAAACAGAAGGACATGGTTCACATGGCTCTTTGATCAACACAAAAGCAAACCATAAGCTCTTCCACGGGCTCACTAGCACTCCCTGGAAGTCTGGGAGCATTCCAAGGGTTCAGACTGGACGTGCTGTAGCCATGCACACACAGCCTTTCCCAAGGCCTTCCACCCGTTACCGTCAGCCCCAGCTGGCAGCTCAGTTGCTATCAGTGCTAGATGCTACAAGCTTCCCTGCAGCTGTTACCCAACACCCTGGTGAAACACAAGCACAGATGCTGCTGAATATGAACCTGCTGCTCTTCCTTGCCCTCCAGGTTTCGAACAGCTGTACTTACAGGCTGTCACTTCTTTGTATATGAAAAAAGGGCACACAGGAGTCTCCTCCTTCCAAGGAACACCAGGCCACAGCTCTCACTGTGCTATCATCTGGAAGATCAGTTTGGTCCTTTCTCCTCCTTGGATCCACAACAACAGCTGCTGTGATGCTCCTCGCCCAGCACTCCCCCCACCCAGTGCCCCACACCACCTCACCTGCTCGCAGGCACCTCTTAGGCTCTGCCAGTAGGCAGACAACAAATGACAGCACCATGACATTGCCAGTACCTCATTAAGGACCTGTGCCCCCCAAATGAACCCTGTAACATGAATTCTGCCTGTGTGCTCCAGGACACTGGACAGCTGGGACCATGGAAATTGCAACAGTTTTTATATTCTGGTCCAGAGGACAATATTTGTCTATGAGTATGATTTTCAAAAGGAGTCTGCAGGCTCTGCAGGACTCATGCAGAGCATTTGTCTTGGCAAAGCTTTCTGTACACTCATTTTAGGGGTCCTTCACAATGAGTTAAACTGCATTTATCTATCATTTTGATGCATGATGGCTTCATCTCAACAAAGAACAGAACGGAGGCAACCTTGAGCCAGATACTAACCTTGGGAACTGGCTAGATGCTGGAACAGCGCATCTAACTGCCAAAAAAAAAAAATCTAGTTCAGACGCCAGCTACCCCAATTCTTCAGCACAGCTCACACAGCCTGCAAATCTCCAACAGAGGCCTATGGGATCACCCACTTGACTGTGCCACCCAGTTAAATACAGGGCACGAGCTTGGGAGAAGATGGACTTTGTTAAATGTCATTGCACCAAAATGCACGATTCCCTTTGCGGCTCTGAGGGAAGAGAGGTCTCTCCTACAAGCTATCTGTGAATCCATTTGTGGGGAAATGATGACTGGGCTGTCCTTTACCAGGGCTTAAGCATCAGACAGATGTGACAAGCCACCTGCAGATCACTGTCAAAGAGGATACAGCCTTGCGATAGGGCTTGAAAATTTACTTTCTTTGCCGCTGAGCAATGACATGAGCTTACACAAGCCCTTCCCTCATGCGCTCGCCCACCTGGAAAGCTGCTGCTGCTAACAGACCTCCTTTTACATTCCTGTCACTGTGGGCACCGAACGCTTTGGGGCAACATGGCCAGCGCCGCTGGTACAAGTGTGCTTTCTTGCTGCATGTGAGCAATAATAAGCATGGACACAACAATGCTAAGGCTAGGGAAGATCTCACCTCCTCCTCCCGGGCCCTACAGAGCACTTCTAAAACTTTCTTGATGGGTGTTAGGATGTGACGCACTTCAAACCCACTAGGGATGGAAATGTCACTTTCTTCTGAGCAGCGCACTCTAGTTTTGCACTGCTGGCCCAATTAAAAGCAAATGCTTATTTAATTCACACCTACATCTTTCCTCAAACAACTTCCGCCAACTTTGCTCCAGCCTATTCCCAATGACTGCCCATGAAAAACCTGGAGTTAAGGAGTGCTGGTGGAAGGGAGCTCTGGAGTAGGACTGTCTACAGCACTAGATCAGGGTATCCCTGGCCTTGTCCTGCCAAAGCTTGGAAATCCCCAAGGATGGTGACCCCACACTGCTCTGTGACCTGTCCCAGGGCTGCACCACCCTCCAAGGCAAGAAGGTTCCTCCAGTCTGCCACGTGGACCTCCCAAGGTCCAGGGACCACTGCAACTTGTGCCGTACCTTTGCTGTACTGCCTGGTGCTGCTGAGAAGAGCTTGGCTGTGACCGCCCTTCAGGTAGCTGTGGGCTGCTGTTAGATCCCCCTTGGCCTCCTCTTTGCCAGACTAACAGCCCAGCTCCTTCTGCCTCATCTCATCAGTCATGCATCCTGGCACTCACCCATCCTGCTAGCTCTGCAATGGACCTTATTCCTTTTCTCCACCTGCCTCTTGACCTTGAGGTTCCAAACTGGACACAACATTTCAGATGCAGCCTCCTGATGGCAAAAGAGGTGGCTGACAACTTTCCTTGATTGGCTGGACGTGCTTCTAATGTAGCCTGGAAATTACACCACCTCTAATTACAGGGTCAAGGATGCAATCCTGATTGTCTACTCCTGCTGGCAGTGCCAGGGCAGTCCCTCCTGTCCTGCTGGCTAACTGGGGGCCTGCTGGCTTCCCCCTCGCCCAGGGAGGGAGGGCAGCAGCAGCAGGGTCTGTCTCACCTCTGCCCCTGGCCACAGGGAGGCACAAGTTGGTGTCCCCTCAGCTCTCTGCAGGACGCACCTTCATGTTTGCTGCCTGGAGGAGCTGAAGGCCACATCTGTGGTTGCCAACAATGTCGTTCTCTGCGATGACACCCTCTCCCTTGGAGACAATGCCATGGCTGCTGTTCTCATAGATGCCGTTGCCACGCAGCTCCACCTGGCAGTCAGCCTCCACCAGCACGCCTCCCCGGCTGTTGCAGGAAATGCTGTTGTTTGCAATACGGGTCAGCTTGCTACTCTGCAGTACCGCCACCCCGCCATCACGGTTGGCATGAATTACATTGGCAACGATGTTGAGCTCTTCACTGCTCTTGACATGCAACCCAGTAGCTGCCAATCAAAAAGAAGAGTTACTGGTTAAGAACTTGCAGCCTCAGTCATGACAACCACAAATGTATTTCTGTTTCTAAAAGCTACCCAGTTTCTTCTGTCACAATATGACTTTCTGCCTGGGAGCTGAAGGACAAAAACCCATCCACACTCAGGTCTCATCTCAGCCCACCATTTCTCCAGGGTGGTCCTGGCCTAATGGCAGCTGAGGAAGAACCTGGCAGACCCCAGTCCTGGTGGGCCAGGACAACACACCATTCTGCATGCCACCCCTTCTCCTGGAGCCTGGGAAGAGCCCTGGGCCCGAGCTCACCTCCATTGTGGTTGATGCTGTTCAACTCCACCAGTGCCACGCTGATGGGATGCCGGGCAGCCGAGTACTCCTCCTCACTGTCGGGGTCATTCTCCCTGCCAGCACCCTCCCTCTCCTCCTGGAAGCTCTCGTTGCCCCCCTGACCAGGGGGGTAGTCACCAGCGTCATCCTTGTGGCAGAACACTGCCACCCCATAGATGCTGTTGTGGCTGATCCGGTTGTTGATGAGGTGCGGGAGGCTGGAGGACATCATCCACACACCACAGCCCTTGTTGCCTGCAGAGCAAAGTGGCATAGCCCACCAACTCAGCAGTGCTTGGAGACCCACAGCCCTGCCCCAAAGCGGCTGGTAGTCCACATGCAGTGCAGGTGGGATTGAGGATATCTTCCTCTTTGAGCACACATGAAGGCTAACCCTACATGTCAGGGGCTCACAGAGGTGCTTTGGCTCTTACTTGGTCCTGCTGGGCCGACTCGAGTCAGTAAGCTCAGTGCCTTTGTTTCCCCACATCCGCCCTCTGTTGGCACTGTCTATTCTCTGACCCCCACTCAAGTCCCCTGGCTTAATTTATGTGATCAGGAGGTAAACCCTGGCTGCCCCAGGGCTCTGCAGGATGGCCAGGCACAGCCCCATCCACTGGCTCCATGCACAGGTGGCTTTCCTGCAGATGAGCAGCCACAGTACTGGAAGTCCACGTGCCCTGGTCTCTCTTCCTCCACGACTGGGAGTCTCTGGGGCCAGGGAGCGAGCAGCTCCTGGAGCACCAAGCTGGGTTTCCCCTTGGGGGCCCAGGTGTATTCTCCAGTGTCTATCCCAGGCGGAGCTGCAGCTTCGCCACCCCCAGGGTGGCTGGGCCCTACAATCACCCTCCTCCTGCCCTGGCCACCACTGTTCCAGAAGCCTCTGAGAACTCCCTGCCTGATGTACTTTACCCTCGCTGCAAGGGGCTTACACTGGCCGCCAGCACTACTGGCCATCACTGCCGCCAGTGTTACTAGCAGGACAGACAGATGCACACAAAGCCATGCTACGTGACTGCCTGCATCCTGTCTCTGTCCTCAACAGGGCCACAGAGGAGCACAGCCCCCCGAGGACTCAGAGCCTTGCCCTGGCAGCAGTGGGCTCTCTGCAGCACTTGTCTCTCTGCAGCTGCTTTAAAACCCCTTTAAAAAAGTTATTTCCAGTTTCCTAAGAAAACCACGAGGGGAATTTACCACCTCTCAGACATTAGCCCAGCTGTTTGATTACAGACCCTGCCAGACTCCTCCAGCCCCGGGTTAGCTGGCTGCAGGACAGCAGCAGACATAGCTCCCCTCATCCCATGGGGACTGCGCATCCTCTCCTGCAACCAGTCCTGCACGAGGGTGATGGCGCAAGGCCAGCTTCTCTCTCAGGGCTCACAGAGAAGCTCCTGCCCTCCACTGGAGACAAAGTGGTGGCCTCCTCAGCAGGGAGAGGGCCCCTCGTGAGCCACAGCCCAGCAGCACTGGTGGCACAACCTCTGGAGTGCTAGCACTGGCCTGGGCCTGGTGCCGTTCCTGGCCAAGCCTCCTGGGCACTCACCGCAGCTCTGAAGCACACCGGAGGTAGAGGGCACCCTGGCAAGCCCAAGAGGATGGGGGTACGGGCTAGAAGGTGAGAATTGTTCTTCACCCGAGCTTGTGTCCTTACCATAAATGGCGTTTCCTTCGATGAGGCCCTTCCCGTGCTCACCCACCACCACACCATCCGAGTAGCCACAGGAGATGAGGTTGTTCCTAAGGACAGGGTCACCCCCATGGCGGATGTCCACTCCACCCCACTGGTTCTCGCAGATGATGTTCCCTAGGGCAAGGTGGGGAGGACAAGGTGACCATACAGGCCTCCTGCCCACAGAAGAGCAAGGAGACGTGGCAAGCAGAGACCTGGCCCCACTAAAAATCTCCTATTGACTGCAGCAGAATGCAAGCCTCAGGAGCTTCCCTGTTCCCTGATTCCCCGGCAATGCTCTCCTGCATAAGACACTGGTCATTAGCAGTCCCTGTCCTCTGAGGTGTAGGGCAGAGTGGAAAACCACTTGGAGGTTCCACAACAGTAGGAAAACATCATTGACAGCTTTAGCTTATACACTGGATGGCACGGGAGAGAAAAAAGCAGTCCACATGGCAGATTGCTCTGGAGCACAGTTCCACGTCCCAGCTGTGCCAGAGACAAAGGGAACAATAATTTGGAGGACACACTGTGGAAAGACACGCTTCCTCCTTCAACAGCAGAAATGCCAACTAGAAAATGCAAACCAGGGGATTATTGCACCTAAAGTCACCCAAGAACCATAAGATAAATTTTGCATTCAGACAGACAGCTTAAAGACAGAAACAAACTGGGCACACCACCACCATTTTCATTCCCATACCTGTGATTTGGCCTCTCCCATTCTCATTCACTGCTATTCCAGCAGCCAGTCCCCGGAAAATGTGGTTCCCACTGAGGTAGGAGAAGAAAATAAAGTTAACAGCAGCAGTGCTGCATGCTCATGGTTTGCACTGATGCCAGCACAGCAGGTCTCTGCAGAGGCACCAGTGTCCCTGGCTGGCTACTGGTCACAGCCTGTTGCCTGTGCCCAGCAGTAAGAGCTGGGAACGGGGCAGCCGCCCAGTGAAGTGCAGCGAGAGGGAAGCACAGTGGGGAAGGTACATGCAAAGCAGAGTGTAGCTACTGACAGCCGAACCACTTTTTCAAGGAGGTGAATAGCACAAAAGAGGCACGGAGAAACACAGGTTAGGAAGAGCATTCAAAGAGCGGGAGGTGCTCATGAACACCCAAATGGCCACCATGTCAGACCAGTCATCCCGTCTCCAGGAGTGGCCAGCCACAGCTGCACCCTCAGGGAACGTAGGGACAGGGAGAACCAAGTGCTGCCTCCTGCAGCCCAGCCTCTCCGCCCCGCTGGCTACCTGCACCCACAGTTAGCCCCACCCCTGAGATGGACTTTCCTTCTCTTCAAGATTAAACTCCCTCCTCTGCAAACCACCCTGCACTCTCAGCTCTCCCAGCACCACGCAGCACACTCTGCAGGGAGGCAGGCCACTCGCTGCTGGCTGCCACAGCTTCCCTCCCTCGGTGGCTGCCGTGGAGCAGGGGGCTCTGTGCTGCAGACCCCTGTGCCCCCACGGAAAAGCACAGGAGACACAACACGTAGCAGCTGGACCCCGCCTAGGTGGATGCGGCAGAGGAGTCTGTGAGGTCTTTAGCCTGTTTCCCCCATCCTCCCCACCCCAGGGAGGAGGTAAGAGGCTTTATCAGCCATGGGACTGCTGCTCCAAGAGGAGCCCTGAAGCCCGTGGGCACATGGTGATCATGGTTGATGGTGGGAAACATTAAAGACGGTGGTAGGAGCAGAGGCAGCACTCCCGCCGGGGCGACGGCCTGGAAAGCACATATGGGCCCTGTTGCACCCGAGCAGAGACATCACCCGCTGTCCCCTGAGCTCCCACACAGGGAGCCTGTCAGGAGGAACAAAGCCCAGGAACCCCAAGCCTACCACCAGCTCTTCCTTCAGCACATGACCCCAAATCTCTGGCTTGCTGCTGAGGTTCAGAGCAGGACAGCAATCAGGTTGGTCATGAACAAGAAACACCAACCAAGTGCAGTGCCTGGCACAGACTCTGCCCCAGCATCCACCCAGAAGCTGTCACTGGAGACAGCTCCGTTCCCCTCTGGCTTTGAAGGGAGTGGAAGAGCTTCTGCAGCAGCGAGCAGCACCTGTGACACGTGATCACCAGCGACACGTCATCACCATCGCTGGCTGGGGGTGCAGGGTTGGGCACAGCACTTCACGCTGCTGTCCTGCTGCCAGGGTCAAGTGCAGGCAGAGCAGGGGCCACCCTGCCTTGCTGGGCAACTAGTGCCTCTGCTGTCCTCAGCTGCCCCGGCATGGCTGCCCCTCCACTCACAGCTGCCTGCCCAGCCACGGCCACTTGGTCTGGCAGCTGAGTGAAGCGCCGGCCGCCCTGCCACAGCAACGCAGGCTATCAGCAGCACCCGAAGAATGGAAAGCTGCTTGTGGGCTGCAGGACCTGATGCAACACACACACCTGTCTCTAGAAAGAGGAGCCAGGTGAGAAGACTGCACAAGATGCCTGTACTTGAAATGCATGAGGAGGTGCAAGGGTAAAGAGGAAGAGAAGCCGTGAAACCATCCCAGAGGCAATCACCCAGGAAGACAAGGCGAGTGCTCTCACCTGCCCAAGTCCCACCACTGCAGCTCAGTGCCCTCCAGTGCCTTCTCTCATCAGCTTAGGGGAACAGGCAGTAGCCTTGCACCACCGGACACCACCACATTCAGCAACTTCCAGCCTCGCCCTTGGCACAGCAGGGACACCATCTTACCCAAACAGCTTTTTAGCTGTTGCAGAGAGTACCTCTGACTGGAAGACGTACATGCCCAAGAGACTGTATCATGCTGAAAAATCGTACTTGGCATCCATGCTGCTGGCACACTTCTGAGAAGGACACCCCCCTGCTTTCTGCACGGAGTCTCTTGCAATGCCCCACTGAAACCTGTTCCCCAGCCAGGCAGCAACACAGGATGGAGCTGGGCTTGCAGCTCTCAGGAATGGGCAAAACATTATTGTTTCCAGCTGTGGAAAAGCCACCTAGCAAAAGACACTACTCCTACCATAAATATCCCTCTTCTGCCAGCCCTGCCTGCCCACAGCTGCACACACCATCCTGCCAGTGAGACCCACCCATGCCAACAGACCGCATGGCGCCCCAAGCTCAACACAGCTGCAAGTGGCACCACCAGGCCACTGCCAGCGTACGCAGCCTTGGCCAGCACTGGAGGCTGCCTCAAGCCAGTGCAGATGAAAGGCAGCACAGAGCAGCATGCACAAGTGGAGCAGGGGGTCTCATCCAAAAAAGCTGTCTGGGCAGGAGAAAAAAGGTGCCTTCCCACCGAGCTTCCTCCCTGCCTCCTCTCCATCATCTCCTACATGCCAGCAAGCACAGACAGTCATATGTCAGTCCTGAGGTGCAAGCAGGAGTTGCAAACGATGTTGCGAGAAAGTACAGAGGGAAGGATATCTAGTGAATCTCTCCATCCCATAGTGTGTTTCCTCTGCACTGCTGGGCCCTGCCATTACAATACCACTTCTCTCAGAAATCAGTCTCTGAGACTGCACTTTCATAATCCTTTGTTGGAAAGCCCGGCCCTGACCCCTGTGTTTTCAGGGCTGGTACATCTGGTGCAGACTTCTCCTCTCCAGGTCCCAACCTAGACTACGTGCCTCAGTAGAGGTGCCTGCAAGAAGTCATTTTTGTTAGGTCTGCAGGACTCGAGGCGGAAGCATTGTTAATTATCAACACTTCCAGCATGAATACTCACATCCTAGCTACAGGGCTGATACAGGGCAACCATTTTCTTCCCTTTGTGCCCCATCCTGCTCTATAGCACCACGATGAGTTGTCACACACCTGTTCCTTCTCACCCATGGGCACAGTGAGAGGTGGGAAAGGGTAGCTGTACAGATGAGATGCCCCTCACATCTGCGATCAGTACAGTGCTCCAGCTGTCATCTCATTTCTGGGTTCCTTGCTACCAGTTGATACCACCAGGTAAGGCTGATGGCATCAACCTGAAGATAGCCTGCCAGACATAAATACTAACATCTAAACCAAACAGTATTAAACACACACAAGTCAGTAGCTCCAGGTGTTTAAAGCAGAAACGTGAATTGGAGTAACAATGACTGGAGTGCTGAGGTCCGTTTCCCCTCTTCCTGCAAAAAGCACCATGACATGTGTGAGTTACTCATCTTGAACACAGCCTGTATCGTCCTCAGATCCAGGGAGAGAACCCAGGACTGGCACTTGGCAAAGACCTGGGTGCAGCAAGCAGATAGAGGGAAGTCACAGCAAGGCACTAGTCCACCATGGTCCTATTTCTGCTCTATGGTGGGGACAGAAGAAAAGAGAAGTGTGCACAGTGGGAGGAATAATTCTTAACAGGAGGAGGAGAGAGAGAGGTCAGTGCTAGCTAACATACCTCACGGCAGGGTTTCCATTATACAGAATATAAATGCCAGCTTCTTTATTTCCATAGATCTGATTGCTACGGATGATGCCTTTTCCGTTGCCAACGACGACAATGCCTGAGCGAAGGCCACTGTGTATCTTATTGCACTACAGTTTTATTTTTGCACATGTAGAGAGAATAAAAGCAAAAGGAAGGAAGGTCATTCACAAAAGTGAGCAAGAGGAGACAGCAACCACAGAGAAAAGCAACAGGTCCCAATCCTGCTGGGGAAAAGGGCAGAAGGGTAATCCAGCTGCCAAGAAATCACTCTCAAATGGTCAAAATACACTTAACTTTTACCTTTCTTTGCGGTTCTACTACACAATGCCCAATTTCCCTTCCCATCATGCCTGCAGCCTCTTCTTCCTCCAGCAGCTCCTGCTGCCATCTCCAAGGGCTACCCTGAACCCAGTGATGCTTTGTTCCCCACAGCCTGTCTGACACTGGGCACGGCTGCTGGGGCTGCAAGTCCAACACCTCCCCATGGCTACTACGAGGAAAAGAATCTTGGTGGCACCCCACGGGAGCTGAAGGCAGGATTCCAAGCGGGGGGCTCAGCGTTACAGCGTGATGCCTTTTCTCAAGCTGCTAGACAGCATTTTGCACAGCCTGAATGACCACTGTCAACAGCCACACAGCTGCTTCTCTCTACGGGGGAGAGGACAGGAGTATGCTGGGACCCTCTGAGCAGGACAGCAGTCCCAGCCTGGTATCTCACAGAGTGGCAGGGTAAAAATTCTCAGTATCAGGCAAAGCAACAAACAGCAACTCAAAGCTGCAACCGAAGCCAGACACAGCCCCCAACTCCATGGCTGAGCTGCCACCTCCTCCTCCACGGGGCTGCAGCTCTGCCTGCCCCATGTCCTGTGTAGAACTCACATGGAGAGCTTGATGCAGCCACAGGGTCAGGTTGTATCTATCTCTCTGCCTCCTCCCGCACAGTGAGGCCCTGGTTCCTTCAAGGATAACTACAGATACGGCGTTCAGTAAAGAGGGACAAGGTCATGGGCTGCACAGCTGCAGACACTACTGATTTGGAGGAAAAGCCATCCCGCTGGAGAGTGGGCTGCTGCTCCCCTCCTGGCTGAGACTGAGCAGAGAGCTGAGACCCTTCACCTAGTCCCAAGGTAGACAACATGAATCCCAGCGTGGGAGAAAGAATTTACAGTACAGTGCCGACTTACTACCTTGCTTGCACAAGTTCACTCATTATGCAGGGGTGTTTATTTGATATGGGAACATCCCCCTACCCTCCCCACAATGTACAGCAATTTTAAGACGCATACTATCAAATAAAGCAGGAGACCATGCACGTACCATCAGGTAGCACTTTGCTGTGCCTTGCCCTTGGGGTTAGCTAAAACTTAAGAAACAGGCTGAAGGGCAAAGCTAACAGAAAGGTCAGTGTTTTCTGTACTGGGAGATGGATCCCTGCTGCCCCTCGGAGAGAAACAGCATATGAGAGAAAGAGCATGCTGCCCTCCAGCATGGCTTAGAGGGGTACGTACCAGCACAAGGGGGTTGGCTCCCTTACAAATGTCCACTCCAGCCTCACAGTTCGAATGGATGTTGTTGTCTGCAATCAGGCCTCCTGCCGACAGGCGCACAAATATCCCCGATGCTTTGCAATGGTGGATGTCATTCCCCAGCATGATAACCTGCAGGGAAGAGGAGAAGCACCTGTAGCTATAGTTAGAAGGACGAGGAAGAGGACATGACCAAAGGGTATAGCTCTCCCTTCTGCAACCTCTGTGCATCTATGACCTTGTTGCCTTCGTTGGCGTGGCGACCTGGTTCAGGAACGGCACGGCGACCAACCCCAGGCCGCTCGGGCCATCAGCTCGCAGACACCAATGTGGTGGACGGCAAATGGCATTTATTGCGGGGTAAACACTGCATTTTATAACTTGGGTTTACAACGTCACTTCCGTCTGCTCACATCATAAACTACACACTAATGGCTATCAGGAGAGGGGCCCTATCTTCCCGTACAGCGCGATATCTTCCGACCGCCTGTCCCTAACTACCTACATTTCCCCCCTCCCTATGCGTAATTAAATTGGTTAAAATATAATGACTTTAAAAGAAGATATACATCATAATTCTTGATAGAAAACATACTAAAGGC
>VFFE01008597.1:42157-66043 GCA_008921705.1 Burhinus oedicnemus | reverse complement strand
TTGCCCCCTCTCCAGTGCCACGCTCAAACCTTGCAAACGTCCAGGAGCTGCTCCCACAAAGAAGCTGTCAGGAGGGAAAGCTGTGCCCTGTCCCCACTGTCCCGGCGCCGCGCTTCCATCGCACCTAAAACCCTTGGGCTCCGGTCTTTCCCGCTAACTTGATCCTCAGAACAACGGGGTTTTTTTTTCGCGCTCTCCAGCGCCACGCTCAAACATTGCAAATGTCCAGTGACTGCTCCCACAATGAAGCTGCCAGGAGGGAAAGACGTGCCCTGTCCTCAGAGTCCCGGGGCCTCGCTTCCATCGCACCTAAAACCCTTGGGCTCCGGGCTTGCCTGCTAACTTGATCCTCAAAACAACGGGTTTTTTTCGCCCTCTCCAGTGCCACGCTCAAACATTGCAAACGTCCAGTGACTGCTCCCACAATGAAGCTGCCAGGAGGGAAAGATGTGCCCTGTCCCGACTGTCCCGGCGCCGCGCTTCCATCGCACCTAAAACCTTTGGGCTCCGGGCTTTCCTGCTAACTTTAGCCTCAAAACAACGGGGTGTTTTTTTCGCGCTCTCCATTGCCACGCTGAGTAATTGCAAATGTCCAGTGACTGCTCCCACAAT
The DNA here is from genome assembly GCA_008921705.1 of Burhinus oedicnemus. Classification (NCBI taxonomy): domain Eukaryota; kingdom Metazoa; phylum Chordata; class Aves; order Charadriiformes; family Burhinidae; genus Burhinus; species Burhinus oedicnemus. Next base: position 65,431 of record VFFE01008597.1, on the reverse strand, counting down.
GAAGCTGCCAGGAGGGAAAGCTGTGCCCTTTCCCCACTGTCCCGGGGACGCTCTTCCATCGCAACTAAAACCTTTGGGCTCCGGGCTTGCCTGCTAACTTGATCCTCAAAACAACGGGTTTTTTTCGCGCTCTCCCGTGCCATGCTCAAACATTGCAAACGTCCAGGAGCTGCTCCCACAATGAAGCTGTCAGGAGGGAAAGCTGTGCCCTGTCACCACTGTCCCGGGGCCGCTCTTCCATCGCACCTAAAACCTTTGGGCTCCGGGCTTGCCTGCTACGTTTATACTAAAAAACAACGTTATTTTTTTCGCGCTCTCCAGAGCCACGCTCTAAAATTGCAAACGTCCAGTGACTGCTCCCACAATGAAGCTGCCAGGAGGGAAAGCTGTGCCCTGTCCCCACTGTCCCGGGGCCGCACTTCCATCGCACCTAAAACCTTTGGGCTCCGGGCTTTCACGATAACTTGATCCTCAAAACAAAGGTGGTTTTTTTTTCGCGCTCTCCAGTGCCACGCTGAGAAATTGCAAACGTCCAGTGACTGCTCCCACAATGAAGCTGCCAGGAGGGAAAGCTGTGCCCTGCCCTGACAGTACCGCCTCCGCGCTTCCATCGCACCTAAAACGCTTTGGGCTCCGGGCTTGCCTGCTAACTTGATCCTCAAAACAAAGGGTTTTTTCGCTCTCTGCATTGCCACGCTCAAATATTGCAAACGTCCAGTGACTGCTCCCACAATGAAGCTGCCAGGAGGGAAAGCTGTGCCCTGTCCCCACTGTCCCGGGGCCGCACTTCCATCGTACCTAAAACCTTTGGGCTCCGGTCTTTCCCGCTAACTTGATCCTCAAAACCATTGATACTTCATTGATATTTGAATTGTTAAAACAGGAAAGCCTCACATCTAAAGTGACACTTTTGTCACCGCTAAGGCATGCTGGCAAAATTGTTCACCTTCCTCTGCAGATGAATGGATGATTCCCTCCTCTTAGGAATGCTATCTGGGCATTCGTTACTGCTTTCATTTGGGTTGTGGTCTTTTTCCTGCATCCTGTGAGAGCATGTAACGCGTCAGCTTTCTGCTCAGCATGAACGAGAGAACGCATACCCGGTAGGTGCCCAGCAGAAAAGGACCTGGGTGTGTTGGTTGACAGCTGGCTGAATATGAGCCAACAGTGTGCCCAGGTGGCGAAGAAGGCCAACAGCATCCTGGCCTGTATCAGGACTAGTGTAGGCAGCAGGGCTTGGGAAGTGATTGTCCCCCCGTGTGACGAGCGAGGGAAGACAAGCAGCCGACTCAATATGAGTGATAAAGCAAGCTTCAACTTTATTACGATAATACAGCTCTTTTATGTGTTTCATTATAATTATGCATACGTATCAAGACTTAATTGGCTGAGCTCTTAAGATTACATTTACATGGTCCTCCTACTTGCGGTTTCAAGCCAAGGGTTCTTCCTTGTATCCACAGTCCATACTTTCTCGAAGTTGTTTTCCACTAAATTCCCAGGCCAGCATGACCTTCGTAAATTCCTTGTCAGCACCTGGCTCACTGTAATCAGGCCCTTATGCTAACAAGGAGATTGCTTGTACAAATATTCTGTGGACCCGTGCCCATTCTCATAGAGCCACTCTGCAACACCCCCGTACTCAGCACTGGTGAGGCCCCACCTTGAATACTGTGTTCAGTTTTGGGCCCCTCACTACAAGAAAGACATTGAGGTGCTTGAGCGTGTCCAGAGAAGGGCAACGAAGCTGGTGAGGGGTGTGGAGCACAAGTCTTATGAGGAGCAGCTGAGGAAACTACTGCAGTTGTTCAGCCTGGAGAAGAGGAGGCTGAGGGGAGACCTTCTTGCTCTCTACAACTATCTGACAGGAGGTTGTAGCAAGGGGGGGGGTTGGTCTCTTCTCCCAAGTCACAAGTGATAGGACGAGAAGAAATGGCCTCAAGTTGTGCCAGGGGAGGTTTGGATTAGATATTAGGAAAAATTTCTTCACCGAAAGATTTATGAAATGTTGGAACAGGCTGCCAAGGGAAGTGGTGGAATCACTGTCCCTGGAGGTATTTAAAAGGCAGTTAGATGTGGTGCTGAAGGACACGGTTTAGTGGTGGTTTTGGCAGTGTCAGGTTGCTGGATGGACTTGATGATCTTAAAGGTCCCTTCCAACCTAGACTCCTCTATGATTCCATAATTCTATGATTCCCTCAATCTATGATTCAGACCACAGTCTCCTGCTCTTCTCTGTCAAGTACAGTGTCAAACGTGGGCTTCCTTGCTGACATTCATGGCAGAACTCATCGCAGCTATGAATAGGCACGTCCACCTGAAAGAAAGGCTCTGTCCTGCTGAGGTTGGGGTAGCTGGAGCTAACTGCCTGTTAGGTAAGAATATATAACAGTAGAGTCATTTGTACACTGTGAGCGTGCCCGTGACTCACAGGGATGTAGGTAACAGGGCATAAGAGCAGTGATTAGTTCTGGTTAAAAAGGCCAAAGTGGAGGGAGAGGCACGATTAGTACTGGCAATGGTGTCCAGGGCATGTGGACACACAGTAAGAATCATAGGGGTGTGCCTTGATGTTGCCTCCCCTTTCCCCTGAGAGGCCACCGTGCCCAGCACCCGAAACCAGCCACTCTGTGACATCATCCCCGGGAACAAGGGCATTGCAGGCACTGTGAGCACTGCAGGCACTCCATCAGCTGCGGCACTGGTGGCACAAGAGCCCTCGGTTCTTGCAGCTGCCATGTGCCGCCGGTGGCAGCTATGAATTTGCTTCCGGTCCTCGTCCTGCTGGCCATGTGGTGGCCTGTGCAAGGTGCATGGGACAGCTGTGGGTAAGTGGCCCCAGGCTCTGGGATGGAGCTGGGGCAACCCTTATGGGGTTCACTGGAGGATGCCCGCTGTCCCCCATGGCCACGCCACAGCTTCCCCAACCCCATGTGGGAGCCTCAGATCCTTGCCAGCACCCAGGCTGCTGGCACAACTCATCCGTGGGGCTAAAGCAGAAAGACGGGCGGATGGATGCATGCCCCACAGGGTTCCCCAGCCCTGCTGTCCATGTCGCACCTTGTGAGGAGAGGGGCAGCTGACCATCAGCCTGAGCAGCAGCAAGCCATGGAGCAGGATGGTAATGAGTTTCTGGTTATAGAGGGACCTGAGGACTCCGGCCCATGGCTTCTCAGTACGGCACGTCATGCATCGTGGGTGGCACAGATGCCCAGCCAGGGGCCTGGCCCTGAATCGCCAGCATCCAGGATCCCTGGAAAACAGGCATGGGGCATATATGCGGAGGGTCCCTCATCAGCCCACAGTGGGTCCTCACAGCAGCTCACTGCTTCATCAAGGCCAGGTAAGGAGGACCAGGGAACAGGGCGATCCCTACCACACCAGCAGGTGCCCTGTCTGCAGCCCCATGTGCTACTCCCATCCTGGTTCCCTGCAGTATGCCCAGTGCCTGGGCACTCCCCAGCCCAGCTGAGAGACTGCTCGGGAGGAGGCTGGGCTCACGCCACTGCTTCCTAACAGCCTTCAGCTCCACATTCATTGTGCCTGAGGCATGCCAGGGCAGTGGCACCCTCCGTAGCCCTGCTTTCCTCTCTGCCTATTGAAGCAGAAGGCAGGGAACTGCTGGGCTGCTGCCGCACATGGCTCCACTCCCTCTATCTGCCTTCCAGGCACATCACCATGTGGCGCATGGTCATCAGGGCCACCCACTTGACTCAGCTGGGCCCTGAGGCCCAAGTGCGCAACATTAAGCGCCTGCTGGTTCATGAAGACTATAGCAGTGTCTTGGACAAGAATGACATTGCGTTACTGGAATTGGACCAGCCTGTCCAGTGCAGCTCCTATGTCCTGTGTGCCCGATATGTTGCTGAGAGTGTCGCAGCTGAAAACCTGCTATGTCAGTGGCTGGGGTTCCACGACTGCAAGATGTGAGTTCCCAAAAAGCACTCATGTCCTGAGTGCAAGCTTGGCACACTGCGGAGACTGGTTGGGCTTCCTGGGAGCAGAGGCCAAAGCTACAGTCAGGCTGCAGGCACGTTTGCTCATAGAGAGATGGGCCTGACCCACTGCCCAAAGCAGGACAAAAGGGAAACACCAGCACAATACCTTCAGTGTGCAAAGCCAAGCCCAAGGGAAGGGGTTCACCCAGCCAGGGGAGGAGAACTGGCAAGGAGCTGCTGGGTGGTAATTCCTTTCTGTGCTCACAGCTGGAGGATCAGCTGATGTCCTGCAGGAGGCCAAGGTCTGTCTCATTGATGTCAGGCTCTGTAACAGCACCTGGTGGTACACAGGGGGCCATCCACAACCACAACTTGTGTGCTGGCTATCCACAGGGTGGCATCGACACCTGCCAGGTAGAAGCGTGCTGCAAGTCCAGCCCCAGCAGCACAGGCAGCCCTGTCACAACCACCCAAACACAGCCCTGCATGTGCTTTGCTTGGCAAGTCACCCTCCCACCGCGGGCTCTGCACCGCTCCCCTTCCCCAGCTGCAGGGCCTTGCCCAGTGCCCCCCAGTCCCCCAGAGGCAGGGGACTCTGCCCAGAAAGCCCATCCAGTGCTCCTGGTGGCTCACAGGTCCAGATCCCAACGCCAGAACATCTGTCTTCCACACATCCATGAGCACTGTGCAGAGATGAGAGAAAGCCCGACCTTACAGGCCCACTACCCCCTCCCAGACGAGGTTCTTAAGGCTCCACTACCTGAGCAGAGCCTTTCTGTGCAGTGAATACAGCTCCAGCAGGTGCTGTGAGTGAGGAGCCAGCCATAGTGCTGGCAGTGGCCACGTGACACCACCTCAGTCCTCTCTCCTCCACTGCAGGGTGACAGCTGACTGCAAGCGTCTCACTTTAACACCTTTGGGAGATGGGGTAAATGTTCGTGGTTGTCCGCTGTCCTTTTCCACAGCGTCCCTCAACTCTTGGGGAGAATCAAGACTATCATCTCCTTTCAGAGTGTCAAAAAGTTTTTTTAAGTCATTTGTGGAGATGCCTCATAAAGGCCGTACCCAATTAAAGCAACAAAGCACTGTTTTGAGCGTCATGTAGTGTTCTAATATTCATAGAGAGATGTCATTTTTGTGGCCTAATTACTGCATTCCAGCAAAGATATTTCCAAGGCTCCTGGCTTTGCATCTTCTGCGGTGGCATTTGCAGCCGTGATAATTCTAAGTCTTTCAGTAAGTGCTGCAAGGTTTGGTGTAATGTTAGTGAATCTGCGGCAGCAAGCAGAGTATCGTCAATGTAATGATAGATACATGCGTTGGGAAATTGCTTTCTTGTTGGCTCTGTTGCTGCTGTGACTACAGTGTGACAAATCTTGGGACTGTTCATCATACATTGAGGTAAGACAGTACGTTGATAATGTTTCGCTGGTGCTTGATTATTTACGCTGGGCAGAGAAAATGCATACAGTCGTCTGGATGAAGGGAAATTGTAAAGAAACAATCATTTAAATCAGTCACATACAACAGCCAATCAGCTGGGGTAAAGGTGGGATTTGGAACTCCAGGCTGCAGCGCACCCATAGGCTGCAAAACTGCATTAATTGCTCAGAGATCTTGCAACGATCTCCATTTTCCTATTTTTTTTTTTGAATCAAAATGATAGGAGTATTCCACGGGCTTGTGGAGGGAACAATATGTCCGGCTTTAAGCTGTTCTTCAAATAATTTCTCTGCTTTTTCAATTTCTCCCCTTTTATGGAGCCACTGGTCAAGCCAAACAGGCCTTGAGGTAAGCCAAGTCAGTTTGAGCAGGGGCATACGGACTGTGGCCCCATAGAAAAATTTGTAGTCATTGCTGTGGTTAAGGCCTTCTGCCACTGAGCAAGCAGATCACTTCACGGAACTGGCATAATATAAGGACGCAATGTCGCAGTCCTTCCTTCAGGCCCTGTGACCAGTAACATTGCGAGGCTCTGCAGCGGTATCTCAACGCTGCCGACACCGGACACTGTAGCAAAAACAGGCGTTACAGGCCAGGTTTTTGGCCATTATTTGTGTGAAATAATGGAAATGTTGGCTTCTGTGTCTAGGAGTCTGGTAAAACTATGATTTTTTTATTTTTAATGTTAACAACGGTTGATATAATGTTAGCTTTTGTGCCCACAGAATTTTTAGTGCTGCAGTACTTCTAAATCCCTTTTCTCCCCTTTGAATATTCAAAGCATTTGTAAAAAATAAGGAAGCAATATTAATTTTGCAATACGATCCCCTTGGAAATTGTACATGGAAAATGTAATGTCCAAACCATAACTTTTAGATCCCCTAAATAATCAGAATCAATCACTCCAGGTACTACAAAAAGACCCATTTTTGATAGTGAAGACTGTCCTAATATAAGGCCACAATAATCTGAGGGTAAAGTCCATATACATTAGTTCCAATAAAAACAACCTCAGTATTTAATATGGATGCAGCAAGGTCCAGCCCTGCGCTACCTCGGTTGCTTGCTGTTAAATCGGTAATGTTGCGTGGTACAAGAGCTTAACTGGGACTGCAACTGCGAACCACTTTGATTGATGTGTGCAGGACAGACCCTGTTGGTTTGAGGGGTGCCAGGTCTCACACCCCGCTTGCAGTTTCCCGACAACGGTCTGCCTTAATTATCAAGTCTAGATCGGCACTGATTGCCACAATGATACCCTTTTTACAGAGAGGGCATAGCATTGGAGGTTTCTTGTCTTTGTTTCCTCCTCCAGGTAGGGCAGTGCTTTTGAATATGTCCTTCTTGATTACACTGAAAGCATTTCACTTTTTCTGCATGACTATTAGGGTTATTAACACAGAGGTGCTGAGCTAAAGCCACTGCTAACACATTAGCTTTATGCTCCTCCGAACCCATATCTTGACATGCTTTTACGTAATATACAATTGTTCATGCTGAGCCTCTTACCGATGAAAGGGCTTTATTACAATCAGAATTATCATTCTCGTATGCTGGTTAGAAAATCAATACCTTCGCTGCTTCTTCATGTTCTACTTGTCTGTTAACAGATGTCTGTACTGATTGAAAAATTTATATATGGCTCATTGGGACCTTGTTGGATAGCGATAAAAGGAGAGGTTTGATGACCTGTTTCTGGGACTTTTCCTAGCACTTTTAGAGTTAATTATGTAACGTGTCTTATTGCTTTTCTCGGCAATCCTGCTTTGAGGCTGGGGTGTTAAATATTGCTCTTCTCAACAATGCTGCCGTACCAACATTCACTGCATCAGTCATATTATCCATTGTTTGCACTGTGACCAGATCTCTGTGTTCCGCCTCCCAGAGTGAATACTGAGTATATGTGAGAACCATTTTTAATAAGGCTTTCCAATCATGCGGAGCCATGGTGAAACTTTCTCCAATGGCTAACAGTCTCATTGTGTAATTACTTTTTAAACAGTAATCTTGGGCCGCTTTCCGTACTTCTTTAACCATTTCAAATTGCATGTGTTCAAATTGGGGAGGCCGATATAATACAGGCACTGCAATTAACATCGACACATCTCCCCGCTTCACAGCCTCCTTATAGCAGGAATCGTTTAGTGTACAAGGTTCTTGCGGTGCACTGGGGTTTAAGTCGTTAGCAAAATCTATAAGCGGTGCTTTCCTCTATGCCTGTGTACATGGTAAAGAATAATCTCATTGCACACTAGGCGCTGTCGGTGTGAGAGGGGCCATAAGAGGCTTTTTGTCTATTTGAGACATGATAGACTGTACTGAGGCAGCCCTAGCTTGAATACGAGTTAAAGGTGGATATAAATTAGGTTTCTTGTCAGGATTTACAGGACCAGTCTTGAAAGGATCTGACTCTGACTCCCCCAAGGAATATAATCCATCATAAACAGAGTCATTATTTGTAATATTGACAAGCACCACCATTTTAGATTGCAAAATTTCCTCTGCGGGTTGCAGCGCCTTAAGGGCAGTAAACATTGTGCTGTGCCTTTGGAGCGGATTCAGCGTGCACATTGTAGGCAAGAGGGACAGTGGAAAAAGGATTGTCCGTACCTTTTGAATAGTCAGGAAAGAAAAAAGCGGAGAATTCAAGGTCATGGCAGTGGTCAGGTTGCATTGAAGGGGACCGGAGGAACTTATTAAAGTTTCCCCAGTGAATCCTCTGCTTCCAGTTAAGCTGGGGAAAGAAATAATAGATTTTTAATTGACAGTGGAGCCACACGCTCTGTCGTAACTAGCTGTAGGGCCCTTCAGTAAAACTAAAACAAGCATTGTTGGTGCATTAGGAAAAAAGACTTTAAGGCTTTCTTTTTTTACAGCCTGTGGAATATTCAGTTGGAGATAGGAAATTAGTTCCTCTGTATGCCAGAATGCCCCCTCCCCTTGCTTGGATGGGATTTAATTTGTAAACTGAATGAGCACTTAACCTTTACTGAAGAGTCTTTGCAGTTACACGTTCCTTCAGAAACTGTGTGGAAAATCCAACGATGTCGACGAAACGAAAAGAATCCCAATGAATTTACCATGCCAGAGGAAATAGTATCTGTAGTTATAGCTCTGGTATGATCATCGAAGACACCTGGACAAGCAAAGAATGTGACTCCGGTAAAAATTGAACTGAAACCAGGAGCTCAACTGGTAAGAAAAAAAGTATCCCATTAAGTTAGAGGACCGGGATTAGAACAAAAAATAAGCTCCTTTTTAAAACATCTACTGTTACAGGCCTGTCAATAGGAATTTAACACTCCAATTTTACCTGGTAAGAAACTCCATTCTACAGCGTACAGACTGGTCCAGGACTTAGGAGGGATTAAGGCAAAGATGGCAGATGTCCTTCCTGTGGTTCTGAATACGTACACCCTCCTTGCTACAACCTCTAACAGTAATACATATTTTACAGTACTGGATTTTAATGATGCCTTCTTCTGCATAGCTGTGGATGAACACAGCCAGATCAGATTTGCCTTTGAGTAAGAAAATCCGACTACCGGAGCAAAGACCCAACTCTGCTGGACCGTCCTTCCCCAAGGATTTAAGAACAAGCCCACCAAGTTTGGAAAGTAGTAGCCAAAGAGAGAGAACAATGGCAAAACCATCAAGATGCTGCAACACTTGTGCAATATGTAGATTTACTGATTGATTCTGACATGTATGAGGCATGTTTGGAAGCTACCCTCAGTTTGCTTAATTTCCCGGTCTTGCAGGATATTGAGTTGCTAAGAAAAAAGCTCAGTTTGGGAAAGAAAAGTTCCAATATCTGGCATTTGAAATCACCAAAGGACAGAGTTCAGTAGGGAGAGAGGAAAGAAGCGATTTGTAGACTTGCTGTGCCTATATCAAAGAAGCAATGAAGAGGAGTGCTGGGCATGGCGTCGCTTATGGTTTCCCCGTTTTGGACTAATTGACAAACCACTGAGCGCTGCTTTAAAAGGGCCAGAAAGAGTTCTTGAATGGAAATCTGGGTGCAGAATAAGCTTTGCCAAAATTAAAAGGCAGCCCTGCTTTGGGACTTCCAAATTTGAGAAAAACCTTTTCAGCTCTCTGTTCAAGAGCAACAACAAGTGGCATTAGGCGTCATGACGTAAACATTGGGAAGCTGGAAAAGACCATGCACTACTTCTGCAATCAATTAGATAAAATCAGTTAAGTTTGGCCCGCTTGTTTAAGAGCAGGAGCAGCTACTATAACCTTGAATGAAGAATCCTGGAAATTGATCTTTTGCCAACCTGTTACTGTGTTTTTGCCTCACACTGTTTCTTCTCTCATTGAAAATAAAGGGCATTACTGCCTCTTCCCAAGAAAGTTAGATAAATGTCAGGCTGTGCTATCGGAAACAGATGATGTTAAATTCTGTCTGCTCTGAATCCTGCTACTCTGCTTCCGATTTCTGAATACATTGAACTACATCAAGATTGCCTAACAGTTATTGAACAAGTGTATTCCAGCAGGCCCGATCTGCCAAATGAACCCCCTGTTGGATGCAGAACCGGAATTGTTCACTGATGGGAGAAGCTTTACGTTAAAAGGACAAGGAAAAGCCGGATATGTTGTGATAACCTCTACTCGGGCCTTAGAGGCTAAAATCTTTGCCCAATAATACATCTGCTCAGAAGACAGAATTGATTGCACTAACACGAGCTTTAGAACTAATTAAGGGAAAAGGAGTTAACATTTAAACTTGTTCTAAATATGCTTTTGGAGGAGTGGATGCATGCAGGGCAATCTGGAAGGGAAGAGGACTATTGCGTTCATAAGGGACTCCAATTAAATACAGAACATAATAATGAAGCTCTTCCAGGCAGTCCTTCAAACAAAAGAGATTGCAATAATGCATTGTAAAGGTCATCAGAAAGGGGACAGCAAAATCACAAAAAGGAAATCGACAAGGAAGAGGAAATAGTTTAACTTTTGCTTTCTTTTTGAGGGTATGATAGTTGAAGAAGAATTTACATGTAAACCTGTGTTCCACCCAAGAATAACTGTGTCTTCTTGGAGAAACAGTTGGAGATCAGGTTTTTCAAAGAATTTTGACCAGAAAATTTTGTATGCATCTTAAAAGAGTAAATAGGTGTTATTTTAATCCCTCAGAAACAAACCATCCTGAGCTGTTAAAGAATCATCACTGTAAAGGAAAGAAGGTATTTCTGAGGAGCCAATAAATTAACCTAACCCAGTAACAGGCAAAGGTATTCTGAGAAAACAGTTGGTTTATTCATCTTGATTGACTAAACTGTTAGATGATTTAGTACTACCTAGTTCATTTCTGTTTTCTGTATCAGCTATGGTCTGTCCATATTTGGATTGCACTATCAACAAAGAACATCAACTTAATCTTGTCTTCCAGCCTCTAGTCTCCTGTAGTGTCTCCAATTTTGAGTAAGAGCACAACATTATTGTTTAAGTTTGGTTTTTTTATCTTTTTGGAATTCACCCTTCACACCCCCCCAGGTAAAGACATGTCACCAGCAAAGAGGTCCAAGTAAGGATGATGAAACTGGTTATTCTATGCCTTCTGTGAGAGAAACTGGAAGAAAGACTTATTTCAATTCTTCAAAACAGCATATATCGTCTACTGTACTCTCACCGTCCCCGAAGAACCAAACTTCAATGGATCCCGTCTTCATAGGATTCTTAAAATGCCTCGATTATACCTCTTTGTTTTGTGCTGCATTTGATTTTGGCCCTGCAGGGGACTAAGAGATTTATGTCTCAATACGGGCAAGAGTATACTTGATCCAGCATAATTTTCAGAAGTAGATTGCGGCAGTATGCATAGAGAGAATTGCAAATCTTTATAAAGTGTCAGACAAAATATTCACAAAAAAGAATTTAGCTATCTTCATAGCAGGAATTAATTTCTCTGCCAACAAAGAGGGATGAATGCATTAATGTGCCGAGAGGCACTAACATGGTCATCCCCACTTTTTACAGCATCTTTGATGTTATGTATTCTTTTGAAATATTTAATAAATAGTGGAATAGTCTAGCTGTAACATCTTATTTTACTCTAAATATTGCTAACACTAGTACTAGTTTTGCAGTAAAATCTCTGTTCCCTCTCAAGAAACATATCTTGTTCTACTTTTTTCCTCCCAGCAGGAAACAAAAGAATGCCCTTGCTTTACGTGGCATTTTTCCGCAACCAGGATTTCACTGAAGTTTTGATTGTGATGGATTTAGGGTTGTTTTCATTATTTAGGATTATTTTTCATCTGGAATAAACAAGGGCTTGGGTCTTGTTCAAATTGCAGTTATCGATGTCAATGGACTCTAAATGTTTGTGATTTACAGTTTTATTTTTTGCACGTGATTTATATAGGAGAGAGGACTGAATTCATTCTTCATGCCATACATGCAGGATGATATTTTCCTTCAACTTTTTTCTATCTTTGAAATACTTTACTGTCCTCTTGATAGGACATCCTATGTCATAAATTGGACAAGCAGCCTACACATGGGATTCTGATCCTTGTATCTTTCTTTTTTTGGCAATCTGTTTCAGATGTAACAATAATTGTATTTCGCTGTATTTTTACCTCGCTAATAAAGCTTCACGCAATCTAGTCAAGTACATCATTGGGGTTTTATTTGTCTTTCTCCTTTCCTTTTCCATGGCTTTTCTGGATAATTATTGTTTTTTTATCCACCACTTCATCAAGAAATGTAGTGGTAATTTAAGTAAAAAAACATAAGGTAATGAAGTGATTTCATCTTGCCGGTTTGAGTCATCTCTCCTAAGCTGGGTTGAATCTCCCTGTTCAGGTGCCGGCCTGTCTTAATTTCCAGTAAAGGACCCTTCTTTCAAAAAGATTCACCCCTACTTTCAGATAATAAAGTCAAGTGAAATGAATCCCAACATCACTGCTTAGTCTCGAGGATGAATAGTTGTGGATTTTTTCTTTTTCCTTTGAATATTCGTTTTGATTAAATGTGGAAAGATCGGTATACAGATTATGCAGAGAACATGCTGAAGGTGAAGAATACATCTTATCAAATACCCAGGTTCCCAAAGGATTTCACAAAAATTGATATGCATTTTTATCGTACCAATGACCATTACCATTTTCACTCCCTTTCTTTTCAGCAGTCCCTGAGCCCTGTGGTGGGAAATGCTCTAAACAAAAGAACCAGCTTAACAGAAATAGAAGATTTTGGATCCAAACAGAAAACAATGGTAATACACGTTGTTTATGAACTGCAACTTCTCGGATTATTGTGCAGGTAGCAATTGGAATGAATCGAATTAATCTGGAAGGGACAGAAAACCAGAGTATTAATAATTATGATTTTTAAGCAAAAGTTCCAGAAAATGGTGAGTCATTAGGCGGCACACTCTGACTCAAAATCAACTGCCTAGCACAAAAACATGATCTTGCCTTGCCTCTAGTGCTTTCACAAGGGGAGCTAAAGGAGGAGATTGGATTATGGATTCATTCAATCTAAAAGCAGTTGATGCCTTTTTCCTGTGATTTTTCAAGACAGAAACATTCACTTTGTTCACATTAAGGATGTCCATGGCAGAGTCGCCTCATTTGGAAGATCCTGTGAGCCTGGTGGAAACGCTGCAAGGTTACAGATGGTCTTTGAAGTACTAGAGAGAGTCTGTCTTTTATACTAGCTTGTATGTCAGAGGTGATGTATGATTCACCTGATGCCTTCATTCACACTTCAGCTCATGTAACACTTAATTCACATACTAACCGAGTCTTTCCTGAAATTGTGCCTGAAATTAAGAAACAATGCCTATGGTTTTTTCTATAGACAAATATTCTTCAGGATCTTATAATGCGCCAACTTGGAGGAAAAGAAATCCACAAGCAAAAGACTTCTTTAAGTATAAATCAACCATTCAGGTAACTGTTTGATGCTCTTTTTTTTTAAACTTCACTCTTTTTAGTAAAAGCAACGTCTCTCCCCATGTATAGAAAATGGAAAAGTGCTCTTCAAACTTCTCCAACCGAAAACACACAAGATTCTAAGCAATGCTGACTTGTCTGAAAGAGCAGTTTTGTTTGTTTGCAGACATGTAAGTTTGCCTAACAATCCCATGATTTCTGATTTTTCACAATCTTGTTGATAGGAAAGCAAAAGATAGACCTGCCTTTAAAGTGCGGAGCTAGGTCATACACAACTTTGTCCAGTGCGGTTTGGCTTGTAGCACTGCACAAAGCACAGCAGAGACTGTATGCGTGTGTTCTGTTTGTCTCTCTGTTTGATTTTTTGTGAAGCAACTGCAATAGGTGATTGATGATGAGTCCAGGTTCAAATTCATAAAAGGACTCCGGCTACAAAACATTCACTGTGTCATGGCACAAGGGAAGACGATACCAGACCTTGCAGATTTAGCAAGTTCTGGACTTGCACAACTGATGGCAAGCACCGGAATATTCCAGCCACGTATCTTTCTAACACATCAGTTATTTCTCAGAGCAAAAACCAAATCTACATATGGTATTTCATCCCATTTTTCATTTCAGCCAGAAACCAACATTAATTGCATTATAGTAGTATATTTCAAAGAGCCATTTTCTGGCCATTTGCTGCAGGAGGCCATTTGCGACTTCCCAAGTCTGTCTGCAGCTGAGCTGCTGGACAAAGTGTGCCATCTCCTGGTATGCAAACTCTGTCCTGCCCTGGCAGGCATGGGGCCCTTTCCCTCACACCAGGAGAGGAACGTGAAGTGACAGCAAAGCTGTTTTGGACAGAGAAAAAGTCTTGCTTCCCTGCTTATCCTTAGGTCTTGGACTCCCCTGAGATGCTGAAGAGGCTCCACCGTATCACCAGGAGCCACCAGCTGGAGAACGGCCAAGTGCTACCATGGCAGTACTTGGTGAGGGCCAAGAGAGCCATTGCAGCCTGTGCTTTTGCCACGGGGCAGGGCGGCATTGAACTTACAAACCTCCATACCGAGAGGAACGTGAAGAAGTCCAAACTGTTTTCCAAGCTATGCTGAGACCCTCACAGAGGTGCTCCTTGGCACCCCTGTTACCTACAGACACGACAAAGCACAGAGGAAAAGCAGCTGGCCAGGAAGGAGTGAGGACGGGGCTCCCTGTTCCCAGCCAGCACTCCAAATGAGCAGCAGATGTGGCAGTGACAGAGGTTTGGTGGGTTCATCACTGACATCAGCCAGCCCGTGTCTCCGCTTCCTCCTGTGTGAGCTGGTACAAGGGCACTTCAGCAGCAGTTGGTGCCTATGTATGTGGAGCATTGTAGCCAGGCTCGATAACATGAAAAAGTTCCAGGGGAAAGAAAACGCTTGTTTTTCTTAGAGCAGACATCACGAGGGTGTAGGTACAGGATCCAGGAGACTCTGAGCTGTTGGGAAGTGAAGGCTGGGGCAGCCATGGAGGGATGGAGCTGGCAGGACCAGGACCCCGCTGCCTGCAAGGGGCCTACAGCCAGTGCCGTGTGCCCACCGCATCTGTGATGTCATGATGGGGCATGGTCCAGAGTCACCAGACAGGCAGGGTTTCAGAGACGATATTGGAGGCAGGGTAAGGACAAAGCAATTTCAGCGCCTCACAGAGAAGCACCTTGCACTGCATCAGGTTTGGACGTGAGCGGTAGCCAGCTAATCTTCCTCACCCAGGGAGAGAAAGATGAGTGCTCTGGCTTGCAGTCTTCAGTGAGCGTTGCCTGGAAGGGAAACTGTGATGTGACCATCAGTGTGGATGGTATTGATTTCAGTGCTCACAAGAATATGCTCTGTAGCTGCAGTGACTACTTCAGGTCAGTGCTTGAGACGAGGGGACAGGAAAAACAGTATTTCGTTGTCTGTGTCACCCTACCTGAGTGTATCTCCAGCGCTTACCTGGGCACTAAAACTCTCCTCCAGCAGTTCCCCGTAGTCCTGGTAACTCCCTGGCCAGCAGAGTTCATCCACAGCCGAGGTCTGAACAGCAGCACTGGAAGTGGTGTCTGCGGAAGGCCCAGATGTGGTAAAGGGCTGGAGTGTGGCCAGCTGGGCTTGGCTGCCCTTGGGCAGGAGGTTTTCCTTCCCCACACCCCATGAGTCTTGTATTCTTGTTAAAGCAAAGTGGCCGCTGGCCCTGTGGGTCTTTATGCACAGCCAGAGGCTCCTTTTTCAAACAACCAGCTAGGAAAACATGATTTCAGATACTCTACGGCCTCCCAGCTTCTAGTGCCCAAATTGTTGCCCAGGGCAGAAGGCGCAAGGAATAACGGTGGCCAGGTTTAACGCAGCAAAGCTACTTTTTCCCCAGCAGTGCTTGGCTTTTTTCAGGGCTTTGTTTTCCAGCAACTGGAGCAAAGCAGAGAAGGCAGTCTATAAAATCCCCGGCACTTCACCTGACATGATGCAGCTCATTATCAAGTACACCTACACCAGGACTGTACCGGTAATGGCTGAAAATGTGGAAAGTTTGCTAATCGCAGCAGACCTGTTCAATGTCATGGGTGTTTTCACCCTTTGTTGTGAGTTCTTGAAATCCCAGCTCTGCCCGGAAAATTGCATCGGCATGTGGAGATTCACAGATTACTACTGCCCCGACCTGCGAGAAGCAGCCCGTGTGTTCATCCTCCACCACTTTGAGGAGATGATCAGGGTCTCTACAGAGTTTCTGGATTTCTCCATCAATGAGCATCCAATGCTATTATGAAATGGATTGGCCATGACCTGCAGCACAGGAGGCAGAACTTTGCAGTCGTTCTGGGCAAGGAGAGTGGCAGTGTGGACAGCAGGGATTATTTTAAAAAAAAACATATTTGTCAGCCTTACTGACAGTGAAGACTTTGCTTGAAACTTTTGAAATAGTACCTTGACAACGCTATGAATTTGTAGTTCTGATTCACTGTACTTACACGTCACTCATGCAAATCTGCATGTCCCATTTCTATCAGCTTCATAGGAAATCGATTTTCATCATCTTCCTACAAAGAAACTGCGACCTCTGATGAAAGGGCCTGAAAACTGCAAGTTGACAGAGTTTTGACAGCAGAAGATTTGAATCTCAACCTAAACCATAGTAAAGTTATTTTATTAGGTATACTCACTAGTTAAATGGAACTGTGACTATAGAAATAATAGTTCTGTTTTCAGTAAAGTGATTTTTCTCTCTTTGTCAGCATTCCTTTACGGTAAAGGTGTCATAAATATAAGTTATGAGGGTTCACGGTGAAACAAATACTCAGAAATCATACTTAGAGTGCTAAGAAGAGAGAGCTAATAAGATTTTTAGGCTAAGCAAGGACTAGAAGAAGAAAAGAAAATGTTTCTCACATATATGGAAGAAGGGAGCTGTTTTCCTTCAACACAATCCATCCTAGTCCACAAAGCTTCCACACTCCGTTCTGGGGAATAAGGAATCCTTGCCAAATTTTGGTGGTATAAAGCAGAATTAAATCCAGATACCAGAGCTCTTACTGCTTGAACAGCAACCTTTGGGAGATGTGAAATTTCCAAGGGCAGTCAACTTATCATTTGTTATGCATTTGACTTTGTCTTGCAATTTGGGGGTCTTAATCTTCCAGTCTTGGAGTTTACATTGTAATCCTTGAAATTAGTATTCGTGCTAATCCAAAGATTTTCCCAAGTGGTGTTAAAAGGCATCGGGAGGCCTATTACAATACTATTTGCTGAAGTACCGTATCCTAGGAATTTAGAACAAATAGAAGAATCGCTCACATTAATTACAGAAATAATCCTTGTTACCACTTATACATGAACACTTTCTTTCCACATAGTTTCCTGTCCTTATACGGGCTGAGATGCTGTCTTCCCTGAGTTTGGGCTCTAACTCCCAACAAAGCTAAAGGTAGAGCCTGTGTCCAGTTCATCAAGATTTCTTGGCATAACTTGCCTGACTGAGTTATAAGGGTATGATTCATTCTTTCTACTTTACCACGAGACCGGGACCTATAAAGGGGTATGCAAATCCAAAACGATACCTCGTAATCTACTTATTTCAGGGACAACCTTAGCTACATAATGTGGACATCTAGCTGATGACATTCCTAGAGGTATTCCAAACTGTGGAATTATTTTTTTCAACACCCCCCCCTTGCTTTGTTCGTTTGACAAGGAAAGTCCTCAGGCCAACCTGTCTATGCATCCACGAGGACCAATAAATACTTGAGCCCTCCTTTTCTTGCCAATTCATTGAAGCCTACTTGCCAATATTCCCCAGGTGCTTGTCCCTCAGCATTTTTTCCAAAACTATTTTTATTCTGTGTTTTTGGATTGTTCTGACAACATGTCTTGCACCTTTCTGCTTTCGGCTCTTCTGCCATCAAGGGTGCAATTCCTGCAACACACAAAGAAAAAAACTCTAAATCAATCAAAAACCTGCATGTTAGAGCTGTAGTCACAGATTAGGAGAGCAATTCCATGCTGCAGCCTTGGCAAAGCAGACGCAGGGCAGGTGGTAAGCGTGTGCTTACTGGTCACGGCCCGTCCTATTTTCAGGTCACAGAGCAAGGAGAGCCCACTGGGCTTCCTGCACTGCAAGGACACAGAACTCTGGTTCAACTCTGCCTGCTTTCCTCCCAGGCAAGCTGCACTAAAATTTCCTTGTTCCAAACAGACAGAGAGGCAGAGAAGGACAGCAGGGGGGAAATTTCGGTGGTTTTTCGGCCTCACCTGTACCATTAGGACAGGCTGAGACAGCCAGCACTGAGCAGGCGGCTGACTGGGCGGTTTCCCGATGCTTTTGCTCCTTAGAGAGAGTAGAGAGGCCACCAACATCATCCCTCCTGCAGAGCCGGGATTTCTCTTGCAGCAGACCCATGCCTTTGTAGAGGAGGAGCTCTAGGAGACCAGAGGCATGTTTTGTGGTGTGTACTTAACTCTTAACTGGGGGTTTCCTGGGGTCACAGGAGGAGAAGGTGCTGCCTGAAGATGGGATAGAGCGGGCACTGCTGGTGCTGGGCCCTTCACAGGACTGCTCCTCACTCACACGAGCTTGGCTTTTGCCAGATGTGTGCAGGGCCAGTTTAATTCTGAAACAGAGATGGGACAGACATTTAATGCTAAGTCGTCCAGAAAAGCAAGTGCTGCTGACAAACACTCACTTCTCCTTCTCTGGCAAAAGAGCTCCTCCAGTTCCAAACTTCTCTTGTCGCCTCCGTATGTCCCGCGGCGGCTTTGCTGTAGAGTCCAGGAACAAGATTTTGGCCACTCGACCTGTAGGAGACCAGAGGAAAACACTGCTTAGACCCAGCATATAATGAAGGAGGATCCTTAGTGCTTGTCTTATGAGAGAACAGAGAGTTAAGCAACTCCTAAACTAGATTTAAACCAGCCACTCCGGAAGACTTTGCCCACACAAAGACATTCCCTGGGCAGCATCCCCAGACCCCTCCCCTCTCATCATTCAGCCCCACTTTACCTTTGGGTTTGTTGGTGTGAGAGGATGTTGTGTGCTAAAATGAGCAGCCGCTGCTCCCGTGTGTTGTGAAGGCAAAGGTACATCTACAGCCAGGACTCACACCCTTCTGGCCTCTCGTTCTTGAAGTCTCGAGACAGTGCTTGTGCCACAGTTGATCCATACTCTCAGTGAGGACCTGAAACAAAGCCACATGTAAGCTGGGATCCCACTTTCACTCCCCTCTCCCTCAGCACAGGCTATTCAGCTATTGCAGATAAGGACACAACGTCCCTCCCGCGCGTCACAAGCCCTTGCCCAGGCCCAGGCACTCACACGGTGATGTTTCTCAACTCGATACAGCTGCTCTGGGGTGCCTCTCTCCAATAATGGCTCCAGCACGGAGAAAGGGATACCACCCACTTCACAGATTGCCAGAGAGAAACAAGATGCACAGAGGATTTCTCCTGCTCCTTCCTTGCCAAGGAAAGGGCCCGACAATTTGACTGCTGTGGAAACAACGGCAGTGCTGCACACCACTACACAACGCGCGGGGAAGGAGAAAGGAACCCGAGGTGCAGTAGCTCCAGTCTCCCCAAGTTCAGAAATGCCTGCGCAAAGCTCTCTTTACTACTATTCCCAGTACTGGAGCAATCCCTGAAAGCATGCTGGCTGCCAGTTCTGCAGCACCGGAGCTCTCCGGAGGTCTGTGCCATATTCATTAGCTTGCCTTGCAACAAGGAGCAACTGACTGTTGCTCACAGACTCCAAACCCGATGCTGCTGGGACAGATACAAACAGGTTTCCAAGAGAGCAGCATATCTGCATGGAAAGGGAACTTTAAGACAGACGAGGAAAGGTACTTACAGTCAATGTTGTTACTGAGGACTCACAGACTTTGCTGAGATGGAGACGTCATCTTTGGGACACAGGCAGTTTTAGAGCCAGAGCACACTGACGTCTTTGAATTCAGACCGCGACCTCCAAAACCTGCTTCGCTCTCTTCAACTGGCAAGGCCACTGCTCTAAAGTGAAAGGCTTGGAGGAAGAAGGGAACAGAGCAAAGAAGAGCCCACCCTGACTGAATGGCACAGGAGACACAAATCAGAGTCATCCAGAAGCAACTTCAAGGCCCAAGGCTTCTCTAAGGGCCCTGCAACCTAGTTCAGTAAGGGCAAGTCCTATGCCCAAGTCTCCAGAACAGTCAGCAAAGGATTTTCCTCGTTTTGGCTGGAGCATGTGGGAGAGAAGCCACCTTTTGTCTGAAACCCGGGCTCTGGGTGTCACAGGCAGGACGCCAGATCGCAACAGAAAGACTTCAGCACAGCCACCATCCACTCCATCCCACAAATAATGGCTGCAGCACATTTCAGACGTATTTGCCTGCCCAACATACTTTTTCTTTTTCTCTGGCAGCAGGTGATGGGCTCGACTGAAGGAAGAGGGCTGTATCTGGCTTGGATCGGCGGCGGTGGGATGTCTGGTAATGTTGGGACCACATCTAAAAGTATCTGGAAGGAGACGACGGACATGCAAGTCAGCCAGGAATACAGGACGTTACATCCTGCCAGCATACCAACAGCACCGAACTGCATTTTGTTTGCTATTTTGAATAAACCGAGAATGCATTTGCATTTGAACAATGCAAAGAACGAGAGGAAAAAAAGGAAGAGAAAGCTGGCAGAAACATGTCCCTGATCTCCAACACTCATTTGCCCTTTCTGCCTCTTCTCCTCCTCCCCGCCTCTTACAAAAAAACTCTGTGGTGGTAGAGGAGCGGGGAACCTCCCAGACTGGGGCAAAGCTAAAACGGACAGAAGGCACATTTACAGCATCGTAAAAGGCTGAGAAGATTATAAAACCACTTTTTGCAGAGCAAAGCATGTCAAAGTTGAGTAAAAAGATTCAGCAATCAAGGTTTTACAGAGCCAGCGCCTCCAAGGGCAAAACTAAGAAGCCCCAGGTGGCAGAGGACTGAGAGCAGCTCATGCCACCTTCTTGATTCACTTGCAGATCCTTCCAAAACTTACCTTCTTTGGTCAAGGAGCCTCTGGTGGTTCCTTTGCTGCCCTTTTCTCTCTTGTTCTCTTTTGGGTTGGGCTTTTCCAAGTCGAGTTGGAGCTGTTGACATGGTCTTTGGATGAATTGCGTTTGCTATGCCCTTTGTCTTTCTGCCCAGTAGACACAGAGCGTTTGACGGCTTTCTTCTTTTTTTGGGGACTGATCATAGGTGAGGTACGCCTCAAAGGACATTGTAGGCTGTTCAAATTCCTCCTCTCCAAAATTGGAGGAAAAGCCCATTGATATTTTTTCTACATCAGAGAATTTGCTTTTCCTCTCTGAAGATGTTAAGCTCCCAGACATCCCCTTTGCTTTAAACCCATTTGAGGAGTCACTCTCAGGCTTCCTTTTTTTCCCGCTCTCTGGGAGAGGTCTCCGGGCCCGGCTTGGACTCTTCCAGTTTGCTTCCTTCACGGTCCCAGTGCTTTTGCTTCTCAACGTGGTGGTTATTGCTGAAGGGATAAAGCAAACCTCCAGAAGAGTTAGATTAAATCTTCCCAACAGGAATGAAAAGAGCCCCTCCCTATTGACCACATGGACAGGAACCTCTCTTACTGGAGACTAAGGTTGTATTTAGTAGTTTTGTGGCAAGAATACCACTAATGCTGTCAGGCACAGCAACATTCAGGGGTTTAGAAACTGCACTCCTTGTGCAGGGATTCATTAAATGTTTTTATGAGGCCTGGAGGCTTCACACCTCACTGGCAAGAAGAGACAAATGTGCACTTCTCCATGCCTACACACAGGAAGGCTGTGTGCTGCCTCTGGGAAACATGTCCTCCAGGTCACCAGTTCGGCACGCAGGGACACTACAGCTACCGACATGATCATCAATACCTTGGTCTTTATCACCCACATCTAACTGATCTCACTGCTGGCTTCAACACAACTTTGTTACTGTAACACGCTGGCTATCATTAACCTCCATGTGCCATAGGATTTTTGCATATCAAAGCCTTCTTTCAAACAAAGCCACTTCCTTTACTTGGGCCTACAACTCCCTCTCCTTAGCATCGTGACATGGGAAGCAAGCAGAGTGCACCTCTTGCTTTAAGAAAGGAGCTTTGCTGGCCTCTGCTGCTAATCAATTAATATCAAACTTCCCCTTCTTGAAAAATCTGTCCCTGCTTTCACCCAAAACTGTGGCCACCAGCAGCCCAACACTCTGCGGCCAGCATAGGCAGGAAGTTTCTGCCAAAACCCCCCGCAGAATTCGCACACTTGTCTTACAACTTTTCCCAGAGCCTTCACTTTTCTTGCCTTGGTCAGAGAAGTTTATCGTCCCCACCGCAAAATAGAACAAAAGATCACCAGAGGTTCACTTACCTGTCTACCTCTTGGGACACCTCCACCAGCTTCTTCCACCTAGCTACGAAATTCCTCACAAAGTCTGCTACAAGCTCGTGTTTTGGTAACCTGGTCACAGTCTTCCCAACTGCCGTCTGCTTCAGGAGACAGCCAAGGCATCAATTCATCTCAGCAAAACTCTCCGCATTCTTGCCTCTGCTGAACTTCCCACAGAGCAAATCAAGTTAACTCGCTGCCTGTCCCTGCCAGGTAGAAATACCCCCTTGATCCAAGGGCAAAGACATGCCATATAACACATTCTGTTGTCAGCGGCCATTCTATCGTTTACTCCGGTTCTGTCAATCTAAGACCACTTAACCCTGCCTTAGGCAAACGTTAATTCTTAGTACTAATAACCCAAGTTAGTATTTACCATGACTGTGGCTCAGTTGGAACACAGAAGAAGTCACTAATAATTGTCAGGATTAGCACTTCCCAATTTTATACCTATTCGGCTGTCGTCAGGAACTGCTCTGACTCTGGGATCCCAGTCAAGTGTCAAGCTTCTGGAAGAGTTGCTGAGGACAACAAACTGTCCTCCAAGGCTTCACACTTGCTCTGACATGCTCCTTCCCCGGGCCTTTTCTCTCTAGAACCGCATCACAATCGCACTTGTGACATCAGGCTGTAGCCAGTGGCTGCGGCAACAGGCCCCGTTCCCGGGAAAGAAGCATTGCCGAGGCAAACAGGTCTCCTGCAACTTGGCAGACGTGAGGAGAGCAGGAGAGATTTCACAGCTCAAGAATATCAACTGTGATGGCAACTCAGGCAGCATCTCCAGACACTTCTGTTCACTAGAAACCACGTCCCCTCTCCATTATATTAAGGAATTCATTGCCCTGACCAACGGTTTCTGTTTTCTTGTTTGTCTTGGAAGAGCAAAACACAGATACCAGCAGGAACAGCGGGTTTCAGCACTGCTGAGCCGGGATGCTGAGGGGGGATGCAATAGTTCTGGTTCTGCTGGAACCACAGCTAACCGGGGCTGCAAGCCCTCTGTCCTTACAGCTCTGGGCTCGTGGTAATGCAGAGTCTCCCCTGGGATTCATGTGGTCTGGGGCAGGTAACGTGCTCTACCACCTACCTCAACGCGTGGTGGGGGG
>VFFE01008597.1:7431-18446 GCA_008921705.1 Burhinus oedicnemus | reverse complement strand
CACGGCGACCAACCCCAGGCCGCTCGGGCCATCAGCTCGCAGACACCAATGTGGTGGACGGCAAATGGCGTTTATTGCGGGGTAACACTGCATTTTATAACTTGGGTTTACAACGTCACTTCCGTCTGCTCACATCATAAACTACACACTAATGGCTATCAGGAGAGGGGCCCTATCTTCCCGTACAGCGCGATATCTTCCGACCGCCTGTCCGTAACTACCTACAGACCTCTCTGCCTCTCCCACAACCCAGGGCATGCGAGGCACACAGGCCAGCTGAAGGGAAAATCAATGAATGTGGAAAAGTGCTATGGGTAAGCCTGTTAGGCATCACTCACGGGCATGGCTCTGCCTGGGGAGAGGAACCTGCAGTGCTTGGTGCTGCACAGCCAGAGCAAAGATATCCTCTTGGCCTGACACATCCCTCTGCTTGACAAAGCTTGCATTCAGATGTGCCCAATGGCTTCATTCACTGCATTGCACTTCCACATCATCAGCAACAGCGAGTGACCGTTCCGTGTCCCATCTCCGCACTGCTCGTGGTACAACAGACCTGCCCCATCCCTGCTTGGGCAGTCCCCATTTGCATCAGCATCCTCTCCGCACACAGCCGGCAACAGGCTGCCTCCCGACTCTCTGCTGCACCAAGCTGCTCGGAGGCGATACGTCAAACGCTGCAGAGCCTCCCATGAGTCTCCCGTGAAGCCGACTGGGCCAGCACGCTACAGCACACATGCTCAGCATGCGATCTGTCCATCGCCTTGTGCCTTCGGAATAAAGGCCCTGCCATTTGGGAGCAGAAACAGCCCAGCCAGCAATCTGAAGTCACTGACACCACTAATAACAGCCTAGTTTCCTCTAACCAAATAAGTAGTTAAATATTTACGCAGCAATATTTAATATTTTCCAGCCAAACAAAATAATGTCTTAAATCCATGTCTTAGGAGTGCTAAGAAATAATATACAAATTGCTTTTGCACATCCCACTTCAATGAGCAACACAGATCAGAAGGTAATCAAATTATACTTCCTTTTATTTGCTCATTCCAGAAAGCTGCTTCACTCAATCTCTCAACTAAACGTGGAGCTCAAGCAGGGCTTGACAGCTGCCTGCGTTCATCATTCACGCTTGGCTGCCCAGGGAGGGAGCTACAGGAGGTGAGAAACGCAGGCGCCTGCTCCAGCTGGGTCCCACACACCAGACCCTGGCCCAGGCTTGCACTGCACCGGACGGTCCTGGCTGTGCAAGGACACCAAGCCTTTGCCAGCTCCGCCATGCTCCCGCTCTGCATTACACCCACCTTGTCCCCATCTCACGGCCAAGCATTTCATTGTCTGCCATTGCCTGGTGCTCTGACACCCTCAACAAGAGCCTCTGGGCTAATTCCTAGCCAAGCAGCTCAGAGGGGCTGAGCAGAACAGTGGGGCTGCTTGAGGTGCCTCTGCTCCCTCCTGCCCCGACTCTGCATCGGTGGGGTGGCCTTCAGGAGGGCATTTCTGGTACAGGCATCCCTTGGAAAGAAAGGACCTATCCTCCACTGCCAAGAAGCAAAGCGTTTCTGCAGGGCACAGGCAACAGCACTCTGCAGTCCTTCTGCAGGGACTGCAGAGGGGGAGCTAGCACCATCACAGCAAAGCCCTTTCCCAGAACCGGGTGGAAAAATATTCCCCTTCCTGCTCCTGCACGAAACTTTTATTTGTGGTCTTTTAAAGTGACAGACTGAAAAATGGGCCTAAATCCTGGGCTGCCCTGACCAAACAGTGGGGATGGTCTCGCTCTGGGCAGGTGGCTGGAGAGGAGCCTCCCGAATGCCCCTGACACCACCAGCACTACACATTTTGGCAGTATGATTCTCCCCCCAGTCCTCGCTGCCACAGTCCTCTCTGAAGAGGAGCACAGGCACAGAGGTAGAGAGCTCCAGGCAAGTGCAGGGTTAGATGATGCTGTGGTGAGGGAGAACCTCAGTTCAGCCTCCAGCACATGTCCCCTGCCAAAACTCCTCCTTATTACACCCCATCTCTGCCTGCAGCAGGCACTCACCCCTGCAGGCTCTCCTGAAGCAGCCAGGACTGGCCATGGCAAGGGGCAAGACGAGGGGCTGACACTGCAGTCCCCAGGTCCCTGCATTTGTGGCATGGGCTGTGCTGGGAGCAGCAAAGGTGACGATAACCAGCAGCACTTTTACAGGGAGAGAGGTAGAGCAGGCCTGACTACGTGACCCCAACATGCTGCTGAGTTAACGCCTGCAATTGCAATTACATTACTGCATGCAGAAAGCAGGTAGTTGCAAGTGACCTGCCTTTTCTTTGGGCTGGTTAACCCAAGCCATGCCTAGGAAAGGAGCGGGTGGAGCAGGAGGGAGAGGGAAGAGGGCTCTCACCGGTCTTCACAGCACCTTACTGTTTCGTATGCAGCGCACTGCATAGGTCAGATCCCTGAAGATGCTTCCTTCCAGTTTTGCTTGCCCTCGTGAATAAATGAATATTCCTCCCTTTCCGTCCCTGAAAAGGCACTGTCGGATGATGCAGCCTTGCAGAGAGCTGGCCAAAGACTGGGCCTCCCTGTCCTGCTGCAGCTCCTGCTGCAGAGACTTGAGCTTAAGCTCCCTCTGAAGGGCATGCAGCCTGTTGCTTTGAAGCCTGCTGTCCATAACGTCAGCAAGCGTGTGACTCAGGCTGTGGGCTTGACAGAGCAGTTTGTATGAAGCCTGAGCATCCTCTTCATTGTCACTGTGTAAGTCACTGTCACTAGAGTTTGAGTTGAGGGCTAGGTACTCCTCCTCCTCCTCCTTTGCTGCTTGCAGGTTCTCTCCAAATTCAGTGTCCTCCTGGGCTGAGCCAACCAGGGCTTGAACACCTGCAGCAGAGAGGAAGCTGCTTCCTTCTTCCCCTACAGCAATCTCACACGTTCTCACTGGCCCCAGCAGCGATTCCACCCAGCCATCCCGCTTGGCCATGGGGCAGCTGGCTGTGTCAGGCTGCTGCGTGGATACAGCGCAGGACTTGGCCAGCATGGCCAGGTGCTTGCAGGCCCAGTTACGGTCAGAGCTCGGGCAGCCCTCCACAGTTACAGAAGCTTTCTCACTGCCGGTGAACTCACAATTCTCCAGAATGCAGAGGGCCACGCTGCGGAGGTGGATGCTGGACTGGCTGAAGGTGCAGAACTTCACCTGGCACGTCCCTGGTGCCTGGATCTGCAGCTGCCCACTTTCGAAGTTGCAATTGTCGAACTGGACATAGCCTGAGGTTGTCTGGAGAGTAAGCACAAGGCGAGATCATTGCACAAAGCAAGAAAAAGCAGTCCTGGACACACCATTAAGTCCTTCCACAGCAAACAACCTCACACCCACAATCACAACATGCATTCAGGTGTCACCAATGCAGCAAGCTCACACAGGCACAGATGCAGTGCTGCAACGTAACTTAGCAAGTATCTTGCATCTACTGCCTTTCTTCCCTACCAGCAATGTTTCCTTAACTTAGAATCCTAGAATCATAGAATGGTTTGGGTTGGCAGGGACCTTAAAGATCATCTAGTTCCAACCCCCCTGCCCTGGGCAGGGACACCTCCCACTACACCAGGTTGCTCAAAGCCTCGTCCAACCTGGCCTTGAACACCTCCAGGGATGGGGCAGCCACAGCTTCTCTGGGCAACCTGTTCCAGTCTCTCACCACCCTCACATGAAAGAATTTCTTCCTACTATCTATTCTAAATCTACCCTCTTCCAGTTTAAAAACATCACCCCTTGTCCTATCGTTACAGGCTCTGATAAAGAGTCCCTGCCCATCTTTCCTGTAGGCCCCCTTTAGGTACTGGAGGGGGCTCTAAGGTCTCTCCAGAGCCTCCTCTTCTCTAGGATGAACAATCCCAACTCTCTCAGCCTGTCCTCACAGCAGAGGGGCTCCAGCCCTCGGATCATCTCCATGGTCTCCTCTGGCCCCGCTCCAGCAGGTCCATGTCTCTCCTGCGCTGAGGCCCCAGTGCTGAAGGCAGCACTGCAGGGGGGTCTCCCCAGAATGGAGCAGAGGGGCAGAATCCCCTCCCTCGCCTTGCTGCCCACGCTGCTGGGGATGCAGCCCAGGATGCGGGGGGCTTTCTGGACTGCCAGCGCACATTGCCGGCTCACATTGAGCTTCTCATTCACCAACACCCCCAAGTCCCTCTCCTCAGGGCTGCTCTCAATCCATTCTTCACCCAGCCTGTATTTGTGCATGGGATTGCCTCGTCCCACATGCAGGACCTTGCAGAACCTTCATGAGGTTCACACAGGCCCACCTCTCAAGGCTGTCAAGTCCCTCTGGATGGTATCCCTTCCCTCCAGTGTGTTGACCGCACCACACAGCTTGGTGTCATCGCCTGCTGAGGGTGTGCTCAGTCCCACTGTCCATGTCGCCAACACAGATGTTAAACAGCACCGGTCCCAGTACTGAGCCCTGAGGAATGCCACTCATCGCTGGTCTCCACGACAGCTTCCTTGCCAAGACACAGCTTTGCAGTCTCAGCAAGGCCCAGCAGTCATGCATGGGAGCAGACAGGACCTACATGTGCCAAGATCACTAAACCTTAGTGTTGCTGCCTACACAGAAGAGTTTGCAACCTTCAGAGACGTGTACTTGCCAGCAGGCATCGTTAATGGACTCAGGGGTTTACTGGGTGAAGCAGCAGGTAAGATGACACCAAACAGTGCCTGGTTGGCCTGGAGAGCTACAATTCTCCTTAGAGCCATTAGCATCCTTGGTGGAATGATGCTGCACTCACAATGTGTCAAGTGCAAAGCAAAACAGGTGAAATTTGTGCCATACTGCTGCACAGGCATTATGTTGTGACACTGCGGTAGGAGAGACACCATCAATTTCTTGTTCCCTGGATGTGGTTTCCCATCTGACCTGCTGGTACTGGCAGAACTGTGAACCATCCCTGCCATGGCCTTCCTGCTGTGCTAGGCAATACACATAGCAATTTATGGGTGCTGGCAAACAACCAGTATGATTGTGCATGGCCAAATATCTCTCTCCTGCACAGGCAGGGCAAGCATCTGCTTATCTAGAGAAAAGGCCACCAGAAATGCAACAAGGTACAGAGGAGCCAAGTCAGAAAAGCTGTAGTGTGCTTGGAATTTCCCTGTGCTCTTCATTTGACTAGGATCTCCTAAATCGTTACTTTCTCTTCCCAGGTTATCCCTCGACTGCCTAGTGCACCACATTAAAAGCAGACAGACGAACAGCTTACGACAGGTGAGCTGGCGCTATTTTACAGAGATTTCCAGAGTTTGCAGCCAACACACCATCTTAACATTTGTTTTCAGCCTTGAACACACTCAGAAGTGGTCATACTGCAAACAGGTTTTGAAAGGCATTTCTCTGTACCCAAAGACAAGCACACAGAAATCCCTTCCAACTGCTAGTCTGCTCCAGACTGAGCTTCCTTTTTTTTTTAAATTAAAAAAAACTAATTAAAAGGGACACAATCAAACCAGCTTCTGAGCTGCTTGTGAAAGCCCTTCTGAAATTGCACCTTGCAGGGTTTTAATGACTACCAGTAGGATTGGCCTAAGTTTGCTTTTTAAATTTGTTTTTCATTGATGGATTTGGGAGGAAATGCTCTCATTCAACTGACAGCTGCTGAAAGGCTGTACCATCATCCCGCTGCGCATGGAGACCAGAGCAACAGCCTGGATGGTGAAATGCAGCCACATGGACCAGCCAAATCCAGGAGACATCACTGAGCAAGACACCACATGTCTGCTTCAGCAAACCAGCATGTGGCCACAGACAAACAGAGACTTTCTCAGGAGATTTACAACTCAGTTTTCGCACCACATGCCAGAGCATTATCTTTCTCCTGGGGACTTTAAGACTGACTAAGTTAAACATGTCACATACTAAAATGGCAAAAAGGAAATGAAACCGTAAATTATAACTAACGATGGGTTGACTCATTACGAGGAAGGTCTTGTTTTTGGAGGCACAGCCCACAGGCGCAGCACTCGCACTGGGCACATCCCACTCTGGACCAGTCAGTGGCTGTTCACGGGGTCCAAAGTGTTGTCAGGACAGACCACAGCAGCAGGGCTGGGCCCATGATCCCATGTCCTGGCTTAGGTCCAGAAAAGACCCTGGGCATCCCAGCAGAGGGCTCCCAGCCCAGGCTGAGGGCAGAGTGCACGTCAGCCCCAAACAGTTTTTGGGCAGTGGGGCTGGTGTGGAGCACACTGCAGGGAGAGCTGGCTCCTGGGAGTGCCTCAGGCACACCCAGGCTCTCGGGTCGCTCATGCCTTGCCATGTGGGCAGTTGGAAAGGTGGCTGGTGAGAAAGGGAAAAACACTGAACAAAGGAAAACACCTGCCAGCCAGGGAGCTGGGAGCCAGAAACATCCTTGAGAAGTGCAGCTGCATCTCTGAGGTGCAGCTGCATCTCTGAGGTGCAGCTGCATACTGAGAAACCAGAGATATCCTGAGATAACACCTCTTAAGTGCAAAAAACCCAAGGGAGTGCAGTGGCAACTTATCATTTGGAAAAGTGGAAACAGTCTAGAAAAGAAAAATTCCCCTGAAAGAACAAAAATATCATCATCTATTGGCTGTTTCAGGTGAAAAATGGAAATTAACAGCATCTATTGGTTGCTCACAGTGGTGGTATGCTACACCCTCTTAAAACAGACTTCATTGTTATCCAAAATGGAGCCTCCCTCTCTGAGCATGTCCCATCCTGCACATACTTTTCCTTTCCTAAAGCAGCTGAACTCTCTGCACAAACCTCCTACGAGATCTCGGACCGTGGCCGGGGATGCCTGGCTGACGCCAGAATGTGACACGGGGTGTCTTTGATGTGAGACTCTGTTACCTTGCTGGTCCCCTTTGGCCCCACTTTTGGGGTTGGTTCGGTTTGCACTCCTACCTCTGGGATGGCTGGGTGCCACTCTGGGATGGTGTAACAGAGGCACCCACTCTGACCACGAGAACAGTGCTTCGGTTCAGGCATCACTGACAAGTAGCCCTGACTGAAGTCAGCCCTGCTGTGCAGACTGTGAGACAGGTGCCAGGGATCTTCTCGGGGACTAAGGCGTCCAGGCCATGTCTCATCACGAGCTAACAGTGCCAGCCTGAGCTGGCACTCAGTTAAAGTAAAATTAGTTTTCAGACAAAACTAAAACTGCTACGGCTGCGCACCTGCAGAAACACCAAAGGGGAAGGTTGACTATGAGTCCATCATTTGACACTATAAATATCCACAGCCCCCTGAGCCCACTGAGCTTCCCTGCACGGCAGCGGGCTGCATGGCAGCAACCTCCCTTGAGCAGGGATGCCTCTCAAGGTTATTCCTTAAGGCTGAGAGACCCTTTACGTGGCATCTGACACCTATAACAAGATAAGCAACATTTCACATTAGGCCTAAATTTATATTGTGTGCTAGTGACATTTATATATCCAGCTTAATTATTAGAAGTGTAGTAAGTAGTAGAGTGTTTGCTCACTGTCTAAATTATCATTTAAATCAGTGTGAAATAATTGTCAAATCGCTGTATCATTACCATTCAATTTTTGCTTAATCATCAATTGATTACCATTTAACTATTATTCAATCATCAATTAATTGTAATTTGTTCATCATTTAACCATTAATAAAACCCTTTTAGTTTACCCCACAATGATGACCTCTCTTAATAATTTACTTGTGACAAATGGTTTGGCCCCTTCTGAAATCTGTCTAATTCTCTTGATACCTGTATTATATGTGTCCATGTAAGTAATCTACCATAAGCATATCTGCTGTTGCATTGGTGGTAAGTTTGCAGTTACCTGTAATAGTATTTACCTACTTGTTTCCTGCTGTTCTTGGTTGTTGCTATAATATTGGTTGTTACGATATGATTTATTGTTTCTATTACTGATGGCTGCCGTACTGTTGATCGATACTGTATTATTCATTCCTAATAGTAATTTGTTATAGCCTGAAATAGATATATATTTGCTTAATTAATTGAAGGCATTTTTGCTATTGGCAATTTGTGTGGCATATGATGCAATCTGTACTCAAGTGGAGATATTCAGAGGAAAAGACCCCGAGCCCCCATGCGTTAGGGAGTCCCATGAACCCTGGGGTCACGCTCTCCAGATGCCTGCAGACCAGGGAACCCCCTTGGTCACGATACCTTGGTGGCCTTGCCATCCCCACCGCCCCCGCTTGGCTGAGCCTCACCTTGTAAAGCACCGACGTAAAGCGGGCTGGCATGAAGACCACGTTGCAGAGGCGGGCGGTGGGGCAGTGCTGGTCGATGCTCACCAGCAGTGCCACATCCCCCAGCTTGCCCTGCCCCACAACCTCCACGGGCACCTTCAGCAGCACCTCGCTCTGCTCCTCGTGCACGCCAGGCAGCAGCACGAGGCGGTCGTAGGGGTTTGCAGCTGCCAGGGCGGCCCGGAGGCTGCCGAACTCGCCCCCTGCACCGACACAGAGCTGGCGCCGGCCCTTTCGCCTCCGGAAGAGGGAGAGGCAGTTGGAGGAGTCCAGGTCCTCCATGGTTTTGGTCCAGGTTTTGGAGGCCAGGTAGTGCTGCTTGAAGGTCTCTCTCCAGGACTGTGGCTCCATACCAGGCTGGTTGGGCCAGTTGGGGTGTCTGTGCTTGAGGCAGCCCAGGCACAGCTGTCGCCAGCGTGTTTTGTCCAGGCTGAGGACAAGCTCGTACCAGGCCCTGCAGACCAAGCTGCAGCGGCCCAGGTCAGGGAGACGCAGGTAGGAGAAGATGAGCTGCCACAGCTCCACCGGCAGGCCACTGACCTCCATCAGCACCTGCAAAGGACAGGACGCAGCATCAGCAGTGAGCTCAGAGAGCTGCTGGGGCATAGCGGGCAAGGCAAGGCTCAGCCAGGGCTGGGACACCCTGTTGACACGGACATGCAGGTCCCTGCCAGACATACCTCTCTGGGGACAGAGCTGTACAGAAGCAGGCCCAGAGCAGCAGGCCAGCATGCATCAGGCAGAGACATGGGCTCTGACCAAGCAGGGTTCAGCTGTCACCCTGTGGCATGCTCCCCCCACCATCACCCCCGGGCCTCCCTCCCTCTCTCTCCTGCTATACCTGCTCACAGGCCAGCAATGCCCAGACAAGCTGTTCTGAGGTCTCTGCTCCTTCGGGGTGGCTAAGACTTTGTTGCTTAACCCTGGGGCTCAAAGGCTGCGCAGGAACAGGCACTCTGCCATCTGCCCCGGCATTGCTGCGACCCCTGCCATGGCTTCCCCTGCCACACTCTGTCAGCCCTCGGCAGACATCTGGCCCTCAGCAGGTCTCGCGAGCCACCCCAGCAGGCA
Source organism: Burhinus oedicnemus (assembly GCA_008921705.1). Taxonomy (NCBI): domain Eukaryota; kingdom Metazoa; phylum Chordata; class Aves; order Charadriiformes; family Burhinidae; genus Burhinus; species Burhinus oedicnemus. The sequence continues at coordinate 9,137 of VFFE01008597.1, read as the reverse complement.
TGACGCCTTCCTGGGACACAGGGCTCATTTAGGAAAGGTGTGAAGCTTTCTCCAGAGGCCGAGATCATCCTGCAGCCCAGCACCCAGGGTCACCAGGGGGACCCTCGGAGCAGAAGAGGGATCAAGAAGAATAAAGCGTTCATGACTGCTGGCAATGCACTGCCAGCAAAGCAGGCACAGCTTGTAACGGACCGCAGACACCCTATCCCACCCCAGCATGAGGACGCAGCTGCTGAGGGCATGCAAGACCATGCACCTCTGCTCCAGCTCATGCCCCACCTGCCCAGAGTCATTCCCCACGTCCTGCCCTGAGAAATGGTGGCTGCCAGTGGCACGATGCTCCCCTTGATCGCAGGACTTCAGCCCCCACTTCCCACGCTGCCCCCCCCCCGTCCCAGCACATACAGCGCTGGACAAACCTCGCAATGCCCCATATGCTTGGTGACCTCCCACCGCTCTCCACAAAAGCAGCTTCACTAAAGCAGGAGGTACCTCACAAAGTTTACCACTTGGTATTTGAGAGCGGAAGTGTTATTATCAGTGACTCGAGAAAATGGGAATGCAAAACAGGGAGCTCCACCATCCAACAGCACTCCCCCTGAAGCAGCCCGCTTTGTGCATGTTATCCAGCACACAGCAGCTGGAGATCAGTGATCCAGTGCAGTAGGAGCCCTACAAACACGACAAAAAACTGTGTACATCCGCGGGCTGCTTCAGCTGAGCGACCGTCAACTTTGCTGGCAGAAGTGGCTCTGACCCCATGTCAGTTCTGGCTTTGCCCCTGCCCACCCCCCACTGCCAGCTCATGCCCACTCATGTGCTGCGAAATGCACTCAAGCGAGGGCTGTGGTTGCCTTCTAATGCCCGAGTTCATCTCCCATATAACGCTGTTAAAAGCAACCAGGAACCAGGCTCCCTTCTCCTCTCACGGATGCATTCTGGCATGGTAGGCAAGCACTTAGTGCTTTGAACGATACTCTTCGACCAAATGTGTGGAATTTTACTTCTCCTTTCAAATGGCTTAACTTCCAGGTATCCTGCAACTCCCACGAAGGAATCTGCTCAAGAAAGCACAGACTTGCCTTGAAGCTAAGTTCCAAGTTTGTCTGAGGGTCCCATGCAATGCCTGGGTATCCAGTGGGGAATCTCTCCCATTAACTTTGCTGGAAGAAATGCAGATTTGCTGCCACACTCCCGCAGCAGCACTCCATGCAGTCTGCTGGGAATGAAGGTCTCATGGCAGCGGTGCTGTGTCCCTCAGGACTACGGTCTGCAGGGCTCCACAGCTCTGAGGCTCTCCCCTGTATGGCATCACCAGCTTGGGCACCTCGAGGCCATGGAAACCGGACACAGACACTGGAATTGGGAGGGAAGACTTAGTCTCTGTGATAAATGAAGTGATAATTCGTGTTGTGTCTAGAAGTGAACAAAAGGCGGGAAAAGAGGGTCTCGCATCAGGTGCTGTCAATCACATTTTTGTAACTTTTTAAGAGTCTAAAGGTTACAAAAAGGGTACAGAGCCTGCGCAGAAGAGAGGAGCACGGGTTCAAGCTACTTTGTAACTCAGAGAAGCCACAGAGCATGCGCGAGAACAAAAGGTTACTAGCGGTGACGAAGAAGAACCATAAGCCTTCATCCCCAACGACCCCCGACGACCACCACCACGAGACACTGAGCATGCGCCAGAAGGAGGAGATTATGGAAAT
>VFFE01008587.1:5228-18370 GCA_008921705.1 Burhinus oedicnemus | reverse complement strand
CGATGTGTACCTCAGGGAGATCTGATGTTGGGCGAGAATACCCAGTGAATCAAATTGTATGATGTTAATTGTTAAATAATACTGCCACTGTATGTCATCATTACTAGAATTACTATTGATTGTACTATGGTAAGAATCGCCTAAATTAATGACAGATGGACTTTAATGAAACTGAGTAAAGTGCAGCAGTGGTGGAACCAGAACTGACCCCAGCAGCTGGCGCCCAGCAGCTTCCTTGAGATTGACATCTTCAGCCTGTGGACCGTGGGCATGGGCCGCATTGGATACACCAGCCACAAGCCCCGAATACAGCATGCAACGGTCCAGCACCACACAGCATCTCGCCTGTCCTGAGAGACTGTTCTAACAGAAGAACCTCAAAGTCATGGATTAAATGAACTCAATGGGCATTTTTAGAGGGATGGCCCATACACTAAGGGAATTATATCTGTATGTATGTATATGTATGTATACATAAATAAGACAGGGAAAAGTAGTGGTAATTAACTGGAAACTGTAAGATCTGGGCATGACGTAGATGGTATAGAATAAGGGGTGGATAATGTCCTGGTTCCGGCGGGGATAGGGTTAATTTTCTGGCCCGGGACACAGGTATTCCATACCACGTGACGCCACGCCCAGTCTATAAGGGGGAGCTGGCCGGGAGGAGGGGGAGGAAGGCGCGGGTTCGGGAGTGGGCTGGGGCTGCGCGGTCCAGTCGGTGAGCGTCGGTACAGTAACCCTGTGTGTGCATCCCTCCGTCACTGTTATTGTTGTTGTTTCCCTCTTTCGTTTGCTGTTGTGTTAAACTGCCTTTTATCTCAACCCACGACTTTTGCCTCTTCCGATTTTCCCCCACCGCCCTCAGGGGTTGAGCGAGCGGCTGCGTGGTTCTCTGTTGCCGGCTGAGGCCAAACCACGACAGCTAAGCACATGGTATTATCTGCTTAGAATGGCATCTTCTGACTCTGATTAACTTATATTTACACCCCCAAGCTGCTCGTAACAGCTTTTACACGTGGCCTTATTTTGGGAATTCAAGGAATTCTTGTTTTAAGAAAGCATGACCAAGAAGGGAGAACTTGAGGTGGAAACCCCAATTACAGGCTCACTTACCCACCATGTGATCCAAGACTCATCCTCATGTTCCCTTATAGCACCCTCTCAGAGTTGTCACTTTCTGAAAGCGCTTTTTCCACAGTAAAAAATTAGTCTGCTCCACAGTGCTCCCTTTGGGGCAGGGCAGCTGGCTCTTACTCTTTCAGCACAAGATGGGAACGCAAAGCAGGAACAAGCCCTGTCTGAATCAGCATTCCAGCAATTGAGCAGCCAATGTTCAAGACGACGTATTTAACGTGCCCTCATGATATGCATTTTAGTGGTTTGCTCTGAACAGTTACAATGTATTCTATGAATGTATATTATGAAGTCAGAATAAAATGCATATAGCAGACATATAATCAGCATACAGTGTTTATTTGGCTCTTAGTGCATATTACATGTCACATTGAATACTGCACAGTCATTTAAGAATTTATCTTAAGATTTAAAAGTAAGTACGTAAAAGTAAACAAACATCCCAGTTTTTTTCAAATCATGACTTCACTTGTACAGATACTGTTTTCTAAATCTAAATGTCTCAATTTCATTGTTACTTAAACAGTTTGATCATGTGGTATATTGTAACCACAAAAATCCTGTTTCGTCTTTGTGAAAAACTCTTGTGGTCCCCCCCAAAAAACTCAACAGACTTGTTTGAAACATTACTTGCATACAGATTGGTTCTCTGGTTGATATAAGATTATGCTAAATATTTAATTCTTAAATACTATTTCAAATATTTCACCTCTGCTGTTATTTCCACTACATAATGGAAGATGACAGCAATAAGTAAGTTTGCTTTTTATGTGCTCTGTAGAACATGGTGTTGTCCTAAAAAATAAGGGTTCTTTGCCCAGTGTGCAAGAGCCGATCAACACACTGAGTCAAGATATTTGTCTTTATTTCAGTTCTGCAGAATATGGTACTAGGCATCTAATGCAGCTAGCACATCTGTTAGGAAATACATAGGGTCTTTTATACAAAAAGGTAACAAAGAAAAATCACATCAAAATAGCTGATTGGTGACCGGTAATTATATAACAAAAACTCATTTTCGTATGTCCTAATTTCTGTCTGGCTCATTATACTGAGGTGGTCCTACATTTACATATAAAATCTCCTCCTAGAGGTGTGATTTTTAGTATTAAAATTATCTAAGGTAACTAGAGGTTATACCTTCATCCTATCAGCTACCACTAGGTTACTGTTTAACTTTCTGTTCTGTTGGGGTTCCACTTGGAACAATGGCTAACTTCAAGATTGGATTATTTATGTTTACATGCTTTTTGTTTTAGGGACTTTCTATTCCTGTTGCTATGGTTTCAGAGCAGGCCATCATGGTCACTCAGTTTTGTGGATTTTTAACTTTTTTCAACATCAATAGTGCTATGTTTAGAGATGAGAGAAGAGATGTCACTTTTCTCTTGTTTAGTGGGTCATGTATAGAAGACAGACTTTCTGATCTAAGACAGACCTGTGAAGTCTCTTGTAGTGTTTTTAAGCTAATGCAATCAAGCCAAAGCTCATCAGTGACAGTATAATCATGAAAACACTTCTATGAACACGTTGGGGAGTAGCTAGGGCCAGTTGCTCCCTAAAGAAACACGAGCCAAGCATGATAACACAGCCCTATCCTATAGCCCCTGAGCAAGTTAAGCAGTACAGGCCTAGGAACAGTAATCAGGTTCTACCAAAAGTCCAGATCATCAAGCAAGTTTGTGACAACGATGCAGGTCCAAGGTCAAGCTGGGGAAGTCAAGCCACAGATCCGGATCAAACCTCTTAAAAGGAACAAGGGTCAGACACAGTTCAGTGATCAACAGGCAGATCCATAACAGTAAGGCAGGTCTAAAGTCAGGCCAGGAATCAGTCCACAGGCCAGAAACAATGAGGCACAAGACAAGGCTAGTACTCTTACCATGTAAGTAAGCAGAGACTGAAGGCCAAGGCCTCAGCTTAAATGGGACTCTGGGGCCCATAGGAAGGAGGATGTGTGTGGATGGAGGCCCCAAGTGAGGCTGATCAGGGCTATTAAGGCCTAATTAGTGCACTCAGGGAATGTGAGTGAATGGTGAAATGTCTCCAATATTTTATTTCTGATAGACTATTCAACTCAAATTAAGCTTCAGATACAGATGGGGCTGTGAGCAACCTGATCTAGTGAAAGTTGCTCCTGCCCATGGCATGGCGTGGGGTTGGACTAGATGATCTTTAAAGGTCCCTTCCAACCCAAACCATTCTATGATTCTACAATACTGATAATGCTTTAAAAAAAATCCCTGCATTCTAACTCAGATTGCCAAATGGTAATCAAAGGAACATCCTATTACAGCATTTGGGATTAAGGGCAAACTGAACATTAGTGAGGTCTTGTGCTGTGCATAAGCCAAGCATATCAAGACTTTCTAAAACTTCATTTTTTTTCAACAGGCTCTGGAGTCAGAAGTTCTACCTTCCTCCTCCATATCTTGTAAGGCCCACCTGGAGTAAGCAACATAGATCCAATCAGTGGAATACTGTATGCTCTTCATCCAGGCTACCTGAATGTATACATGCTTCCTTTTCTTCAAGCATATGCACTGCAAAAGAACAGCCCATAGGTTTAGGATTCAGCTGAAAGGTAAGCAAACCCCTGCTCCCCCCAACATTGAACACAGATGATCTTTTAATTGATTCATTGATGCTAAAAGCAGTGAGGACCATGAGATCATCTGTCCCTGACCTCTCCTATATCACAGACCATTAAATTTCACTCAGCTGCCAATGCATTGAGCTCAGTAGTTTGTTAATGACTCACATCTATCTTCCAGAAACCCAGCCTGCTATATGTGGGGGGGTCAAGGGACAGTGAATCTATTGCTTCCCTCTGCAGTTGATTCTGATGGTCAGGCATTCTTCCTGCTAAAAAAGGGGGGCCCTTATTTCTAGTATGAATTTGTCTAATTCTAGTTTTCAGCTCTGAGGTCTTCTTACGTGTTTCTCTGCTACACTGATGAACACTTAAGGATAGTGTATCTCCTTCTTAAAATGCATAAAGGTATATCTGTATTGTACTGTACTGTGGAAGTATCCAAAACACTCTAAATGGGAAAACTTGGGTCCCAGAGAGGTCCCAATATAGCAACATATGCTTTTTTTCCTGAAGCGCATGGTGTTGGTTACAGGGGAAGAAAGCATATGGGGATGACGTGTGCTCTTGGACTAATCTGTTCTTGTGTGCTGGGCTGTTTTTTCCAGTCACTGGCTTGCTATGCAACTTATTAGTGCTTTACTATGCCTCAGTTTCCTGACTGTAGAACTGGATTTAGCAATTCTGCCATAAAATGTGGCAGTGTTTGGACATTCAGTGACATTCATAACATCTTTTGCTTTTTACTTACAGAAACAGCAACATAAAGTGTAATATATTGCCCCTGAACTGTTTTTTTTGCCTTTCCCCCTGCTGTGGTTTAACCCCAGCTGGCAACTAAGCACCACTCACTCCCCCCACCTGGTGGGATGGGAGAGAGAATCAGAAGGGTAAAAGGGAGAAAACTCATGGGTTAAGATAAAGGCAGTTTAATCAGGAAAGCAAAAGCCACACATGCAAGCAAAGCAAAACAAGGAATTCATTCACTACTTCCCATCAGCAGGCAGGTGTTCAACTACCTCCAGGAAAGCAGGGGTCCATCATGCGTAACAGTTACTCAGGAAGACATAACGCCATAACTCCAAATGTCCCCCCTTCCTTCTTCTTCCCCCAGCTTTATATACTGAGCATGACCTCATATGGTATGGAATATCCCTTTGTTCAGTTGGGATCAGCTGTCCTGGCTGTGTCCCTTCCCAACTTCTTGTGCACTTCCAGCCTACTTGCTGGCAGTGCAGTGTGAGAAGCAGAAAAGGCCTTGACTGTGCAAGCACTGCTCAGCAATAATGAAAACAGCCCTGTATTATCAACGCTGTTTTCAGCACAGATCCAAAACATAGCCCCATACTAGCTACTATGAAGAAAATTAACTCTATCCCAGCCAAAACCAGCACACTCCCACATTTTCATTATGAAATGTGAGATACGTGGCTTGTCTTCCCTCAGACATACTTGTACTACTTTTACGTTTCCGAGATTTCACCATCTCTAGTGAAGTGTGTGATGAGGGAATGAGGTTCTTTTTTTTTTCTTGCCCCACCAGTGAAGTGCTGTCTCTGAATCCTGAGTGTCTTCAATTTTGTGTTGTAGCCTAGTAGCCCAGTAAATATTGCTTGTGACAGGCTACTGGCTTTGTATTAAGTTAACAATGCAGGCTTCAGGACCTGTCAGACTATGGAGCTTGTTTTAGCTGGTTTAGCTGTAACAGCAATTATCTAACAAATGCATGACTACTACCTACTATGTTTTAGCTTTTGCTTAGCTTTGTATGATTGTGTGGTATAATACCTATTATATATATTTCTGTAACTAATAGATGGTTGGAACAAGTAGTTATTCTGTACACAATGAACTAGTGACCTTAGAATAAAACACAGCACAGAGGAGTGCAGGCATGGGATGATAACAGAGGCCTTGAAAGTACAGACCCAGGATGATACCAGAGGCACCAGAAATATGAACAACTCGCCAGTGCTCCATTACTGTTCATCAAAGGAACACAAACTTGGGAGCTGGACAAAATTGGTTTTAGGGGTAACAAAGAGCAAGGAGGTACAAATATAATACATCAAAATTTGGATGTAACATGGACTTGCAGGCCAATGAAGAGAGAGTAAGGTGCAGAGTGTGTTAGAAAACATTATAAGATGACCCTAAACAGATCCCAAAGTGAGGAGGAAGAAGCCATCAACACCAACAGCATAGCTTAAACCTCCCTCACTGAAGGCATCCACCTTGGGGCCCAGAGAAGCAGTAGAAGAGTGAGTATAACACCAAAGAAAGGGCTAGATATTGGGAAGTTTGTGTATATATTATTTTAACTGCATAAATTTGCACTATAATTTTAACTGTGTTAGCATCTTAGAATCACTGTAACTGGACCAATAATAATTAGTTGATTGGACTGTTAAGACTTCAGTCAGACTAACAAGAAATTATTGGCTTTGCATATAAGATGTTTCCTTTTGTCCACATAAACAAAAGCTCTTCTATTAGGTTAACAGTAGCAGTCCCAGTTTACATGATTGTATGCCATATTTCATTGTGAATCACCACACTTTTTCATTTGTAGATACTAGTTACAGATTTCAGTTAAGTATGATGAAACTCCAAATATGATTTTTCTTTTTTTTTTCCATATACAAAATACTATATGGAAACCTGCTAAAAGACCTCCTAGAAATGAACCATCTGGAAGGTTTTTAGTTTCAAAGGTAGATATGGACCTTGTCCAAATCAAATTTCAGGATGCAGACATTGGTGTTGGATCAAAATCTTGTGAGGTACTAGAAAGGAAACAGATGAATCCAGTCACCTAAATAGTGAAGGAACATTCCTTTGATATTTTTCGTTTGCTTTCTAGAGCAGAGGAAATCAGCATAATTCCTCCTTCCTGTGAGGTCAAGCTTCACAGGAAGATTACAGAGCTGTGGTTCACATGTGCAGGGAGAAGACATGAAAGGCCAAAGCTCAACTAGAGTTGAAACTGGCTAATGCTGTGTCAGACAACAAAAAAGGCTTTTTAAAGTATGTTAATATCAAGAGGAAGTCCAAGGAAAACATTGGACTGATACTTGATGAAGATGGTCACCTGACTAATAGGGATGAAGAAAAGGTGGAAGCATTCAATGCATTTTTTGCCTCAATCTTTACTAATACTGATAGACCTTGGGCTGCGGGAACAGTGACTTTCCATTTGTGGACACTGAAATTGTAAGGGACTGGCTGTATCAGCTGAATGTTCACAAGTCCATGGGACCTGATAGGACTCATCCCAGAGTACTGAAGGAGCTAGCAGATGTTACGGCAGGACCCCTCTCAATCATCTACCAAAGATCTTGGGAGTCTGGGGAGGTCCCTGCTGACTGGAAGCTAGCCAATGTTATTCCAGTTTACAAGAAGGGCATGAGGGAAGACCCAGGAAACTACAGACCTGTTAGTCTAACCTCAGTTCATGGAAAAATTAAGGAGAAGATCATACTGGGTGCTACTGAAAGGCATTTAAAGGACAATGCAATCATCAGGCACAATCCTGTTTAACTCATTTGATAACCTTCTACGATAAGGTCACCTGTCTAGTGGATGAAGGGAAGGCAGTGGATGTAGTTTTTCTGGATTTTAGTAAGGCTTTTGATACTGTCCCTCACAGCATCCTTCTGGGTAAGTTGTCCAACTGTGAGAAGAGCAGGTACACAGTGTGCTGGATGAAGAACTGGCTGAACAGCAGGGCTCAAAGGGTTGTAGTGAATGGGTCTACATCTGGGTGGTGACCAGTCACCAGCAGTGTTCCTCAGGCATCAGTTCTAGGGCCAATCCCATTCAATATCTTTATCAACGATCTGGATGCAGGAGCTGAATGCACCATTAGCAAGTTTGCCGATGATACCAAACTGGGACATGCTGTTAACTCTCTTGAAGGACAAGAGACACCTTGCAGAGGGATCTAGATATATTGGAGCATTGGGCTATGATTAATGGGATGAAATTTAACAAGTCCAATGCCAGATTCTGCATCTGGGACAGAGTAACGCCGGGCCCAAGTATAGATTGGGAGAGGAGTGGCTGGAGAGCAGCCCTGCAGAAAGGGATCTAGGGGTGCTGGTTGACAGCAGGCTCAACAGGAGTCAGCAGTGTGCCCTGGCAGCCAAGAGGGCAAACTGCTTCCTGGGGTACATCAAATGCAGCATAACCAGCTGGTCAAAAGAGGTGATTATCCTGCTGTATGCAGCGTTGGTGCGGCCTCACCTTGAATACTGTGTGCAGTTCTGGGCCCCACAATTTAAAAAGGATGTTAAGCTCCTTGAATGCGTCCAGAGGAGGGCAACAAAGCTGGTGAAAGGGCTGGAAGGCATGTCCTATGAGGAGTGGCTAAGGACTTTGGATTTGTCTCGTTTGGAGAAAAGGAGGCTGAGCGGTGACCTCATTGCTCTCTACAGTTTCCTGAGGAGGGGAGTCATAGAATCATTTAGGTCGGAAAACACCTTTAAGATCATCAAGTCCAACCATCAACCTAACACTGCCAAGTCCACCACTAAACCATGTCCCTAAGTGCCACATCTACACGTCTTTTAAATACCTCCAGGGAAGGTGACTCAACAACTTCCCTGGGCAGCCTGTTCCAATGCTTGACAACCCTTTTGGTGAAGAAATTTTTCCTAATATCTGTCCTAAACCTCCCCTGGCACAACTTGAGGCCATTTCGAGGGAAGTGAAGAGGGAGGTGCTGATCTCTTCTCCCTGGGATCCGGTGACAGGATGTGTGGGAATGGTTCAAAGCTGCATCAGGGGAGGTTCAGACTTGACATTAGGAAGCGTTTCTTTACCGAGAGCATGGTCAAACACTGGAACAGGCTTCCTGGAGAGGTGGTCGATCCCCCACGCCTGTCAGCCCCACTCTGCCCAAGGCGAGCAGAGTCTTCTGGTTCAGGTACCTATGCAGGGAGGATAAACTCTGCAAGAGAGAAATCAAGTACTCTTTAATCACAGCCTGTCCCTTTATATGCATTTTGTCTCCCTTAGTGGTTAAATAATTACTTGGATATGGTTTCCCATACAGGATTTCAAAGGGACTAACACCTTCCTTGACTCTGGGTATAATTCATACCCTCATTAATGCTACGGGTAGAACATCTATCCATTTCATTTGGGTTTCCTGACATATTTTGGAAATCTGTCTTTTTAGGGTTTGAGTCATTCTTTCTACTTTACTGCTAGACTGTGGCTTCCAAGGGGTATGTAAATCCCATTTAATCTCTAGAAATCTGGAAACTCCCTGTACTATTTCTGCAATAAAATGGGGTCCATTATTGGAGGAAATACCTTCTGGAACACCAAAACTAGGGATGATTTCTTTCAAGAAGATTCTAATTACTTCCCTTGCTTTGTTGGTACAACAGGGAAAAGCCTCTGGCCAACCAGAAAAGTTATCTACCAATACCAATAAGTATTTATATAGGTTGCACCTTGGCACTTCTGTAAAATCTATTTTCCAGTATTCCCCAGGAGTTACTCCTTGTTTCACAACTCCTCTCGTGATCTTCTTTGCAATTTTTGGGGTGTTTGCGCAACAGATAGTGCATTTTTTTAATTATTTTTTTTTACTGCTTTGCATTCTTGTCCCAATGATGTATCTTTTAGCAGTTATCACCAATGCATCTGCTCCCGAGTGTGTTTCTTGGTGCAGTCTCTTGAGTAGGATTTCCATCATCTTTTCAGAAATCAATAGTTATTTTAGTGGTGGTACCCACCAACCCTGATCATTTTTGGAACAATCTAATTGTTCTGCCAATTGATTTTCCTTTTCAGTGTATTGCAGGGGTGATAATTCTAAATGAGGTTCTGGAATTAGGGCTCCTTCAAACTTTGATTCCTTTAATGCCGCTTCTTTGGCTAACTGGTCTGCTTTTCGGTTTCCTTTTGTGATTTCGCTGTCCCCTTTCTGATGAGCTTTACAATGCATTATTGCAACCTCTTTTGGTTGAAGGACTGCCTGTAAGAGCTTCATTATTTCTTTTCCATATTTAATTGGAGTCCCTTGTGAATTTAATACTCCTCTTTCCTTCCAGATTGCCCTGTGTGCATGCACTACTCCAAATGCATATTTAGAATCTGTGTAAATGTTAAATCTTTTTCCCTTCTTGAGCTCTAAAGCTTCTGTTAGTGCAATCAATTCTGCTTTCTGATCAGATGTATTACTGGGCAAAGATTTTAGCCTCTAAGGCCCAAGTAGATGTTACCACTGCATATCCAGCTTTTCGTTGTCCTTTTAACATAAAGCTGCTCCCATCAGTGAATAGCTCCAGTTCTGCATCTGGCAGGGGTTCATCTTGCAGATCAGGCCTGCTAGAATACACTTGTTTGATAGTGGATTCAGAAATTGGAAGCAGAGTTAGAGCATCTTTTTCCAACAGCACAGCCTGATATTTAGCTTGGGGAGATCCAATGATGCCCTTTATTTTCAAGGAGAGAAGAAACAGCATGAGGCACAAACACAGTAATTGGTTGACCTAAGGTCAATTTCCGGGATTCTTCAATCAAAGTTACAGTAGCTGTTACTGCTCTTAAACAAGCAGGCCAACCTTTACTGACTTCATCTAGTTATTTGGAGAAGTAGCCCACTGGTCTTTTCCAGCTTTCCAATATTTGTGTCAGGACTCCTAATGCCACTTGTTGTCGCTCGTGTACATATAACCGAAAAAGTTTTCTCAAATTCAGGAGTCCCAAAGCAGGAGATTCCATGAGTTTCCTTTTAATGTCATCAAAACTTTTTCTGCACTCAGGTGTCCATTTGAGAACTCCTTCAGGCCCTTTTAAAGCAGCATACAGTGGTTTGGCAATTAGTCCAAAATTGGGAATCCATAAGCAACACCATCCGGCCATCCCCAGAAACCCTCTTAATTGCTTCTTTGATGTAGGCACAGCAATTTTACAAATCACCTCTTTTCTCTCAGTATTTCTTAGAAACTCAATATCCTGCCAGGCCCAGAAAATTAAGCAAACTGATGGTAGCTTCCAAACATGCCTCATAACTGTCAGAAACAATCAGTAAATCATCTACATATTGTAACAATGTCACAGTATCGTGATCATTTTGCCTTTGTTCTAGTTCTTTGGCTAGTACGTTACCGAACAAGGTGGGGCTGTTCTTAAACCCTTGAGGAAGGACAGTCCAGCAGACTTGTGTCTTTCGTCCGGTAGTCAGATTTTCCCACTCAAAGGCAAAGATGGTCTGGCTCTGTTCATCCACAGATATGCAAAAGAAGGTGTCCTTTAAATCCAATACTGTAAAATAAGTATTACTGTTAGGGATTGTAGCAAGGAGGGTGTATGGATTTGGAACCACAGGATGGACATCTATCGTCCTTGCATTAACTTCTCGTAAATCCTGCACCAGTCTATATTCTGAAGAATGGTTTTTCTTTACAGGTAAAATTGGAGTATTAAATTCTGATTGACACTCCCGTAACAGTCCATGTTTTTTTTAAAAAAGGAGCTTATTATTGGTTCTAATCCTTTCCAGGCCTCTTAATGGGATACTGGTTTTTTCTTACCAGTTGAGCTCTTGGTTTCAGTTCAGTTTTTACTGGAATCACATTCTTCACTTGTCTGGGTATCTTCAATGCCCACACCAGAGGTATGACCGCATTCAATATTTCCTCTGGAATATTAATTTCTTCATTAGGATCCTTTTCAGTTAACAGACATATCTGGGCTTTCCAAGCAGTTTCTGGAGGAATATGTAACTGAACAGTCTTCAGTAAAGGTTAGTTGTGCATTCAGTTTACAAAGTAAATCCCGTCCAAGCAAGGGGAGGGGGCATTCTGGCATATAGAGGAACTCATGAACTAATTTAATATCTCCAATTGAACATTCCATAGGCTGTATAAACGGCCTTAAAGTCTTTTTCCCTGTTGCACCGACAACGCTTATCTTAGTTTTACTCAAGGGCCCCTTACAGCTAGTTACAACAGAGTGTCTGGCCCTGCTGTCAATTAAAAAAATCTATTATTTCATTACCCAGCTTAACTGGAACCAAGGGATCAGCTGGGGAGACCTTCATATTTTCCCCCTGATTCATTATCTGAATCCTCTAGCATAATAAGGTTAGCATGTCCTACATGATCTTGTTCCTCTCACCCCTTTTGGTTCTGGCATTCATTCTTCCAGTGTCGTCCTGTTTACAAAAGACACATCAATTTAAACTCAAAGGAGGGCCTCTTCGTACTCTGTATCCTGGTCCTGTCCCGGAACTCCCTCTGTCTCTTCCCTGCTACCTCCTCGACCTCCTCTTCCCCTTGTCTCAGCTCTCCTATCCACAATCGCTGCAGTCAAAAGAGAGGCCTGCAGCCTCATCCTTTTCCTTCCCTCTTTTCCTTCTCCTTCATCACATACCTTATAAGAAATTTCAGTGAACTAAGAAATAAACATTCTCCCTGTTTCATCCTCCCTCTGCAACTCCCTTCCTATATTCTGCGATGACTGGCCCACAAACAACATAGAATCATAGAATCATTTAGGTTGGAAAAGACCTTTAAGATCATCTAGTCCAACCATTGACCCTACTCTACCAGGTCTGCCACTAAACCATGTCTCTAAGCACCACATCTACACGACTTTTAAACGCAACTAGGGATGGTGACTCAACCACCTCCCTGGGCAGCCTGTTCCAATGTTTGATAACTCTTTCAGTGAAGAAATTTTTCCTAATGTCCAGCCTAAACCTCCCCTGGCGCTACTTGAACCCGTTTCCTCTTGTCCTATCGCTAGTTACTTGGGAGAAGAGACCAGCGCCCATCTGACTACAGCCTCCTTTCAGGTAGTTGTAGAGAGCAGTAAGGTCTCCCCTCAACCTTCTCTTCTCCAGGCTAAACAATCCTAATTCCTTCAGCCGCTCCTCATAAGACATGTTCTCCAGACCCCTCACCAGCTTTGTTGCCCTTCTCTGGACATGCTCCAGCACCTCAATGTCCCTCCTAGACTGTGGCGCCCAAAACTGAACACAGTACTCAAGCTGCGGCCTCTCCAGCGCTGAGTACAGGGGCACGATCACTTCCCTACTCCTGCTGGCCACACTATTCTTGATACAGGCCAAGATGCCATTGGCCTTCTTGGCTACCTGGGCACACTGCTGGCTCATGTTCAGCCAGCTGTCCACCAGGACCCCCAGATCCTTTTCTGCCGGGCAGCTTTCCAGCCACTCCTCCCCAAGCCTGTAGTGCTGCCTGGGGTTGTTGTGACCAAAGTGCAGGACCTGGCATTTGGCCTTGTTAAACCTCATGCAGTTGGTTTCAGCCCATCGATCCAGTCTGTCCAGATCTCTCTGCAGAGCCTTCCTACCCTCAAGCAGATCAACACTGCCGCTTAATTTGGTGTCATCTGCAAACTTACTGAGGGTGCACTCAATCCCCTCGTC
>VFFE01008585.1:1642-14772 GCA_008921705.1 Burhinus oedicnemus | reverse complement strand
TTATCCCTAAACTATATTTGTCATTCATTTTCTAAAATACATCCTATATCATAGTAAATGCTTGAAGAAGTGATTACATACAATGCAGTTTATCTGAAGTAAATAAAAAGAAGTCTTGCTGTTGATCTCTGTTACTCTCCTGCAACACGCTTTGGCTTTTGTATAAAGCTGAGGGAAGGTTAATTTGACTGTGAACAAAGATTTATGGACATGGATAATTGCTAGAAGCAACTGTATTCATTTTCTAAAATACATCCTATATCAGTTATGGCTCACAAAGTCAAACTCTCTGCTCCCAAAATCATAGGACCATAAGGCATGAAAGGAGATCAGAAGTTCACCTGCCCTTCAGGATGGCCTCGGCTGCGCATCTCCATCTGACAGGCCTCAGTAAGACATTCAGACATATGGTGTGCACAAGCTTCCTGGGTCACTGCTTCCATCAGAAGATTTAACCATGAGAAAGTTTTGTTTAAACCTGTTGCTTATTCTTTTCAGGGTGTTCGTGGTGAAGGTTTCTCCAGTTTGTATCACTTCTATGTAAAAGAGGTCTTCTGTCTCATTTTCTTTTTCCTAAGCTACCTTTGTAGGTTTAACTTGACCTACCTATTAAGGCACTGTTTTCCTTGCTCTCCTTTGGATTGTCTCAAATTCTTGAAGCATGGTTGCTTTTCCTCAGAAGGATGTGGACTGGGAAGTGTTCTGCCTTACAGGCTGTATTACTTTTTATACCTCCTGATACAGTTTGCCTTTTTTGTTAACAGCATAATGTTGCCGACTTACATTTTGCTTGTGATCCTCTTTAGCACCTTGATCTGTTTCTTCTGAATTGCTGTCTAGCCAGTTGTTCCCTGCCTCTCTGTATCGCTGTGATATCTTGCGCTTCCTTCTGTTGAGTAACACCCTGCTTCTTTAATCAGGTTTTCCATTTTCTCATGATGCTTTTGCTTTCTAGTCAAGCAAATGATTTCTAGTCAGAGGACAGAACCTTATTCTGGTGAATTACATCTATTTCTTCCAGAGTTCCCGTGCATGTTGTGCGAGTCATGTAAACTGAACTTTTCACAGAGGATCACTAGTTACTCATTTTTCATTGCCTGCATGCCCGTCTGGAGGCACTAGAACCAGACATTTACTGTTGCATCAGAACATAGAGGAGCATGTACATGAAGGGTCATCTAACTGTTTAGTTTTACTGAAAATGCAAGTCACAGATGTCTAAAATTGGATGCCAAAATTTTGGCATGTTTTTTTCTCTTTTTGTTCCCTTATGCTTATTATCAATTCACTGTAACATGTTAATAAGTTCTTTCCTCTAATGTGTTTAGACAGTATAATTAGAAAAGCTTACTGGAAATTTATCAATTCTATACTTGAAAGTAGGATTTGAATATTATGCAATAAGTAAAACATGGGGGGATTGTACATTAAGGGATCCGGTGGGAAAAAATAGCATATCATCATATAATGAAAACTAAAGGGAATAAATTAAGATAGCTTAGTTCTAACAATTTTTAAATTTTAAATGGGTGTCATTGCACACCTTTTGGTCTTTTAATGTAGGGGTGAAAAATTTTTGCACATAGTATTTTAAAGATAATATATTAAGTCATTTTTCTGCTTTGACCTCCCTCATCTGTGTTTGAAAATGTTTCTTCTTTTAGGCCTCTACTGGAGATACCTATTAAAATCTGTCTATATATTTAACAGTTTCTGAATCATTTCAACTCTGCTGTGGATTATAGATGTTCAGCCCTCTCTTGCCTCTCTGTTTGGGTAGCAGCAATAATCTCTGATGCTGCTTTTCCACACTGATCCACATAATCCAGAAGTTCCAGAATGAACAATGTAATATCTTATCCTTTGAATGCTCCAGACTTAAGAACTGGCTTCTCACTGCTGTCTAGAAATAATGTTCAAGGTAGTAATTAGTCCCCCAAAATCTTAAAAGTTATTGAATAATATCTATAAGGAATTTTCATTCTCAGTCAGAAAGTTTTTAAAAAAACAAGGTATCAGATTTCTCATGTTTGAGGCAGGGAAACTGAAATAGAAAAGAAAAGAACAAAGGTAAATCCACAGAAGAACTGGGCACTGCAATGTCGAGTGTCACAGTGTCTACAAAATCTAAAGTCCCAAGTTAGGTGCCAAAGTTCTTTATATACCAAATCATAGAAATGTAGTTTGGAAAGGCCTAGAAGAAGACTTCAAATCCAACCTGAGACCCTCTTTCTCTGTAACCGCTGCTCTGAATTTCCCCCCACGTCTCCTAGGTGCTTAGTTGCCTGTGTACATGTATCCAAGGCCCAGCTCTGGTATGGCACAACTGCATAACCTTGATCCAGACTGCTATGAGAGAGCTGTGAGAACATCTGTAGAGAGATAAGAAAGTTAAAAGTACAGACAGAAGTAGGGCTGCTGACATGACATTGTTGGTAGTTCAAGGATTTCAGAGGGAAAGCGCTAGCATGAAAATGTATAAAATCCTAAAGGGAAAAATTACTTGGGGAAGCCTGGTCAAGCTAGCCAGTCTAGTTGGGGACTAGCTGGGAATCATTATGTCATGCCATCAGTGTTGATGGAGCTGGTGGAGGATGGCAACTTGCCAATGCTGGGAATCCTTTCCAGAGAGCCATGGGAATTGACCCTTCCCCTTCTGATTCATGCCTGCCTGCCCAGTAAAGACTTCTTGGGTACCTTAACATGAGTGGCAAATATACTAATGCTTAGTCTAATCACTCATTAAACCCTAGCTAGCTTTTGTGTGTGTTGGTCAATAACTAACTGCTTTATTTTGAATTATGTACATTCTTCTTGCAGTCTCTGCACCTAGCTAAAAGTACCTGAACAAACTGGGGGCCATAACAGACCTTCCATTCAAAGCAGGACTTCACCTGTCTGGTAAGTCTTGAAAACCTCCAAGAAAGGCAATTTCAGAACCTTCCTAGGTGACCTGTTCTAGCGCTGCACTTCCTTCTTAGTGGCAAAGTTTTCCTAATATCCAACCTGAGCATCCCAAACCACAAATTGTGACTGTTGCCTCTTGTTATCTTGTGCTATCTGCCACTACCAAGAAGAGTTGCCTGTCCACTTTGTAACTGTCTTTCAGGTAGTTGCAAGTTGCCTTTAGGTGGTCCCTTAGCCTCCTCTTTGTGAAACTAACCAGGCTTGTAGTTCATGTGCTCTAGGCCACTGACAATCTTGGTACCCTTCTGCTGTATCTTCTCCTGTTTCTCAACATCTCTCTTGAACTGGGGTGCCCAAAACTGGACACAGTATTACAGTCTCCTTGCTGCTAATTAAAGGCAATATCACAGCCCTGCACCAGCACATGGGGCTCTCTAATGCCTCCTGTTTGTTCATTAGCATAGCATCACTTCAGGTGGGCACTCGGGTGTGATAATTCTCCCTCAAAGTATGAGAGCTTCCCCTGTAATGCTGTCCTTTCAGCTTCCTTGTTTGTGTGCATAAGCTTGGGGTGGGCACCCTTTGATTGCCAACCCAGTCCACCACCTCCCTCACTTCATTGTCAGTCATCATCTCTCTCCTCATCATTCCTAGTTTAAACCTTGGCCAACCTGTTGGCAAAGATTCTTGTCCCACTTAGGTCGCTCTCATCTCCTCCTAGCAGTCCTCAGTGCTCAGCAAGGGTCCCTTGGTCATAAAAGTGGATTCCTTACTGTTGACACCAGCTGTGAAAACATGTATTGACCCACAGAATTCTCCACTCACTGAGGGCACCTTTCCCCCTCACTGGAAGGATTGAGGAGATACCACCTGAGCTCCCTTGCCCTTGGGTCTTACCCCCAGAGCCAAGTGGTCACACTTCCCTCATCTGCCTCCAGGGCACAGAGCCTATTCTGTAGTTGCAGATCTGCAGGCAGAAAAGGAGCCATCCTCCTGATGCCAGAAGTCACAAGCTTTCAGCCAGCATGGTCATAGGAGTCTCCATTTCCCAGCCCAATGCACACAAATGCTACCTGTCTCTCCTTCAGTACAGTTGGGAATTCAGGCTTTTGTATCTGTAGGATCTTGGAGATGTTCTGGTGAGCTGTACTTAACTAGGCCTCTCTCTAGCATCCTTCCTAGTCAAAGTCAGCTGGAGACAAGAGCTCAAAGCACCCTTTTATCAGGAATAGCTGTCAGAACTCATTAGAAGTTGCTAGACCTTGCTAGAAGTTAAGGCCTACTGAAGCTATCTTTTCCTGGCAGCAGTAGGTGCCATGAAGTTCCTCAAAGAGTTCCCAGGAGTCCTCCAATGACCCAGAAGAAGTTCCCATAAGATCTAGAAAATCTACAGGCAGAGCCTGGAAACTGCTGTGCAGACTGCTGTGTTTGTTGGCTGCCTCTGTTAGCTGTCATCATTTAGTCATGTCTTTTTTTTTTCTTTGCTTTCTCCAGATACAAATATTTGCAAGTTTCATTAGTAGGAACATTCAGGTGAAGAGTTTTGAGCTTATGCTTTAGGAAGGCAAGTGTTGAAATGATTACCATTCAGGAAATTACAGCATCCTATTGGACTTGTGTAAGAAACCTTAACTGGCAACACACCAAAACTTGGATTTTAAACAGCAAGTCCAAAGAATATATAATACTAGCAAAAACATAGCAATGCTGTTTGGAAGATTAAACACATCAGATAAATAAGCAGGGAACATGAAGAGATCTGTGTGTGGGTGTGTGTGCATCTTTGTATCTTCCTTCAGACAGGGATTGTTGATATAAATGTTTCTGCTCGGAATATTCCTCATTGTCTGCCTACAATTCAGGCAATGTAGGTTGTACTCACTAAGAATTCACCTGGACAGAATTCTGGGGTAAAAAAAGTAAACAAATCAGGGGAAAATATTCAGATTTTTTGCATATTTTGCAAATCCTATTTGCTGATATTTGGCTAGACAGAGAAAATAACCTGGCCTAAAAGGGAAGAATAGCTCAGTTAGGGTTCTGAATAGAAAAATAGTCATGTAACTTAAACTCCATGAGTCAGTTTTCCTTCATTAATTTGAAGTAATAATATTTTCTTTTTGCTTTTTTTAATTTATCATAAGTTTTCAGAGCAAAGACTGCCTCTAGCTTTTGCTGCTGTGCTATATAACGTAACCCCAGGAGGATATTTTAGTCCCAACTTTAAAATAAATGCATAAATAAATAAATTAATAAATAAATAATGAATAAATGAATGAATGAAAAAATAAGTGTATTCACTAGCAGAGAACAGAGAGGCTGCTGATGGTGGTGGTAAGCTTGAATTCCCATTTTAATTTTCTCAGTTTCTCCATATTCATTTTAGAAGTTCCTTTATTTAAATTATGTACTTTCAATATTTTAGTATCAGCTATAGCTAAAATGGAATATTTCCCCTTTCACACATCAAGTTTTTGTAGGCTCTCAGCATCTAAAACTATTTTATCTCTACTGAGATCTGTGTTCAACAATGTGCTTGTAATATTACAAATACTCTCTCACATTCCCCACTGGGGCAGGTTCCATAGCCCCCTTACACTTTCATAGAATCATAGAATCATAGAATCGTTTAGGTTGGAAAAGACCTTTAAGATCATCCAGTCCAACCACTGACCCTACTCTACCAGGTCTGCCCCTAAACCATGTCTCTAAGCACCACATCTACACGACTTTTAAACACCTCTAGGGATGGTGACTCAACCACCTCCCTGGGCAGCCTGTTCCAATGTTTGATAACTCTTTCAGGGAAAAATTTTTCCTAATGTCCAGCCTAAACTTCCCCTGGCGCAACTTGAACCCGTTTCCTCTTGTCCTATTGCTAGTTACTTGGGAGAAGAGACCAGCGCCCATCTCACTACAACCTCCTTTCAGGTAGTTGTAGAGAGCAATAAGGTCCCCCCTCAACCTTCTCTTCTCAAGACTAAACAATCCTAATTCCTTCAGCCGCTCCTCATAAGGCATGTTCTCCAGACCCCTCACCAGCTTTGTTGCCCTTCTCTGGACATGCTCCAGCACCTCAATGTCCTTCCTATACTGTGGCGCCCAAAACTGAACACAGTACTCAAGCTGCAGCGTCAGCAGCGCTGAGTACAGGGGCACGATCACTTCCCTACTCCTGCTGGCCACGCTATTCTTGATACAGGCCAAGATGCTGTTGGCCTTCTTGGCTACCTGGGCGCACTGCTGGCTCAAGTTCAGCCGGCTGTCCACCAGGACCCCCAGGTCCTTTTCTGCCAGGCAGCTTTCCAGCCACTCCTCCCCAAGCCTGTAGTGTTGCCTGGGGTTGTTGTGACCCAAGTGCAGGACCCGGCACTTGGCCTTGTTAAACCTCATGCAGTTGGCTTCAGCCCATCGATCCAGCCTGTCCAGATCTCTCTGCAGAGCCTTCCTACCCTCAAGCAGATCAACACTGCCGCTTAATTTGGTGTCATCTGCCAATTTACTGAGGGTGCACTCAATCCCCTTGTCCAGATCATCAATAAAGATATTAAACAAGGCTGGCCCCAAAACTGAGCCCTGAGGAACACCGCTTGAGCCCTGCCGCCAGCTGGATTTAACGCCATTCACCACAGCTCTCTGGGCTCGGCCATCCAGCCATTTTTTAATCCAGCGAAGAGTACACCTGTCTAAGCCATGGGCTGCCAGTTTCTCTAGCAGAATGCTGTGGGAGACTGTGTCGAAGGCTGATTCTATGATTCTATGATTTGCAGTCTGTTCACCTGATCTATCCACTGCATTGGTTTTGGTTTCTCTTGGGAGCAGTGCACCCCTCTGGCCTTGCACCCCTCTCAGTACATCTCTACTTTTCACCCACCACTTGGGCAGTCTCCCAGAGTTGTAGAAAATTGCATTATTCCCATGAGGGAGTCAGGGGGATGGGACAGTGTCTGCTCTGGGGTGCAGAGGTGGTGGGGGAGGCTCCTTGGAGTGTGAAACGGGGGGCAAAGCCTCTTGGTGAGGTCAGGGGCCAGACTGTGCCTTCAAACCCCTAAAACTCACAGTTGCCTGGATGTCCCTCCTCCATTTCATGGTCTCGCGTAGGAACAGCATCAGCAGTAAGTGGTACCTGACTTTGCTGGCAGTGCAATCCAGGGAGGGAGCAGCCAAAACACCTCCGCGTTTTCACTTTGGTACGTGACAGGCAATACTATGTTTCACATTCGTTCTCCCACATCAGGCACACTGAAAGAAGATTTCTTTCTTTCCATGCGCTCTCTTCAGATGTTTAATCAATCCTGACATCTTTCTTATCTGGTTCCCACAACACAGACATGGTAGATTTTTGTCCAGGACCTTCACCACCAGTGTGCCCTTGGTTGGCAGGCCAACACTGGAACCCAGGATAGGCGGTGATAGCAATGGAGAAAGTTGAGCCACGTCTCCTCAGGGTGAGGCTTCCCCCTCCTCTTCACTCTCAGCCTCTCTTGGGCGTGGGCTGATGGTACTACCCATGAGACTTGGAAAAGTAGGTACCTCATACACCTCTGGCAACATGGCTAGTTTATTGTTCCAGGCGGAAGGATGGTATCGCTCTAAACAACCAATCTTCGAGTTAACAAACTCCAATCCTCTCAAATTCACTCCTCCCACCAATTTCTTGTGGTCCTTGGTGGTATTAGTGACCGCCTTGTCTCGCCAATCTGTAGGACTTGTTTGTGTGGCAACCGACATGAACGCAACCTGCATCAGCTGACCCCTTATGCCAATCCTAATATTAGGGTGTACAATGCCTGATAGCACCCCTCAAAGCTGTCAGACTAAGCCCAACTATACCTGTGGGCACAGGCTCTGGGCCACAATCAGCGTGAGGAATTTGTTTCACCTTTTGTAAATACTATTGAGTGGTTAGTGAAGCTGATAGGGAGGAAGTAACTATAATTCCACCACACTGGGGAAAGAGGTCATCTTGGTTACCCCAAAGGGCATCCAGTGGGACCACGAGGAGGTGTGACCTCTGCAGCTTAGCCCAGTTAGTAACTATGGTCCCATCTTAAGAGAGTCATAGATGTCACACTGAGAATCAGGAGCAAAGCAGAAGCATCAAAAATCTGGAGTCAGTGGAGTCTGTGGGAGACTGTCCTGCATAAGCAAAACAAGACTTTGTGATGGTTTTATTTTTTCGAGTACAAAGCTAGATTTTAATTTGCTGGTGACTTTAATGGTAAAGTCCAATTCAGAAGAGACAGCATCAAATCAAGAATCCATTTTGAACTCTTTAGTCTCTAAGCACTAACCAACTCTTTTTTTGCTGGCAATAATAGCAATGCTTCAACCATTGTTTTAATTTGTAGACTATCTTCCTAAGCTAGTAGACTAAAAGATTTAGCTTTTCTTGCTCACACATTAAAACAGTGCAGTACATCGAGTGGTATGGGAATTTGGATTTGAGTAGAATTTGGCCTCCTTTCTTCACACAAGCTCTTGCACAAGTCAGCGGCCTTGGCTCTAGCATAGTCTGTCACCAGGTCAGACGCAGCCCTGGCCCAGACTGGGGGAGAGGAAGTGCATAGCTATGGCTACATCATCTGATGCATGTGTTGCTTTTGTCTTGGGATCATAGCTTTCATTAGTATTAAAGAAGCAGAGAGAAAGGAGCAAGTCATCTCCTTATGTCATTTGAAATGAACTTCTGTGACTTATATGAGAGTAAACAGGGAGCGGACTAATAATGTAAAAATGATATCACAAAGAACAGCTTTTTCAGATTATAACGTCTTACTAGAATGGTTTGGTTTCCAGAGAATTTGGGTTAAATGAAATATGTAACTACTTTAGAAAAAAAAAAACTACAGTGATTTTTGTAAAGAAACACTATTCTTGTTTGGAGCAGCAAGGGCTTTTAGTTATGGGAGAAACCATGGATAGTAGAAGCATCACAGGTCCGTATACTTAGATTGTGGCACATAAATTGCCCATCTCCGTAACCTTATATAATGGGAGACAGGATGCAAGACACAATCTTGGAGATATTTTTTTTTAATTGAAATTGGATAGGGATCAAAAACACTCTATCTTTGTCTCAAACTGATTCTGTATTATAGACCCGATTTAGAGCTCTCTGAAAGGTAGTGACTCTAGACTTCATCAGATATTGGATCAGATCCTTGAGAGTAGATTTTTATCTCCAACTTGTGCAAAAGCTTGTGAGTCACTTAAATCCCACTAATTTTTCCATCAAGCAAGGAGTCCCAACATTGAAAGCCATAGGAATCTCATTCTAAGCTGAGTATCCCCTTACTGATCTGATTCATTCAATGTTGACTCCTTTTAGCTGAGCTCTGCATGAGCTTCAGAACATGATGTTTTTCTAGCCCCCTGTGGAGGAATGGCTCGTCATTAACGGGCACAGAATGTTTGGACAAGAAACATCTGCTAGCTAAGCACGCAAGTTGTAAGGACACTGTAACCTTGAAGCTAAGCAAGAACTTACAAAACAATAGATTAAGGAAGTTCGTTATGAAGTTGGTTATCTAAAGATGAAACTGAATCCTGGATACAGAGCTATTTTGAAACATGTTAATAGCCAATTAGCATAAGTGGAAAATTACTGTGTTGAACTGAAAGGTATAAATAATCCTATGCTTTGCAATAAAGTTCGAGTCATCAGCTTAACTCATATTGAGTCTGTTCTGATTTCTCCGCAATCCCGTCCCTGCGTCCCTGTAGCCCCCTACTCAAAATCTTCAAGAGCAGGCATTTTGGCTATAAGCATCGGCCCGTTCATAGGTGCAGGAGGCAGTATTCATCTGTAAAGGTGGTTCTTGAATGAACACTCTGTTTCCCCCAAGTGAGAGGCAGTGAGATGGATTTAGTCTCTGTCATGGTTTAACCCCAGCCAGCAACTAAGCACCACACAGCCGCTCACTCACTCCCCCTCGGTTGGATGGGGGAGAGAATCAGAAGAGTAAAAGTGAGAAAACTCTTGGGTTGAGATAATGACAGTTTAATAGGTAAAGCAAAAGCCACACATGCAAGCAAAGCAAAATAAAGAATTTATTCACCACTTCCCATCAGCAGGCAGGTGTTCAGCCATCTCCAGGAAAGCAGGGCTCCACCATGTGTAATGGTTACTTGGTGTCGTGGTTTGGGCCACATTGGCCCAATCCGGTGGAACGACAGATGCTCTCTCTCTCTCCTGCACCACTCAGGAGGCAAGAAAGAGAGAGAAAAAGAGAGACTTAAGAGTTTAGAAGGAAATGAAATATATACAAAACCGTATCAAGCTCCCAGGATGACAATCACATCACCAGCAGGCGCTGGGGAAGTCCCAGACTGGACTCAGTGACGGACGGGAACTGGATTCCGGATCTGGATTCAGGATCGGGATCAAAGGCAGATGCAGAGACAGAGTCCTCCCAGGACGCCGGCCATTGAAGAAAGAGGGCTGACCCTTTGATCCCTCAGCTTTTATACTGAGCATGAGGTAGATGGGATGGAATACCCTTGTTGGTCAGTTTTGGGTCACCTGTCCTGTCTGCTCCTCCCCGCAGGTGTGACCCCTCTACGCTTTTCCACTTCCGACCCTCCAACAAAGTTGGCTGGCCTTGGTTGTTATAGCAATAAGGATAAGCAAGAGCCTCTCTGCATACCGTTCCTTGGCATCAGCTATAAACATGGGTCTTATCACTCTGAGAGTGAACAGTTTTCTGCACAACATGCTGTTAATTTCAGCAGTTAGAAGAGGCCTAGCTAAAAAGAAAAGTTACTGAACAAAATTGATCCTGTTTTACCTCAAACCAGGACACTTGGGAAGACAAAACGCCATCACTCTGAACGTCCCCCCCTTCCTCCTTCTTCCCCCAGCTTTATATACTGAGCATGATGTCATATGGCATGGAATATCCCTTTGGTCAGTTGGGGTCAGCTGTCCCAGCTGTGTCCCCTCCCAATTTCTTGTGCGCTCCCAGCCTACTTGCTGGCGGGGTGGTGTGAGAAGCAGAAAAGGCCTTGACTATGTGTAAGCACTGCTCAGCAATAACTAAAACATCCCTGTATTATCAACACTGTTTTCAGCACAAATCCAAAACATAGCCCCCTACTAGATGCTATGAAGAAACTTAAGTCTATCCTACCTAAAACCAGCACAGTCTCTTAGGTAGTTTGTTGGACTACACTATATGTGGATGGATTTAACAGAAATATAGGTATGATTACATGTCAAACTGATCTCTGTATGGGGAAGAATACTAAATAAAAGCGCATGAACAGATAATATAACATTAGCAGATTCTCATGTAAATGCTCGGTTTTGTATTCTCATTGAAGGCTGCTTCTATGAGCAGATTTTGAAATAGTTTATTATGCATTAATTTGCAGGCCTGGACACTTTAAATAACAGTGGCCCACAAATCTTTCCAGATGAAATTGTAGAGGAAGGCTTTGACATCACTGTTGCACTGGAAGGAAAGGTCAAATCATTAAGGAATTATTTTTAGTTCCAGCTGTTCATGATTTCAGTCGCACAGTCAAATCGGACTTCTCACTGTGAAAAATGTGGCACATCAAGAAGTGCCTCACATCACTGTCTACTGTCAAGAGTCTTGCAATGAAGAGCAATGCTACGATCATGCAGATTTCTTTGTGGGTAGTAAGTGAATGCTTTATTACAGTTCTGTTTTCCTGTTGTTATTAATCAGGAATGGCTGTGGGGAACAGGGAGATAAACAAAAAAAGCTGGCTGTAAGTTGTCATTATCCTGTTATGTCTAGCTGAACTATTTAATGTCTGACTTCAGATTTGTACGCTTGCATGTAGAAAGCATTAAAGAATCATAGAATAGAATCATAGAATGGTTTGGTTTGGAAGGGACCTTTAAAAGTCATCTAGTCCAACCTCCCTGCAATGAGCAGGGACATCTTAAACTAGATCAGGTTGCCCAGAGCCCCGCCCAACCTGACCTCGAATGTTTCCAGGGATGGGGCATCTACAACCTCTCTGGGCAACCTGTGCCAGTGTTTCACCACCCTCATTGTAAAAAAATTCTTCCTTATATCTAGTCTGAATCTACCCTCTTTTAGTTTAAAACCATTACCCCTTGTCTATAGCTACAGGCCCTACTAAAAAGTCTGTCCCTATCTTTTTTATAAATCCCCTTTAAGTACTGAAAGGCTACAATAAGGTCTCCCCGGAGCCTTCTCTTCTCCAGGCTGAACAGCCCCAACTCTCTCAGCCTGTCCTCACAGGAGAGGTGTTCCAGCCCTCTGATCATTTTTGTGGCCCTCCTCTGGACCTACTCCAACAGGTCTGTGTCTTTCTTGTACTTGGGACTCCAGAGCTGGATGCAGTACTCCAGGTGGGGTCTCACCAGAGCAGAGTAGAAGGGCAGAATCACCTCCCTCGACCTGCTGGCCACACTTCTTTTTATGCAGCCCAGGATACAGGGGCTCATGTCCAGCTTTTCCTTCTCCAGTACCCCCAAGTCCTTCTCAGCATGGCTGCTCTCAATCCCTTCATCCCCCAGCCTCTCTTGATAACAGGAGTTGCCCCGACCCAGGTGCAGGACCTTGCACTTGGCCTTGTTGAACCTCATGAGGTTCACACAGGCCCACTTCTCAAGCCTGTCCAGGTCCCTCTGGATGGCATCCTGTCCCTCAGGCATGTCAACCACACCATTCAGCTTGGTGTCACCTGCAAATTTGCTGAGGGTGCACTTTGATCCCACTCTCTCTGTCGTTGATGAAGATATTGAACAGTACTGGTCCCAATACGGACCCCTGAGGGATATCACTTGTCACTGATCTCCATCTGGACATTGAGCCGTTGACCACTACTCTCTGGATGCACCATCCAGCAAATTCCTTATCCACTGACCAGTCCAACCATCAAACCTCCAATTTAGAGAGAAGGATGTTGGGGGGGACTGTGTCAAAGGCCTTACAGAAGTCCAGATAGACGATATCTGTAGCTCTTCCCTTGTCCACTTTTGTAGTCACTCCATCATAGAAGGCCACTAGGCTGGTCAGGCAGGACTTGCCCTTGGTGAAGCCATGCTGGCTATCTCAAATCACCTCCCTGTTCTCCATGTGCCTTAGCATAGCTTCTAGGAGGATCTGTTCCATGATCTTCCCAGGCACAGAGGTGAGGCTGACAGGTCGGTAGTTCCCTGGGTCCTCCTTTCTCCCCTTTTTAAAAATGGGTGCAAGGTTTCCCTTTTTCCAGTCACC
>VFFE01008581.1:128979-139823 GCA_008921705.1 Burhinus oedicnemus | reverse complement strand
AATTATTTTGTTTTTTTTTTTTTTTTTTTTTTTTTTTTTTTTTCATAGACTCTTTTCTGTCTCCACCACCACTGTCCTGGTGATGTGTATTTTATTAGTGTGAGAGTAGACCTTTCACTGTTTGAATTCCTTGGCACAGTGAATGGGGAAATCTAATGTGTCAGCTGTAATGTAGCACTTCAGTTTATATCTCAATTTCCTTCCCAATTTTTTTCTGTTTTAATTTGAAAGTATGCAGAAAAGAAAAACTGCTTTTTCAGGCCTCCGAGACTTGAGTAGAAAACAGTGCAACATTTGTCAGATCTGGCATTTGTTGCTTTTCTCCTTCAAATTTTATGGGATTTTCTTGGATGTTAGATACCAAGTGCTGATTCAATGATCCATTAGTGTGAAAAAAGCTGCAGGGTCACCTGCAGCTCTGCTCATGTTCATTCTTTGCTTTTTTGATGTAGAAAAGGAGAACTGAGATATACTACAGTAAGAAAAACAGTATGATGGATTCAGAAGGTTCTGCCCCAAAAGATTCAAAGGAATATCTAAGGAATGAGATAACAGCTACCTCTGGTAAACATTATCTTTGTGGCTACTGTGCAGCCTTCACAAATATAGCAGTCACTTTTCCCATCCAGAAGGTCCTCTTTCGACAGCAGTTGTATGGTTTGAAAACGAAAGATGCAGTACATCAGCTGCAGAAGGACGGAATTCGAAATCTCTATCGTGGCATCCTTCCTCCGTTAATGCAGAAAACAACAACGCTGGCTCTAATGTTTGGCTTGTACGAAGATTTCTCCTCCCTGCTCCATAGCCACACAAGTGCTCCTGAACTCCTCACTCGCAGCATGGCAGCCGTGCTTGCAGGGACCACAGAAGCTGTTCTTACACCTTTTGAGCGAGTTCAGACTTTGCTTCAGGACTACAAACACCATGATAAATTTACAAACACTTACCAGGCTTTCAAGGTACTGAAAGTCTATGGGATGAGAGAATATTATCGGGGATTGGTGCCTATTCTGCTCCGAAATGGACCCAGTAACGCACTCTTCTTTGGCCTACGGGGACCTATCAAACAGTGTCTGCCCGAAGCAACTTCTTACAGCACTCATTTGGTTAATGACTTTATCTGTGGAGGGCTGTTGGGTGCCATGCTGGGATTCTTGTTTTTCCCAGTGAATGTTGTAAAAACTCGCATGCAAGCTCAAATTGGTGGTGAATTTCAGTCCTTCTCAAAAGTCTTCGTGAAGATCTGGCTGGAACGTGATAGAAAACTGAACCACCTTTTCAGAGGAGCCCATCTGAATTACCATCGTTCTGTCCTGTCCTGGGGAATAATCAATGCAACCTACGAATTCTTGCTAAAGCTGTTGTGAAAACCACTGTCTTCCTTCAGCTCTTCTGTTCATTTGGGTATTGGCACATATGATGTCACTTAATCCCAGGGAACAGTGTCTGCGTAGTGTGAAAGGTAATTAGTCTTGGCCTTCAATATTTATGGGGTGAATGGTGATGCATCTAAACCTTGGTGCAATTAAGACGAACTTTTTAAAGTATTTATTTGCTGGCAGGTGAGTTTACCCATAATGGAGCTACTAGACAAATAACAAGGTTTAAAAAAAAAAAACAAAACCACACAACAGACTTATGTTAGTCCAGTGGCTTATTCTGTATCACTCCCAAAATTTCTTAACGCTCCGTAACGGAATGTGCTCCACTGCCCACATTGTAGAACATTAAAATCAAGGAGGGGCTGATCAAAATTGATTCCCTTGCCTGACAAACTACAAAATCTTAGTTTAAAAGAGCTGCATTTTCAAATGTTTTAGCGTCCTAAGTAATCCTTATTGTTTAAAGCTAAAAGGACAGATCCAGATGGGGATGACTGAAGTTCAGAACTTCAAGCTTAAACTAAGCCTACACAAACTCTTCTGCCAGCTGTTTTGATGCTTGGCTTTAAGATGAACATTTCATTCAGCAGCATAAGAGTGGTTACTGAATGTTTAACTTCAGTGTAAGCTGACTCCAGTTCAAAGTGGGATCTCTGTGAGTGTATGTGTACATGTGTGCCTTCATGTGAAAAAGGGAAAAGTGGAAGGAATGAAACAGCAAATTTATTAAAGCTTTAAAGTGTCCTTCCTTGTTAAAAAATCTTCTACTTGTAAACATGGAGCTTGTTCTGCCTTTTTTTTTTTTTTTCATTGCTGCTTTTTCTGTTGCTTGCAGCTGTGGGGCCAGAAAGAAGACGGCCCTTTCTGTAATGCTCATGAAATGGTTCAGCTTCCTGCAGTTGTGAAAGTAGTTCACAAACACAGCTCTCTTGTACTGAGGTATCTTGTCTTTTGCAAATTACTTCTGTTTCATTTGGGCTGTGGAATAATGGATCACAACAAGATATTTTTACCTGAAACTTGGGAGTTCTGCCTACTTGATATGTACTGTTTAACAGTTCCGTAGGACAGGATTGTACAGCAGCGCTGACAAGATGTGGTTTTTGGGTATTACCCACTTCAGTGGAGGTCTGTAAGTGTAGCAGAGATGACAGCCAAAGATGACCTTAGAAGCAGCTAGGTAGGAAAGATACAGCATTTGGAGACGTGTTTAAGGACTTCTGTCGGTGAGTACTGATAAAGACTTACAGAAATATGAAGTATTATGTGTCTTACAGACTTGGGAGTTGAGACATATAAGACTTCAGGCCTTAGAAAGGGCCAGAAGAGCAAGGATGACCATAAACCAGGTGAGGGTCTTAAAAAGCACTTGGTTCTCCTGGGGGACTTTATTTTATGAACCTCTGTATATAAAACAAAATACTGGGTGATGGTGGGGCAGGAAAGCTTTCAGAAACTGGTCTGAATTGGTCTTTTTGTAAGTTTTGGAGTGGCTATTACTTTTTTAATTTGAGTTTTCCATTTTCTAAACTGTCTCCAAATATTAATTCTAATCAGTGTGTTATAATACAGTCCCTATCTTCATGGTCAGAAATGGCCAGGCACAAGTGAGCATTCTTGTATCTGAACGTTGTGATTATCTGCATTTAAATAAAATGTTTACTGAATGTTTATTACCGGCAGAATCTGATTTTTACCAGTGTACTTTTTTTTTTTTTGTCATCACTACTTGATGGAATAAAAAAATTTGCATCCTGTTTCTCTGTGGAAGATATTATATACTTTTCTAATGTTGGGAAATCTGAAGCGTTGAGGGTAAGAGTTTAACCTAAGGCTGCCAGTAACTGGTGATTGGCATTGCTGTAGCAAAAAGGAAAAAAGCATGGTCTGGGTCTGTTGCTGTCTCTGCTTACTGTGGCACAGTTCAATGGAGTGCACTGCAGGTCTGTCATCACAGAACTATGCTCAGGGATCATCTCTGCTTTGCTTCATAACGACTGACAGTTTTACAACACAATCAAAGGAACTGTATGCCTCACAAATTACAGATTTTTTATGGGCAGGAGGACAGATACTCATAATCAGTGAAGAGAGGGGCCCAGTGAGTTTTGGCAAAGGAGTGACTGTGAGATGGAACATGTAGTTTACTAAACAGAAGGTGCTGTTAGGCTGTGAGAGTCGTTAGGTTTTTCTCACAGAAACTAATACAATCACATCCCTGACAACTAGAGAGACAGCTTTCCCCTCATTTATTATGCAGTGTACAATGAGGGGCAAGAGAAAGCCACAAGCACTGACAAGCCCAAACAGCATTTTTGCAGTGTCAGGATAGGTAAACTGGATATAGCACATCATCTTGACAGAACAGCACTACACCTGGCTCTGTGATGCAGAAGCTTGGGAACTACAGCAGCAGCTGAGTATCACTGCGTTTATAGCACAGCCAGGGCAACAAAGTGTGCTCATTTCCTCAGCTGCTTAGCTTGTATTCCTTTGCTCCAAATCAAATCCACCTTCTGATTTAAACCCAGAAGTCATGGTGCTCCTGTGTGTGTTGAGGCCTCATTTACAGGGAGCACAACAGCAGATAACCAAGTGACCTGCACAACATGCCCTGAGCGTGCAGTGCCCCACTGGTCCTGCGTGACACCAAGACGTTTGTCTGCTCCTGATGCAGAGGCAGAGTTCAGTTTTCTGCAGATGCTGTCTTCACTGCACCTGGTGGCTTTGCTGGAGCCCAAACCTTTGCAAGGGGAAGTGCAACAGGGCAGAGCATCACTCTTGACACAGGCAACCCGCAAGCCCCTGCCTGAGACACAGCCATCCATGGCAGAGCAGGCAGGATAGTCTCCAGTTTCAGGCTGTTCCCTGTGAGCAGACAGTTGCCTGCTCACCACTGCAAGTCTCCTTCAACAAAATTTTAAAAGACCAGCAATGCTGCCTTTAAAGGTTTGCTGTTTGAACAAAAGGAGCTCTCTACCCCACAGGTACCGTCTCAGGCAATGGAATGGTTAATTACACTTAGTTTGTAATTAATGATACTAGCCCCAACATATATCCTGCTCTCTAGGCTTCATGAGCGAGCTGTTTCTTCTCACAAGCATGCTTGACACAAAGGACAGTAGCAAAGAAACCCATGAAGGGAAGGAGACCTATGTAGAGAGAGTGTTTTGCTCTAAGCACTGGGTTTTTTCTTCTTAGTTGTGGGGAGTAGGCAAGAACCAGCGAACGTTACAGAACAGAGCTCAGTGTAAGATAAATACATTAAAATAATTTTAATTCATTGAATTATTAAATGTTTAATTTATTATGCAAGCAAGAGAAACTGTCCACAAATAGTAAGTTACTGTACGGCTGTAAGTACAATATTTTCAGAGCAGTTCTGATACTTTCTATATGTATTAAAAGGCTACAATTTTTACTATGAAATCTCAGGTATTTCAAAATATTCTACATGCACAATTTGTTACTGTATTAAAAACCTTACACTTAACTGAAGATAGTTAGTGCTTAAGAAAATGCACCTTTGACCAAGATCAGGAAATCAGAAGTTTCTTTTTCCTGCAGGACAAAAATATTATAGGCTGTTGACTTTTTCCTTTTACTCCATCTTTTTAGAATCTTGTAAACTAGATTTTTTAAAAGTATTTCTTTTTTCTACAAGTTCACATTTCATAAAGCAACAAACCCATGTTTTACAGTATCAGGACCTTCTCCACATCAGTGTTACCCAAATTAAAAAAAAACCACCAACAACCAACAAAAAAAATCCCACCAAAATCAACCAATCCCCCCACCCCCCAAGACCCCAGAAAAAACTGATGTTTACATTCTAATTCTAGTAGTAGGCAATCAAACTGTCCTTACCAAGACTCCAGGAGTGCAAACAAACGTGTGTGTGTGTGTGTGTGTCTGTATCGCTGTGCTTTTCTTCTTATCCCCAATAGTTCTGTTTGGAGGTTACATTATTCCCTGAACTACCCATGTTTGACAAGTGGATGGATGCCATGTGGCTGTATATATACTGAAATACACACACGCACCTCATACAGAGAAAGTACACGTACATGAATGTTACTGTATAGTCCCATTAATGGTTTCTCTCCCCTTCCCACAAATGTCTAACAGTGCCACAGTGATTTAAAGCCTGACCTCTAATGGAATACTCAGAAAATGCATTTACTCTCACAACATACAGTTACTGGACTATTACAAAAGGAATTACTAGTTTTAAACACTAGTTTGGATCCTGTAGACGCTGCTATACGTTGACATTCCTATAGAGATCTTAATTACGCAGTTTATCTGCTTCTGCTGATCAGCCATGCTGTGAATGGAGGAATTCTTTTACTACAGAAGTTAATGAATACGAAACCATGCATTTAAAAAAACACACTGCATGCTTTACAATCAAACAGTGAGCTCTACCTCCAGTGGAAATACTGTAAAATTTGTCAAGTGATGTAACACTTGAGTGGTTGAAAGTAAACCAGTTTAAAGAAACCTCTGGTATAAGCCACTACAATACTCTGCTGTTGATGCAGTCTTTCATCTATCATTTGAAACATTATTATTTCAGACAGTATTCTATAGTTCTGGAAGGTTAAGAATTCATTGTTTGATACACAACAGTAAGATAAACTGTTTTTTTTACTATCTAGAAATAATCCAAAGCTCACCAACAAATTACTTCATTAATTCCATAAGGCAAGGTAATACTATTCAGAAAGACAACTGAAAATCAGTCCTTCCACCAAGATGCAACTGCAAGGCTTATCAGTTATAAACTATTGAATAGTGTTTCAGTAAGTGTTACGTGAACTTCACAGGTAAAACAGATTAACCTTCATTGAACATTTCCAAGTATTGTTGGAAAGGAGTAATCAAATGATGAAAATTTAAGATTACTTACTCTAATTCAAACTTTTTCAACGTGTAATCAGAAGAACTAGGTAACATTTTCTACAGCATACACGGACTGAATCCATCTTAATATGCATCTGCTGGACATGCTACAAAAGCATCAACGTATTGTCAAACCCCTTAACCAGGTCAACTTCCAGCATCAGTCCTATGCTCCTGCTCGGTGGCCCTGATTTCCAGGGCTGGGCAGGGCTGGTCAACCCACCACTCTTGGTGCTGGGCACTGCAGGTAGTATCTAGCTGTGATGACACGTGTCACTTTGGAGTAACAGTTCTTTATACAGAAAAGTTATTGTCCAATGTTTCAGCACAATACTCTTGTAAAAAAACCAGCATATCATGAGGTAGAATTTAAAAAGTAACACTCAGTGCATATTAACAGGCATAGAATTAAGTCATAAGCAATCTACCAGTTCAAGGAATTTCTGATAGGAAAAACCAAAACCAGCTATGGAAACAAACAAATGAACTGACCCAAGAACTTCTTTGATTTCGCGGGTACTTCATCTCCAAAACGAACAGGGTTCAAGCCTGTGAGAACAGTATTTCAGATTTCTTCAAAATGTCACCTGTGGTCCCTTTAATGATGTTTAGCAAAACATTAAATAAGATGAGAAAACAGCAGCCTAGAAGCAGGACAGCGAGTGCTTAGGGAAAAAGCCATCATGGTCTAGTGCAGGGACAGGGGGAGAACACACTGCTACTGGGGGTTTTTTGGCTTTTGGTTCCCCCCTTCCCCCTCCATAGCTTGGCCAATTAAAAACTCCTTGTAGCTTAGCTCCTCCTTTGCATAAAAATCTTGTATACCACAACTGTCTTCCAGTTTTCTGCACAACTTCACTTCCATTGCTTTAAGTCACGGATGAGGGGAGTCTCCCTGAAATGCTTCTAACACACCAACACGTCTGAGCTTCCCCAGATGCAGCTTCAGGTTCACAGGCTGTTACACGCAGGCACAGGGAGCTGGGTGCAAATGGAAGCAATGTATTTCTAACTGGTGTCAGCTACACTTGCATATTTTATTCATTCAGTCACTAGGCCCCATTTTTCATGGCTTGGCCAATTAACTTGAAGTGAAAAAATACTGTGTTCCTTGCACACAGTTCCAAAAGCATTCAAAAGGTAGAAGCATTTGAATTTAATAGTCAGTGTTTTAGAGAACAGGGCATCTTTCCTCATTTACAATTTCATCAGTCTACTTTCGAGTTCAAGACAATAGTTTCACTGACAACAGAACTGCTCAGAAGACATGCCATGGAACATCTCAACCTATGAGTTGCTATCTGAGAAGACTATGGGCATTTATTTGCATTTTCAGTTAACTGAGTATATTTACCTAAAAAAAAAACAACAAAAACTTCCTCCTCCAGCTGGGATGATATTCTACTGAGATACCATCACCAAATAATTCTGTTAAAAACCCATGAGAACAGAAAGTTTAGGACTTTTACCAAACAGTAGAAAGTCTGTCAGCTACACATATTTGACTACTTGAATGTAGTCCTTTAGCAGTCAGTTGTTAGAGGTGATAAAAACCCAACGCAGGAGTAATTAACTAGTCCTCAGATTACCACATACCCAATATTCTCCAAAAGAGGAAATTTATGATTTTTTTTTCTCATAATGCAGAAGAACTTTACATTTGAATGACTGCTCCACCAACACCTACAGTATGCTACCTACGCAGATTCAAAACTACAAGAGGATTGTCAAGCTTAAGTATTTCCAGCTATCTCATCTTCATAGATACCTTCTTTTTCCCGAAACACGTATTTTGCAGAAGGCTTTGTAAGAGTCAGCTTTTAAAAAGCATGGAGCTGGAGATACTGAAGCTGAACACCAAAATATGACAGTCCTTTTTAAGTGAAGTTTCCTGCTGAATTGAATGTGATTGGTCAGCAAAACCTTAGTGAAATACTGAAAAAAAGATCCTGGAACATATAAATGATAAGAACATTGTAAACTGACAAGGATGTATGGGACTGAAATAACTGCGCATTTACAAGGTTAGCTGTATTAACTTGAGGGCTAAAACTTGACATTCATACTTAATATGTGATTTAATGGTGAACACGAACATTTTTCACATCTCATGTTAAGACCGGTTAAATCCAAATAGATCGTACTGTAGACAGGCATGCTTTTAATCCAATCCCAAACTGACAGTACATGTGAAGAAAGGCTTATCTGGTGATACTACAGCCATGTCCTAGACAAATTCCTCTCACAGCAATGGTGCAGGCAAAGTGTGGAAGAACAGTCAGATGGGACACAGCCTTAACATCAGCAGAAAACTCTGCAGTGTTAAGTTTCAAATGTGGGATTAAGGTTTATGTTACTGATGCGGAAAGCTCCCTACAACAGAAACCCTGGTGGCTGAGGAGTCAAAGTTGCCCAAGACAGGCCGACCAAGGACACCCCCATTGTACAAAACGTCCAAACAGTTTATCTGCAGTGGTTACAGGGCAGGGTCTTCACCCATTCAGCTCCTGCTTCCCTGCCCCAGTCTTTTCCTACTAAATTCTCTGAGGAAAAAAATGCAGCTACATCTCCACCCAGAACCTCTTCCTTCTGGCAATAAACACAATATATGCAATCACAGAAAACCAGATGTTTTAACTGCAGCAAAACATCACAGAAAGTTGGCTCATTTTACTAGCCAATCACAACCAACCAAATTAATATGTAAATTAAAACAAAATTTTATTTTCTGTTTGTGACAGTAACTAATTGTGTTAGGTATGCAGAAAAGCAGCTCATCATCTACTAATCACCATAGAGTAGTTTCAGCAACAGAAAAGGCCCAGGAAGCGTATGTGAGGAAGTCCAGCTCCTTTGGAACAAGGAGGTGTCGTACCTGGGGAGGAGCCTGGGCACGTTTTGGCTGAACTGCAACCCTTGCCCCCTCTACATTTGTTTTGAATAGCCCACTTCAAGTTGCATTGAGAGAAATTATCAACAAGTACTATGGTACAAACAAACCAGAAAAATGACTCGATGGCACAGGATCAGCAGGAGCAGAGGTCTGCTTGGAAGGCTGAAAACACAGCACATGGAAGCAGACTTGTGGATGCAGTAATGAGAACGCATAGAGTGCTGGGCTGGAAACTCATTCCACTGTTGTCTTCAGAGATCATAGCGACTATGATCTTATCTGGATTTAGAGATTTCAGAAAGAACATACTTTAACTGAAGTAAAAACCACAAACATCTGATGGTCCTGTTGATGCAAGATGTGCCTAGAACTTTGGCTGATACAGAGAAACACGTCCGCTAAGGCACCCCGAGGCAATCTGACAGTGTGTTGGAGAAAACTTGGTTGTCAGTACCACGTCATTATGAGAGTAGAGGGAACGGATTTCTTTCAGGGGACTGGCTTCTTTGGGCAAACAGTCGACAAGTTCGCTGCAGTGTGCATCAAACCCCAACAAGCGGATCCCAAAGCCATGTGGGGATGAAATCATCCGGCCATCGGGACTGAAACAAAGTTCTTTGATGTAACCCCGGCCCACATTGGCTTCTTCAATGCAATGAGTCAATCGCAGGGAACAACGAGGCGAGACGGGGCGCACAGGGGCTCCTTCCTGGAATTCGTAGACACAAGTCCACTAAAGGGAAAGGCAAAGAAAGGAACATTGAAAGAAAAGCAAAGCAGTGCAAATACTCATTCCCTCCCACTGCATGTTAAGTGAGTAACACAGGAATGACCAATGCTATTGCTTATCTGCTCTTCAATAAGCATCTGCTGTGCAACACTGAAGACAGGCCAGTCCATTGGCATCTCCTCCACTTTGAACTGTCTAAGCAAAACAGCTGTCTAGCATCAAAGCTGCTTTTTAAATTACATAGATGCTAGATATAATCTTTTAAATCTAGTTTTTAGTCTGGAAAGAGCAAAGCCTAATCCTTTGGCCAGGCATATGCTCTAATTTAGTAAACATTTAAATGCAATCTACAATAAAGTAGAACTCAGCCTACTGTAATTTACAATTGACCATTGACATTTTGTGTCCTTAACTTCAAAAGGAAATAAACCTTGAAACAAGGGTGAAACAGATTTTTGAAGAAATGTTATGAACAGCTCTATAGCCAGCTTGTTCCTTATGAGACAGCCAGGGATTTTAATGTGTAATCTAATTATCTAATCTCAAACCAAATGCAGAAACAGCTCTATGGCAAAGTTTATATCATGTTGAAAGATTCAAATTCAGCCACAAGACAAAAGAATTGTTCTTAGTTCTGTTCCCGGTACTCTACTGAAATAAACACCACAGGAACAACACTAATGAATATTAATAGAAGACAGTAAGGCAGACACTAGGACTATGGGAAATATTAACTAGGTCAATCATCAGTATCAACTAACCCAATATAATATTTGCATTTTCAAAAAATTCTGTTGTATAGTGGTTTGATTATAAGTTTACAGAATAAGCATTAAAATTTATAACAAATCAGCTAAGCTTCCACTCAGTCCTCTACACATCTGTAAGAGGTCACCATTACAAAGAGTAGCTTTCTTCAAAAAAAAAAAAAAAA
>VFFE01008581.1:102884-128398 GCA_008921705.1 Burhinus oedicnemus | reverse complement strand
AAACAAATAAGCAAACAAAAAAAACCAACTAAAAAAACCCCAAACAAACCCAGAACCAAACTAACCCAAATTTACATCAGCTATCAAATTAACTAAACTGTTTATTATCGGTCAACTATTCCAAGAATTCTTTGTGGTTTTGGAAAACAAACATAAAAGCTCTGGGTCTTGAAAACAGGGTGGTTTGCACAATTGCCACAGCAATAACTTTGAAATAAACCTAGAAAAAAGAGGTGTTTGCAAGAGGACCATCTGGTGGAATCCAGGTGTTCTGAAGGCTCTGGCTGGGCGTTAAGTTATAAGTGAACTTGAGTTAACCTGGAAGTTACTTCTTCAAAAGCAGGTGCTCCCAAATGCAACCTGCAGGCTCTTGTTTTTTATATACAGTCTGTGAAGAAGTTTTTTCATTATTTCCAAGTGCGTTACAGAGTACTTGCTTGTTTTACAACAGGGTCCCAGTGCAATACAGCAGCTATTATGTGACACTTCACAAACAGAATCTGGGGAAACACAATCCAACACTGGTCTTAAAGTCTGCCATTACTTTGGAGGGGAGAGCCACCATGCAGAAAGACCTGGACAGGACAGAAGAGTGGGCTAACAAGAACCTTATGAAGTTCAACAAGTGTAAGGACAAGTGTAAGCTCTTGCGCCTGGGAAAACACAGTGCAGGAGTGCAGCACAGGCTGGGACATACCCAGCTGGGGACCAGCTCTGTGGAGAGGGACCTGGGGTTCCTGGTGGACAAGCTCAGTATGAGTGAAGAGTGTGCTGCTGCGGCAATGAAAGCCAACAGGGTGCTGGGTTGCATCAATGAGGACATCGCCAGCAGAGATAAAGAATCATTATCCCACTCTAGTCAGCTGTGGTCACGCCACACCTGGAATACAGTGTTCGGTTTTGGTCCTCACTATGCAAAAAAGATGTGGACATGCTGCAGAGGGTCCAGAGATGGGCTATGGAGATGACCAAGGGACTGGGAAGCCTGCCGTATGAGGCAAGGCTGAGAGAATGGGGTTTGTTCAGCCTTGAGAAAAAGCGGCTTAGGGGAGATCTTATCACC
Organism: Burhinus oedicnemus; assembly: GCA_008921705.1. Taxonomy (NCBI): domain Eukaryota; kingdom Metazoa; phylum Chordata; class Aves; order Charadriiformes; family Burhinidae; genus Burhinus; species Burhinus oedicnemus. The sequence goes on along the minus strand of VFFE01008581.1, from coordinate 127,335 downwards.
ATGTTGCAGTATTTAAAGGGTGGCTACACAGAAGATGGAGACTCCCTTTTTACAAGGAGTCACATGGAAAAGACGAGGGGTGATGGGTACAGGTTGCTCCTGGGTAGATTCCGATTGGACACAAGAGGAAAATTTTTTACAATGGGAACAATTACAAAACTGTTAACAGAGCTGTGAACTACGAAACGTATTCTGTGACAGAGCTGGGCAACAGGAATACTGAATGCGGGACACAAAGTCGTATGAGACCACTAAAAAAAAGAAAAAATAATTTCATGATTTTTGTAAAATTAATGAATTTGTAAGCAGAAATAACAAATTTATTCAAATGCAAATTTACCCCAAACCAAGGAAATTTCAATACAGTTGTATGATCGACACATCTTACTTAACATATTTCTTAAAAAAACCCCCACATTTATTTTACCTCCTGGTCATCTGTATTACTTGAGCACCGAAGAAGCGTAGCCCACCCTTTTGGATGTAGCTGTAGTGATGTAATGCAATTGCCTCGATCTCTTTCTCCAGGAACCTCTGGTGTTAAGACCTCCAAACTATTTCTAGGTGATCCACCTAGAAGGGGAAGTCAGCTGTAAGTCTCATTGAAGTCTATACATTGATCTTCACCTCATCAGTATAGTGCTGAAACGAGGTCAAACAAGTGACACTTGCATCTGACTGCCAGAAAAGACCACGCCTTTATGAAAGGATAAATCAAATATAAACAACTGAAGCTAATACCAATGGGCTCAGTCCTGATTTCAAATACCTTCTTTTTTGAAATTTGCCTTCCAAGAGCTGCATTAAATCACCTCATATTGTGAACTAAGTCAGAGTTAACTTTCCACACATATGATCTTCATTATCATTAAAACAAAGTCTAAAGAGTGGGGTTTTTTTGTAAGAACTAGTGGTTCTTAAACTTGTATGACATCCTTTCCAAATTCCTTCCGAAGTCTGCTCAGCTGTATGCAGTTTACCTCCCTTGTCCCCCTCACTCCTAGAAAGCTTTTCACAGGTAAATCATGCCCTGGCATCCAGATAAGCCTCCCCCTTTCATACCTGTTTGAGGATCTCACAAACATGAGTAGTTAAAACTTTATACTTATTTTAAATTGCACGTGACTCACAACGTATTTGCCAATTTGCCGAGTTCACACTGACACTCTGAAAGCATGTCCTAGATTCAGAGGAAGCCTGCTAATCACAGGATCATCAGTTTTCATAGCTCTGTAGTTAGGCAGGACTTGGTGTGTAATCAGAACGTCACAAAACACTGCATGCACATTTAGTACCTCTTTGCGTACCCTTTTTCCATGCTATTGACTCCTCATGGAGAAACTGCAAATACATATTCCCATCATCAAGGAAAACAAAAAGCAAAACATAGCTATGTTCTGCTCTATTTTTTTTTTTTTTCCCCTGAAGGCCATTCAAACTTTGAGGAAATAATGTAAGGAAAAGGGAGCACCTCTATGTGACAACAATAATGTACTAATATAAAATAAAGACCTTATTGCTGTTCTCAGATTTCTCAGAAAAAAAACTGATTAGATCCCCAGACTCTGGTGTGCAATGATATTTTATTGGTTTAATAGAAGTCATAGCAACACTATTCTTTTAAAAGTCAGAGACAAAAACGCAGTTCTTCACTGTTATACTCTGGCCTCTTCTGGATATGAGTCCAATCCACGATTTTTTATTTTCATTTTTTTTTTAGAATCTTTTCCTACCTTCTCGCTGGGAGGACCGTGACATGTGTTTCTCAGACAGCAGACCTGAATCATTCTGGTGACACAGTGAACCAACAGCTCGAGGACCAGATGAACCTGATGACGTTATGTCTGCAAACGGCATCAGCCATGTGAACACAACAGCTAAGCACAGCCCACTTACTATGCATGTCCCTCACTTAACCCTCCTTAGAAATGTTAAGTAAAGGGTAAGGCACCTTGTTAAGAAAACACTTTTCAAAACTCAGTTTATTGTCTAAAAGTACCATTCTGTTTGCGTCCCATACAAATAAATTGCCAGCACAACAAGCTCTACTGGGAATAACAGGCAAGCTGCATTCCTTCCTTCTTACCCACCTTCACTACTAGAAGCTGGGCTATGAATTCTTCCCCAGGCCACTCCCTTTATATCCTGACACCCCAAATGGCAGAGTTGCTGTCAGTATTTTGCTCTGTTACTGCCATAAAGCAGTGAAATTTCAGAGCATGCGATTCTTCCAGGTCTGCTGTGAAGAGCAACCACAACAGTCATGAGTAGTTGCAGGAGCTCACACACAATTCATTCAACATGGGTTAAGTTTCTTTTATTACAGGACCAAGATAAATAAATAAAGGTACATAAAGGCAGCAACTGCAGCTCCAGGTGACAAAATTCCTCAGGCAACAATATCCTGTAGTGCTGGTGTCTTGACACCAAAAATCACCTTAGAGACTTCACCTGAGTGAGCATATACCACTCAACAGCACAGATGTGTGTGATCCCTGAACAACAGAGCAGCTACCGTGCCAAAGAGTTCCTCCACAGAATCCTTCTGCCTCTACCTCCTTTTGCTAGCTACGAGTATCCCATAAAACACCTCTAACACAGAAGCTGCCACAGACCTTTCCACAAGCATTCACCTGAACTTGTTGCAGTCCTCCTAGCTCTTAAAATTGGGTAGCTGCCAACCTCTAAAGATTTGTTTAGGTCAAGGTCATGCAAAATCAGAAGATATCCAGAGGAGGTTGAGATCAACATTTTGGAACAGTCTGGTGTCAGCCTCATTCTCATAAGAAAACGGGTGTGAAAAAACTTCTTGTGGGGACATCCATCTTCTGTGCACCTGGACAGTGAAAAGAAGTACAAGAAATGGTAGCAATTAGCTTCGACTCAAGTCCCTAATAATGTCCAGAAGAGTCCAAGATGTGCTAAGCATCCCTGTTCATCCAAAAGAAATTTTTGAGTACTGTCTTTATCCTACTTAAATCAGATTTTAATGGAATGGCAGAAGTCACATTTTCATACTAACACAACAATGAAGACAGAACTTTTTTTTTTTTTAAAAAAAAAAGGAACGAACTGCATTTTGGCATGTCAGCAAGAAAACTCTCTTTTTAGCTACCAGACTACTACTATATAAAGGTGATACAAGTTCTTGATAAGGGCTATAAACTAATCACAGTATTTAAGAATGCATTATTGCACCATTCAAGGAAGCAGGTTTTCCATCTTGTACACAAGAACCCTATCCTCGTGTATTCTAGAAAAGTAACACCAGTAACACAGCCACATACCTGTTTGTGTCCCAGATGATCACATTTCCATCAAACCCTGACGTTACTAGTAATCTCGTATTGGTATCGTACTCGATGTTCTTAACCCAGCTAGTGTGACCATGTAAAGTGCACACTTTTGTGTTCAGCTTTCTCAGATCCCAAAGTGCTATTGTAGTGTCATCAGAACAAGTCGCAAACAGTCGATTATCTAGAAACCTGAAAATGGGACAGAAATACTGTGGCTGCTTAGTGCCTTTTCTAATTTAAATATTCTAAAGCAGGAATTTAAGCTAACAGAGAAATAAATAGAGTGGTCACACACAAAAAAAAACATATAGCAGAATATTTGCCAATAAAACAGTTCCATTACAAAACAGTACTGTTGGGATATGAACCAGCTGTAGTAGCAAACTAGTAAACCCGCAGAAGCATAGCAGAAGTTTTGGTTTGGTTTTTGCCTTTTTTTTTTTTTTTTTTTTTTTTAATGAATCACTTAAAGATCACACAACCACCAAACCACCAGTGGAACAAACGCTCACACAGAATCCCTGCAGTAACTAAATCAGTTACCCATCTGAACAATACTCAGCTTTAAATATACCAAGTCTTTAAAAGACACAAACATCCTATGACTGCCCAGCTTTTGGACCACTGGCAGGTGTGGTGGTGCAATTCCCCCCCTGCCCCCACGCTCAGGCCTCTCCATACGTGGCAAAATTTCCTCCCCATCTGGGCCACATAATAACACCATGACCAGAACGATACATAATGGTCTAACATGAAAGAAAGAAAGGGTGGAGAGCAACAGACTAGAACACTACGGCAACCCCCTAGTGTATCTGGTTCCCATGGCTCCTACCATTTGAAGATAATAACTATAATTGATCACTGTTGAGCTTGCATAACCAATGGAAAGTACTGGACTACTCCATTGTCCAAGCTGAGCCAGAGAGGACAAATACCTGACGAAAGTCAATTACCTCGGATCCTATAAGTAGCGACTCTAGTAAAGACCCTTTGAGCTCTTCTGGATGGCAGCAGGCTGTGGCCAGTACCTCCCCTGAGTCAGGACGCTGTCTCAGGCAACCACCTCGAGGACTAGAAGACCAGGGTGAAACAATCCCTCTTGAGAGCCTCAGTTGGTGCCCACTGAGGAATGCCGATGCATTGGGAGTACCTGCTCTAACTTGAAAAGGGAAATTTTAACTATAGGCTAGCCTCTCTTTCATCCACCTCTCCACTCATATGTTTATGATGAATATGCATTAGCTTTATGGATGTGGATGTTCTTCCATTTTCCATGCACGCGTAGGAGTTAGAAGGGGTACCCGCCGACTTGATAGAGTCGTGCAATGTAAGGATCTTCGATCTCAGCAGTTATAAACTGTGGGGTGTATGTATGTAGGGGGGGGTGTGTGCGCGTGCAATTATATGCTTTGTTTATATGTATATACATTAACCTGAGATCTGTGCTTTTGCTCTCGTATGTATATGTATTGGTTTGGAATACCTTATAGTAAGTTAGTGTGAATCTTGTCATCTTTGAATCTGTAATCAAGTTGCTGTTCAGTTATTTAGTTAAATCACTTTGTAAACCTTTACATCAGTTAATGAATAAGTGCTGCTAAAATTCAACCCCCTGATCTACCTCTAAATCACTAATAAAATTTGAAGTGCTGCTAAATCAAATACTTCCATCCTGCGACAGCAAGATACTCCCACTGACTGGTTTGGCAGTCCCTGCAACAGAGCTCTGCTAGCCTAGGTTGTAATTTATGCCTTTCATCTTTCCCATTTTTGCCAGATCCTTTGCTACTACAGACAGGCAGCACCAGAAGGCACAGCAATTCTACCTTCATTTTAGACCACGCAAGATCCCGTCAGCTCATAATTAAACCCATGTTCCTCTTTACTCTCTTCATTTCTACCCACATATCCACACTCGTTCTTCCCCTACTATTCTACAAATCTTCCGCTCTTCCCCACCGCAGATATAAGCTCCCTGCTGTCAAAGGAGGTTTTTAAGAGAAAGATCACCTTCTGTTATTCCTACTGGGAGCCCCCTACATTTTTAAACCTTGCCGCTCTGTACAGTGCACATCCCGCTAGCTCAGCCGAAACATGTGGCAGCCCAGCCTCCTCCAGCCAACGCCTGAATGCCTCCCACTCTGCAAGGCCTGACGTTGCTCTGCGCCGCCCATGGTCGCTTGGCATTCCATGCAGTCAGTCCCGACCAAAAGCTCTCACCAGATCTCGACCGCGCTGGCACAGGCAGAACGCGGTGCTTGTCACAAAGCCTGCAACACGAGTCCATCAGCAGGGACCCGCTTTCGGGAACGCCCTGCCTAGCCAGCCTGGCACAGACTGCGGTGGAACCGCCCGTGCTGGACAGGCTCGGTGCCAGGCTTACCGGGGTGCTGGGGAAGCAACCCAAGGCCCTGCTCTTGCCAGAAGGCTGTTAGAGATGATGGATCAACAGAGGCCCTTTCCAACCAGACCTCCTGCCACTCTGTGACATGGCCAAGGCTCTGCACAGACGCCCGAGGCACACCACAGGTCTGCACCGAGTGGCCTCGTGGTTTTATGTGGGACATGCAATGGTGCTTTTCCGAGAGATTTAATCCAGCGGATTAGCTGTCCAATGCATGGCTTGCTGTACTAACCACATGGCTTACACTACACATGGTACTGCTATCTTGGGAACATGTACTAGATCTGAATCTGAACACTGCCACTGTTCACACATTTCCCTAGACCCTTAACTTCATTCCATCTTTGCCCATCATTTGCTTCGGAGCCCCTCCAGCTCCACAACGCCCCAAGGGCACTGCTCACTGCAGCCGCGGAGCCAGGAACAGCCACGCAGACCTTCTGCATCCAGGAAGGTTTTCTGCCCTCTGGACAGTCTCAACAGTCTCCATCAAAAAGGGGCTTTTGCTCCGTTGTTTCTACCTTTCCTTTCCCCACAGTACAGTTCATATTTTTGAAGCAGGCACATGAAGCTGGGCTTTTCAAATGCACAAAAGCAGGTACGCATACCATACCAACGTGCGAGTGCAGAGCACTGTTTAGCATGAGAATTTCAGATCATCTTTGGAAGCAGCAGCTGCACAAGCGGCACAGGCTACCCAAATTTATGGACTCCCTCAATACAGATGTGCATTTGAGGATTTAAGTGGTGTGAGTTTGAATCCACAACAGAACAGGAATTCTGTTTAACTCAGACTACCAAGAAGAGCAAGCCTACTCCTCTGTATTTCACAAGGCATTTACAGACCTGCAGTTCTACAGTAGGCTTTTATGGAGCAGTGAATTTATATCACATGCACAGTGCTCCACACGCACTGTGTATGTTCTGCCCTTAGCAGGTCTTGAGTTCCTGCTTTGTTAACAGATGACAGGCTCATCACTGATGTCAGACTGGCAGATGAGAAAGTGGAAAAGAATATGGGTCATACTAGTTGGATTACTACAATGATCAGGTTAAGTACTTAGCCTGTTCAGGTGGTAATCCTTTATCATGATAATTTCTGGTCTTCAACCAAAATTCAATGTATGTGTATCACTCCTGCCTGAAGTAGTATCAGGCAGCTTGACCACCTTCAAGTGATTACAGAAGGAAAGAATATCTGATGTAAAAACACTTCATCAGACAGAAGGGGATAGAAGGGCTGAAATCAGCACTAAAATGGCACAGCTAGGTAATAAATTGAATAAATTTAGTCTAGAGGTTACTGAAGCAAAGGCAAGACTTTGAAAGCATACTTAGGCAAGTTATTTGGTTCACTAAGAAAGTTACTGGATAAAATTACTTAGTTTGCATTACACAGATCGAAGCTTAGCGTACTCCATTCCCACTGCAATTTATGCATGCCCTTACTTTTAGAAGGGCAAAGGATACTGTTTTATGCTTGGAATTCATGAATGATGAAGGCATTTGGAATAAAAAAGCCCAAACTGAGGTAAAAGGGAAAATAAAACCTATCTGAAAAACCCTGAAGTAGCTGCACATGAATACCAAAGCAAGAATGATCTAGAGAGACATGTGGCAAGTTACCCCTAGAAACAGCCTTTTATCTTTTAGACCTAGAACCAGGCTACGTCATGTAAAAATAGCAATAACTCCAATGAAAAATAACCAACTACAACTGGAAGAATCCAACATTTCAGATTTTCAGGGCAAAAGTACAACAAAGTACACCTCTTGCCTGTATCAATCCATCATTTGCCTGTATCTTGGATGCTACAGCAACTCTGCTTCACCCACCGCAAACAGGTTTCAGAAGAAATAGGCAGGAAGATACAAATGGTATTGAACAGCTTTCATATAGCCAACGACCAAGTTGACTAGGACTCACCTGAAAAACAGCTAATTGAAAGCGCACATGACACAGGCATATAAAACTGACTAACACAGAGAAAGTAAACATAGATTAATTATTCCTTTTCTTCCTACTTAAGAAAAGAAGACAAAAAACCTAGAAAGCTTCAAACTAAACTAGCAAGTTTTAAAAACACTATTAGATACTCATTGAAACACATTTGTGCCATGGAGCTCTGCCATGGGAAAGTTTTAAGTAAGCTCAAAACCTGACCAAATTCAGATGGAAAAAAATGTCTGCTTCACATGATTACACACAGATTGCCAGCGACTGGGAGACTGCTGGAAGAGGACTACTACATGATTCTCTGTTCATACGTACCTCTGAGGCATCTGCTATAGGGCACAGCAGTAACACTATTTATTTTTGGTGCTTATTTCAAGGAATTTCTGTAGTAGTATAGTGCTTGGAGTCCTGCTCATTAAGCAGAAACAATACTCCAAGTAATGCTGTACTAACCATGTATTACAGAATGTAGTTAAGTACCTTGTAACTAAATTTGTAACAACAAACAAATGGGGACATGCAGGAAAACGCAGAAAAAGATGTCACTATCCTACACAGAAAAAATAAAGCTTTAAGAAGCATTTCGAAAGAGAGCAGGAAGTTTACTACGTGTTGCCAAGAAGGACCTTAGTCTGGTGATTAACAGTAGATCTGAGAGTTATCTGATTGGAGGCAGTACTGGTATTTTTATGTAAATCAAACTACACAGAGATAAGACATTTAAGGATCCAGAACAGACTTGGAAAGCCTCACAGACAGACAAAGTGGAAAGAAAGGAGATCCTTTGAATAACAGAAGAGAGGGGCAGGAATTTTCAGTGCTGTTCTCAACCGAGGAATGAGATAAATTTTCAAGACCAGCACAGCTGACCACAACAGAGGCAGCCAACCGGTCACGGAGCCTGCAACAGAATGCTCTTTGTAAAACATGATCCAGACTAACTCACTCGAAACCCTAGCAACAGCAGTTTGAATGTAAGGATCAGATACTGAATTAGGGATGTATAAAAAGCAAAATAAATCTGGTTTGCCTTTGCCTTCCGATATCCTGGCTTTATTTCTCACCTAGCTTTATCGAAACACTAAGCAGGTTTAAAGGACAACCACCAGCATGTAAGACGTGAAAAACTGTATTCCCTTACAGAAAAGCACGTTTTCAACATCTCCTCTTCCATCCATGTCAGCTAGCCCCAGCTTTTACTTTACCTTTTCTGAAAGACATCCAACTGATGTAAAACTTCAGTCTCTTCTAAAAAGGACAGGCAACTTGTGAGAAACATCAATTTATCTGAAGAATGCGTAAAGCCACTGCCAACCCATATTTTATTCACGTCTTCTGAGGGAAAATGCTCAGATTGCTTCTACAGTTTTCTTGGGGTTTTTTGGTTTGGGTTTGGTTTAGGTTTTTTTGCTTTGAGAATCTGAGTGAAGACAGGCTACAATATTGCCCATAAGGTTAAAAAGCGTCTGAAGTTCACGTGTGAAATTCTATCCTCAGATCCAGAACCACTAAAAATAACAGAATTTTAAAAGGAAAAACATTACATGACAAAAATACCGATGATCTAAGTTCCTGCGCCTGCTGTTTCCCACTTCATCCTGAGAAACAGGCAAAGGATTTAAACCATAAAGACAGCTTAAATTGAATTGTGGAAGCCATTTCACTTTCCCAGCTCATCTATACCCTACCAGTATTTAAAGCAGCCCATCTTTGTTTGGAAATTTCTATGCAACTACAGCAATTTCTCTTATGATTCAAAATACCAGCCATATTCATAGAAATACCTGATCTTGCTACAGTTTCAGACTTGCACTTCAAACATAAATCACACACTACTTGTTACACTCTGATTTACCATGTTCATTCAGAGCATTCCAAAGACCAGTTAAAACAGGTGATAATACCTGTCCTGGTTTGAGGTAAAACAGAACCAATTTTCTGTTCAGTAATTTTACTTTTCAGTTAAGCCTCTTCTAACGGACTGAAATTAATGGTGTATTATGTCCACTTCTAGCAGATAAGGTCTGAGGTTTATAGTGAATACCAAGGAATGGGATGCACAGAGACTCTTGCTTACACTTACTGCAGTAACAACCAAGGTCAGCCGACTTTGTTATTTGTCCCGTTGGAAGGCCGGAAGTGGAAAAGTGCAGAGGGGTCACCCCTGCAGGGAGGAGCGGACAGGACAAGTGACCCAAAACTGACCAACAGAGTATTCCATCCCATCTGCCTCATGCTCAGTATAAAAGGCGAGAGATCAAAGGGTCAGCTCTTTTTCTTATTATCGATTCTTCTGCATGCGTTGCAAGGGTGGTTTCTTATTAAATATTGGTGCAGGGGTAGATGTCCACCACCCATGCTGGCACGAGCCACTCCAGCCACAAGCTGCTCCAACAACAAATACTGGCACTACTCCAACTCCATCAGTACCGGTATAAGTCACTTCAGTGACCAGGAACCAGAAAAAAGAGGTCAGTTCATTCCCCTGCCCCCTCTTATGACTAAGACCAGACAAAGCCAGATAGCATGGGAGAGAATTCTTCTGGCAAAGATCCAGGAGAGGGTCCTTCTAAAGAAGATCTGGGAAAGGGACCTTCTCAAGCAGATCAGGGCAAGAGTCCTTCTCAGGCAGCGTCAGCACAGGAGGAGGAACCAGACACAGAGGTGAATCATTCAACCCTTACCTATGAAGGACTTGCGAAATAGGAGAAAGGACTTTACCCTTCGTGAAGGTGAGGCACTTATCACCTGGTTGCTCCAATGCTGGGATAATGGTGCCGATACCATAGACTTAAAAGGTAGAGAAGCTGGGCAGCTGGGGAACCTGGCCAGAGATGGAGGGATCGATAAAGCGACTGGGAGAAATTCAGACACTCTCAGTCTCTGGAGGTGACTCCAGTCAGCTGTAAAGGGCAGGTATCCCTTTAAGGACAACATCGAATGCTGCCTGAGCAAATGGACCAGCATGGAAAAAGGTATTAAGTACGGACTGTGATAGAGGTGATTTATGGTGACTGGCGAGTGAATGTAGACCCTAATGAAATGTCATGCAAACAATCTTTGCTGCAGAAGTTTGTACAGTGCACCATCAACGTATTCCCACACATTGTCAACAATGACCTGGGGAGGATCTGATGCTGACACACCAACTGTAAATGAAGTGGCTAACAGAGTACGGCAATATGAAGACAGTCTCTCGTGTCCCCTCACTGTGGCAGCCGTGGAAAAACTGACTGAGAAAACCAAGAAAATGACTGAGAAAAATCAGAAATTATTGGAAAAACTGTATGATAAACTGTCCACTATGTAGGAAAGATCCCACTGTTCCCCTGCATGGAACCACGTTGCAGCCATGAGGAGGACACTCTTCTGCCATGAGCTGCAGCTCTTCCATCAACAAAACCACCCGCCAGCATTATATACCACCACCACCACTTTCAGATTCCCCCTTTTCCCCTTTCCAGCCTTCCCCTATCTCCAATACTGAGGAAAAGGAAAATGGCACAAAGCAAACTGCAGCCTAATAGCTTTACAAAACCCACTCCCCCCAAGAAAGTGCATAACACAAACTTATCACACTGTCATAAGAAAAGCATCTACGGTAATATGAGGTCTTTTATTCCTTCTGGCCTACCTGATATTATTTACACAGTCTTCATGAGCTTCAGAGAGAGTTTTGATGTGCTTTGAAGATATTGGGTCAAAAAGCAGTACTTCAGTCTGTTCACAAGCAACAGTCAACACTGACCTGCAGGGGAGTAGAGCAAAGCAGAAACATTTGTATTCAGTAAAAGAAATTATATCTGTGCGCATCCAGCTAACCTCCATTTGCTATCCTCACAGAAACACAGCTTCACCATTACTTAGCTTGGCTTTTTGTTTAAACTGCACGCAGTCTGCATCAGTGTTCATGGTTTCTTATTGCCTTCTTGCAGAAGCCTATTCTCAAGCACCTAATACACAAAAAACGGAGAAGAAAATAGCATGTTGTTTTATTCTGGAGAAGTTAACTTCTCTGACTCCTTTTCAAGAGAGCATGACTCTTCTCCTGCCTGGCTGCTGGCATAATTAATGCACAGCTAGTACATTCACCATACAGACCGCATGACCTTTTAATTAACTTTTTTTTTTTTTAACATGCAAGGTGGTTGTTTTGTAACAGTTGTCTACTTCACAGATCCAATTATGGCATTATTTAAATCACACAGTTAAGTGTATTTACATCAGTCATTTTTTTAGAAGTTACTTGAGGGTTATTTGTCCCATTACTGCAGTGCAGTGCAGGAACTCAGTGGTTCCTGTCCCGGAAGAAAGCAGAATCAAGCTCTGGCATAAAACCCACTGCTTTGTTCATATGAGGGTATTTGCTTAATGTCGCAAGAAAGAGAAATAAATAAATAAATAAAACACAACAGGACCCAAGAGCAAGTAGAAAGGCATCTATTCTGAAATTGCAGATTTCCCATATGACTGCACTCATGTTGCAGTCTCCCTCTGTCCATTCACTGGAAACACTTCTCAGGGGGTTGGGAAACACCACAGTTTGCTTTTCAGGGTGTCAGCCGATCAGCTGAAGAGCTCTGTAAAACTCCAACGGAGGCTGTATAGGGAAAGGAAGCACAGCCTGCGTCGAGTGCTGGCAGCCTGCTCGCACGTGTGAGCCAGCCAGCTGTGAGCCACCTTCTACACTGTCACTGCATTAACCCTCATCAAAGAGGACAATACATGGTAACAGACTCCTCCAACCTCCCTCCCTTATCAACTGCAACAATATTCCCCTAAAACCCTCACAGATGTGACCCCAGCTACACCACCAGTTCGTAACAGGCAGCCAGTGCTGAAGTGCAACCACCTACTTCTTCAGGGTAAAGATGTAGTTTTCTCATCTCCATCCCTAACACTGACTTCAATGGCTATTTAGTTTGGCATCCACCCAAAAGCAGCATAAAGATGACATTCAAACTGCATATTCAGGAGCAGGCTTTTTAAAACAAACTCTGAAAGACAGCACCCTTCCCTGATAATCCAGCTACTCAAGAAGCTCTGCTGACTGCCTGCATTTTTCTACATGAGAATAGCATGAAGCCAGTAAATGCTAAAGGCAGAAATAAGACTGATTCAAAGGTTTATTTAAAATACCCAGTCTTTCTGAAACTGAGTAATTTTTTCACTAAAAGCTTGTATTATAAAGTTTAGATTTAAAAGTTTCACTTTTTAAAATAGCAGGAAGTCAGTGGATTGCTATCAGACATCACCTGCTATTAACTACAAAGAAAGAGTTCTCTGACAAAAGGTGTTGTTTTCTAAATGCAGTAGTTTTGTTATGGAAGTGATGGTTGAAGGCAGGAATAGCAAGGCACTAGCACCAGTCTAAATTGGGCATTAGCAGAGACTCAGGCTAGGAACTTGGCTAACTGTTATCCATGTTTTTGAGATTAATTTCACAACAGACAGTAAACCACACTACTCTGTTACCGTAGTAACTACACCGTTACTACTCTAAGAACACAGAAAAGTCTGGAGCCAGATTTAGTATCTTCCTGTATCACCTAATTCATTTCCCATAACCAGAACAACTTCCAGGAACTACAATTTCAAGGACGTTACCTCCTTTAAAAAAACGCACCTTGTCTTCCCCACATGAAGACCTCCGTGCATCTGTTTACAGCTTTTCTTGGAGAAAAAAATACAAACGACCACGTCCAGTATACACATTATTTGTGAATGAGACCAGAAAGATGTCTGCAGAGCGTTCAGAGGGGTCCGAACAGGCACAGAAAACATCACCTGCCCACAGCCTGGGCAGGCTGTCCAGCTCTGCACCAGCCTCTCCTAGGGTATCGACATCTACTGGGTTCATGTATGTTGAAAAGGTCTGAGTACAATGACACGACAGTGACAGTGAAGTCTGGCCTGCTAAATTAGTGAAGCCAACCTCCAGAACAGCTCAGAAGCTCCCCCAACACTGCAGAACTCCGACCTGTACAGCAGTGTTATGGCAAGAGAGCAGCATGCCTCAGCAACCCACGGTCCACGAAGTGAGCCCTTGAGAGCAGCTTCCCACAGGCAGGCCACACCAAGGCACAGCGCACACAGCCCAAAGGCAAGATCCCTGCCGTAACCCCAGAACAGTGCTCTGAGGAGCCAGAAGCTGACAGAAGGGGCAGGGGACAGGGACACAGCATTGCTGACCACAGTTGGTTCCCTTGAGAGAAGCTACAGAGAGATCAGAAGTCTCCACTGCACAGGATGGGTCTGGCCAGCACGGGTTAGGGCAGGTCTAGGACTGCTCTAAGATGAGCATAAACAGCAGAGAACCACACAGAAGTGAACAAGGTTTAAGCTGTTTCATTTGGTATTCAGGAAAATGAGGTTCAGTGCCATGGTCCGAACCTACACCCAACGCCACCACTGGTCTGCTGGGCCAAGCACTGCAGCCACACGGAACACCAGGTCCATGGATGCATCCCTTTGACACAAAAGTCTTTTTGCTGGGTTAATTTTGGAGAGGGGAGGTGCCTGGTTTAGCTCACTGCACAGCCTCACAAACGTCAGGCACAAAGGAGACGGGAAGAATACAGAGCTACACCTTTTGCCAGAAACTTGCACAAATAATCTTAAACAACAGCCCTGTACAGCTACTGCAGGTGACACTTTCCACACCAGTACAGAATATCCATGTGTGGGTATTTTTCCAACACAGCCGCTGTGGCTAAGCTAGCGGAGCGATCGCCCCTGGTCTCTTTGCACTCCGTACAGCAGAGAGAACCCCGTGCCTCGGGAACCCTCAGCACACCCGGCTGGGGACCTAGAAAAGAAATTACTTTCCAGCAACAGTCACCTGAGAATGGTTTTTATACTTTCCAGGGCTTAACTTTGTCCTTTCCAAAAAAGAGAGAAACAAATAAGGAGTTGAAACTTGGCTCTACAGCACAACTATGGCAAAATCATCATGAGTTCAGATGTTCATGGAAACCAGAAGTCTGTTGTGATGAAAACTCACTGAAAACGGAAAAGCTGACCAGCCATCAAGGGTAACAAAGATTTCATTTCTGACTACTCAAACTGAGAACACTGTTGAGACCACCCTACCTTGCAAGGTCTTTCTGCCAAGAACACTTCACATGCAAGCACACTGCAAGACACAAATACACAGGTATCATACGCAGGTGTCTCTGAATTGAACTCACTCTCCTTTCAGCTGGTGTGGCAGGACTTCTTTTATTCTATACGAGTCCAACTGCCCCTTGCTTTTGTCTACACCGCTACACTAGGGTGCAGCAGGACACCTCTAGACCAGTGCAGACCCATAAAATTCATGGAACCCTAAATGAATACATAAGCATCACATTTCAAACAGAAACTTAGCTCTCTCAGGACATCTGGCCTTTGCGAGTTAACAAAGCGGTTCCACCACCCTGTTCTCAACCGCGTGCCACAGTTTACCGTCTCACCTTCTCCTGCGGGAAGAACCGCAGAGGAGCCGTGGAAAGCGGGACGGGCTTACGGCGGGAGGGACGGAGCGGCGGAGCGCCAGGGCCTGCTGCCCAGGCCTGCCGAACCAAGCCCCGTCTGCCCCGGGGCCCAGTCCCGACACTGCCCCAGCTGAGCCGCCCCAGACCTGGCGGTCCCCCCGCCACGGTCACCACAACAGCGGCCCGCCCACAGAGCGCGACCGGGCGGGAGGTCACCGGCCCTGCGCAGCACCCGCGGAGGGGGGGAACAGGACGGCCGCGCCGCCGGCCGGGGCACGCCACACCGCTCCGCAGCCGGCAGCGGCCGGGCCGGCGGGGCGCAGGCACGGCGGGCTCCGCTCCGCCCGCCGAGGCGGGCGGGAGCGGCGGCGGGGCCCGGCCGGCGGGGGAGCGGAGAGCCGCGCTGGGCCCCTACCCGTCGGGCGAGTACTCCAGGTTGAAGACGGCGCCGTGCGTGCGCGTGCTGAGGTACACGGAGTCGGCGGGCTGGATGGAGCCGTACAGCCCGGTCATGGCGCGGAAGGTGTCCCGCGCCGGGTCAACGGCGGCGCTGCGGCCCAGGCAGCGCCCGCGCAGCCACCCGAACAGGCCGGCCCCTGGCGCCGCCCGCGGTAAGGCAGGCGGCAGCGCCGGCTCCATGCCGGCGGGCGAGCCGGGCCCCAGGGCCGCCGGGCCGCCCGTGCCCGTGCCCGTGCCCGTTCGGGGGACCTCCGCCTCCGCGCTCATGGCGCGGGCATCGCCGGGCCGCGCCTCCTCCTGCCCTCCGCCGGCGGCCCCGCGCCTGCGCGCCCCGCCCCGCACGGCCCCGCCCCGCATGGGCCACGTGACCGCGGCGCTCGGCGGCGGCTCCGCTTGCGGCTTCGGGCGAGCGCCGAGTGCTGCGGGGCGACCCCTCGTTCTCCTCAGGCCCCGGGAGCCAGCACGGCCCCGGTAAGCCGACGGGAGTACGTCCCGAGCGGCCGGCCGTAACGAGGACTACCGCGTCTCACACAGCGCAGCTAGCAGAACACCGCACGGCAGCTCAGGTGGAGGTGCAGGGCGACCCAGCGAGCTCGTCACCTGCGCGGCCGGTGCGAGACCGCAGCCGCCATCTCCCCGCAGCAGAGAGTCAGCCCGAACGCCGCAGAAAAGGGTAGCCCGCCCTCCCTCCGGGCTACAATCTGGTGTTAACTTTTTCAGCCTTTTACCCGCTCAGAAATAAGCCACACCAGCCTCCCAGTTAACAGCTTGATCAATCTTTCGGATGCGTGGGCGTCAGAGAGACCCATCAGGCGCAGTCAGCTTCCTCCTCCTCCCTCTCCCCGCGAGGCATCCTGCCCATGGTGTAGAATTCCTTGTTTGGGCGCAGGTCAATGTAATGAGCGATGCGATTAGACATAGCAAAAAAAGCTGAAATCATGCCTATGTCCCAGGCATCTTCACGGTCAAAACCATGCCTCTCCAGCTTCCGGAAGTGCTCTTCAGTGATGTTATCGGCTCGACAGACTGCAAGAGCAAACTCCAGCATTGCCAGGTCCCGGTCACTCAGGTCAGCCAGTTTCCAGTTCACAATGACCTGTGAGAAAGCAGAAACCAGAGGTAGCATACATGGACCCAGGAAACAGTCTAACTGGCTGCCCGCCTTCTTTGCTCAACAAGCCAAAGGGATGGCTCTTACTCAGCACCTGAACCAGACATCCTGGCTATCATCAGACAAAAGACTCGTCTATTTTACCACCCTTCTCATCTCAGGGACTGGCAGTTTTGGTAAGCCAAAACTGTGCAGGAGTACTTGAAACAGTGTCCAGTGCCACCAGGATGCTGCTACCAAGTTCCTCCACAGACCAGACTAAAACAGCAAAGAATGTGGGCAGTAGGATGAATGCTCTGCAGGCCAACCATCCCTCCCTGCATCTTGCGTGGAAGGTGGATGAGGATAGACAGACCCCCACCTCAAGGCCCTGCCCCCACTGGCTACTGCTCTGACCGCTCACCAATAAAACCAGCGAGACAGGTATTGAGTTGGGGCCCCAGACATGTCAAAATTGCTCAAGATTGCTGGGAACCACATAGATCAAAGGTTCAAAACATAGATTAAGGATCAGAACTTCAGGTGAGAAAGCATACACATGAGAGGGCCATTCCCACCTCCCAAGGGGACCATGCGAAGGAGGTGGGGCGCATGCTACTGTAACCTCACTGACCTGGTCAGCCAGTGCTGGCTGCTTGGAATATATCCGATGAAGTGCTCCGTGTGCAACCACACAGTAGGGACATCTATTCACAACACTTGTAGCCACAATTATGAGCTCTTTGTCTGCCTTGCTTAGTTGCCCTACAGGGACAGCAAAAGATTTAGCACACTTTGCCATTAAAAATGTCCACCACAGCAAGAATCACTGGGGAAACAGGGAGGGGAAGGCTCCAGGTACAAGCTGCCTGCAGTACAGCCCAGAAGACAGAGCTCCAGAGAGCATGCAGCAAGACACTGCAACCAAAGCTCCGAGATGACAGGACAAGGGGCAACAATTTTAAACTGAAAGATAGTAGGTTTACATTGGATGTAAGGAGAAAATGTTTTATAACAACAGTGGTGAGACACTGGGACACGCTGTCTGGTGAGGGTATCCCACCCCTGAAGTGTTCAAGGTCAGATTGGACTGGCCTTTGAGCACCCTGATCTCGTGGAAGATGTTCTTGCCCATGGCAGAGAGGGGTGTTGGACTAGATGATCTTTAAAGGTCCCTTCCAACCCAAACCACTCTGTGATTTTATGATCATCCAAGCGACCAATTTACCTGGAGAGTTGCTCATAAGGCATCTAATTAGGATGAGGGACATGAGATTTGGTCAACAGGGAAACAACAATTCTGCATAACAGGAAAACTCAGAGGAGCAAAATTACTTGCTCACTAAGTAGGAAGCTCAGTCGGTACTTCTCCGTGTATGTCTCGGAGGCAAGTGGCTAAGCAGGGTGTTGTCTGTTCTTCCTCTGATGCTTTATTGCTGCTTTACAGAGAAGTACAGTCTTCTAAAACCCACTAAGCAGGTTTCAGCAAGTAAACATTACTGGCAGCTTTTGAAGGCAGAAAGAAAAAAAAAAAGGAACAATGAGGTACCCTAGGACTGGGGCTTTGAGAACCTCTAGCGATCACCAGACAGACAAACCACAACTTCTACAGAGTGTCTAGCCCTGTTACTGCTCTAAAGAAGCTGTGGAAAAGAAGGCTGTGCATTGTTATACTCAGAATCAATCCTAAGCATTTTCACAAATAGCTTCACAAGAGGACTGTGCACAGGATCTGAGGAACTTACCTGGCTGCGTATAGCACTCATGCTCTTTGCCTTCTTTAACGTAATCAGCAGCAGGTTTTTTTCAAAACTACACTTCACAGGGAAGGTCAGGGTCCCTCCTTGTCCCCACAAAAGCTACTGCTTTACCGGACTTTGAAAGTATTTCCATAAATCTAATGTCTTCTAAGAGCATGAAAGACACCACTAAAACCTCGTGGGTAAAAAGGAGTCAAGAGAAGAGGCCTTCTTGCTCCAGTTCAGTGCCAGAAGGTGGCAACGCCATGATACTGCAGGAGAGATGCTGAAAATGGTGGGATCCAAAATAGTCATAGAATCATAGAATAGTTTAGGTTGGAAGGGACCTTAATGATCATCTAGTTCCAACCCCCCTGCCATGGCCAGGGACACCTACTACTAGACTACGTTGCTCAAAGCCCCGTCTAGCCTGGCCTTGAACACCTCCAGGGATGGGGCAGCCACAGCTTCTCTGGGCAACCTGTTCCAGTGTCTCACCACCCTCATAGTGAAAAATTTCTTCCCGATATCTAATCTAAATCTCCCCTCTTCCAGTTTGAAGCCATCACCCCTCATCCTATCACTACATGCCCTTGTAAAAAGTTCCTCTTCTCTCTCCAGCATTCCTGTAGGTCCCTTTCAGATACTGGAAGGCTGCTATAAGGTCCCCATGGAGCCTTCTCCTCTCCAGGCTGAACAACTCCAACCCTCTCAGCCTGTCAAGTAGGCTTGTAGAGTAGGACAGCAGTCCTACTCTTCAAGTCAAAAATGAAAGCATGGGAATGAGAAAGGAAAAACAGACCCTCATGCAGCTAGGGGCATGGCTTCAGTCCAGCAGCACAAGCAGAGCAGAAAGCTTCGTACAGAGACTGTAGGTACCATGTGGGAGAGGCATAAGGCTGCATTCCTCGCTGCCTCCAGATCTTGCTGAGACCCTTGCGAGCCCTCATCTCCCGCAGCCTACACACACCAGCTTATTTTTACAAAATCCTGGTTTTACTAACATATCTTCAGAGCAAAAGCAAAGAGAACAGGCCCCTCAGTGCCCTGTACCATGGGAAGAATGAGGGAGGAACAGGCGGTTCTCAAACCACGTTTCCTCAAAGGCTGGAGAGCCGTGCAGAGTTCCCTACAGCCCTGCCCAGCAGCACTGCTGCAGCCAGCCCTCCTTCATCTCCACATCCCATCACGCAGCAAGCATCTTGGTCCTCTCCCTGCTGCTGCAGGGTATGGACACCACCGGGTTCAAAGTATCCGGCACAGGGCGTCAGGGCCCAGAGGACACAGCCTCCCTCACGCAAATTGTGCGCACTGCTCATGGGCAGCTCATTGCCAAGAACTGTTGTGAAGGAAGAGCTGCAGCCAGGCTCAGCAAGGACCTGCCCCTCCCTTGGGAGCTGTTTGATGCTGGGCCCTGGGCTGTGACCCCATCTGAGCCACGCTGGGGCTGCGTTGCCTGGCTGTGTAACCCTGCTGCTCTGGAACCTGACTGACCCCCAGGCTGAATTCCTAGCTTGATCTTGGATCTGCCTCTTCCCCATGGACTTGCCTGGGAAATCTAGACTCCTGGCTGGCCCTGGTCACCACTGCCAGACCTACTCTGCTTGCCTTGCTCCAATAATGTGGGGCTGCAATTTGGCCATGAAACTACTGCCTCTGCCTGCGCCCGTCCAGCACACTCGGCTCCCGGCTCACCTTCCCGTAGGCAGCAGCCTGTCCTTTCTTTGTCATGACACAGAGCACGGTGCAGCGAGGCAGCAGAGCTTGGCTTGAGAGCTGCTTTTTAACCACAGGCTAAAGACTATGAAGCTGTATGCAATACGAGTGAAGCTAGAAGCAGCTGCGCAGTTCCAGCTTCTGCCAGCTGTTATTATGGGCTGGGAGAAGGCACAGTGAGGCAATAGATCTGAGGATGTCAGAAATGTTGCTTCTAGCAACTTTTCACATCTACAAAGGGAAGGGCAGTTTTGAGGTGGCTGTATGGTTTACCTGTGTCTTTGTTCATAATGGCGTTGTAATAAGCAAAAAAAGCTCTGAATTCAGCAGGTCGATGAGACATGGCTTTGAATACATTGGGCAGAAATCCAGTCTGTTCAAGGAAAAAGGAAAACAAGTCAAGAACTGTAACTTAGCACAGAGGGCGACATTAATGCACTAGGCTTAGAGAACATTTTGTTAGCACAGCAGTGCTAGGGAATCTCTGCAGACCCATTCTCTTGCCCTTTGAGCCTATTTATACGTAGGACTGAACATGTAATGGTGTGGTTCTCAATTAGGTGTTGCTGCAGTTTCATAGCATTGCCCTGCTCACTTCAGCCACAGCAGTAATGACCAGTCACATCGGCAAGCTCCTTTCCAAACCAAGAGGGTGTCTCCACTTGGTCTCCCTGCACAGATGCTGCTATGCCCACCTGACCATCCTAAACCTTCTGTAACTCTCCTCTTCCCTCTGAGCTTACAGGATGCGAGACAGCGCTGACCCAATCCAAACAGCACGCCGTCTGAGGTGCCAGCACACAGTGGATGTATATGCTGGCACAATGATGCTGCTCTACCATTCTCCCCATTCTGCCCCCAATAGCTGCCAGTGCCCAGTCCATCTCTGTGATGGTGTGCAGGGCTGCCTTTCTCAGAGATTTGCTTGCTGCCTCTCATGTGCAGGATCAGCCAATGCAGCACCCACCCATCCCCGGGTCCCAGCAGTCGGCGTTTGTCAGCAGAGGTTCAGCCTCAGTGCCTGGCTGCCTCCTGCAGTTCTAAACAGTCTGGGTTCGCTATGATTGCGCTGACTGCCTGCAGGCTCCATAAGCTTACCAGCTGCTGTTCTTCAGGGTGTTCATGGAAAAGGAGAGTAGGCCACGTGTCACAGACCCCTCTGGCAGCCTCCCTCCACTGTCACACAATTGCTTGTGCCTTCCTCCTGTCTCACCCATCTGTTTACTGTTAGTTAACCAAGGGGAGGCGCTTCCCTCTTTGTCCACAACCCATTAGTTTACTTAGGAACTTCTGGCAACTGAGGTTGGCAGCACTCACTGGATATCCAAGTCTGCTGGGTTGATTGGATCCATAGGTCTTTGCTGACGCCTTCAGTGCACTGACACACACAGGGGTTTGCATCACAGCACGTGACATTTGAGCTGACTCTTCCTCTGTACCTCGTATTTACCCTCAAGTCTGCTGACTCCTTTTGTTACTACATAAACTGCACCAGGGCCACTGCAATAGTTGCAGCGCACAGATTCAACAGGCTGGCAGGAAGCACAGGGAAGGATGGACCGGCACTCCCTAGAGGAAGCTCTTGGAAGACAGAAGTCTCTGGGGAGCTGGGGCTGGTGGAGTGTTTTAGCCTTCAGGAAGGACTGTATGGCATTTGTTCTCTGTAACAGCAGGGAAGGAAACTTTTGTCCCATTCCCCCTTTTTCCCCTTATACACAGTTCTGCATTAGGCTTACTGTTCTGCCACTGTGCAGCCCATTCAGCTTTGGGAAAAAAAAAAAAAAAAGTCAAAGCTCAAAAGCAGGAATACCCCCTAAGTCTTTTAATACTGTCATCAAAACAGCTCCTTCCCTGTTTTTTCTCATTAAAAGCATTAAAACCACTCCTAATAGCGTGTCAAGTAAACACAGATGCTCTCTTAGAAAAAGAAATACATGTCAGTGTTCCAGCTAACCCCGTGCACAAGATGCCAGCTGAAACAACCCACTAGTCTCATGGAACCAGAGAGAATTACAATCCTGCCAACACACTGCAGGATTTCCAGTAAAATCCCCATCCTGTAGACTGGAAGTAGCTTTGCAAGAAGTGCTGCTCACCTCAGTCTCCTATTGGGTTTCTGTTAGACTTAACTGGACCAGAACTGCTCTCTTAGGTTGTATGACCTACTCAGACTTTGGACACTTTCCACTGATGGAGTTTTTCAGCAGAACTGCTTTACCTTCATTTCTACTTCCTCCATGAGCTCCACGATGTCATATGGCATGTCCTTCTTATTGGGTACTGGGTACCGCCCAATAGGTCTTGCAGCGTTCTCTTCCTTGGTGCTGTATGCCACTCGAGGCCACCTCCACAGTCCCCCTGAGGCTAGGATAGGCAGAAGCTGGGGAGAAAGGAGGGAGGAAAGTTTGTTATTTGGAAGGACATGTATCGCCTCGACAGCCTGCGGATGGAGGACTTTTCCTCAGCTACTCCTGCTTTTCTGACAGGACTCAGGGGCACCTCTGTCACTGTAAGCCGCTCGCTGCTCTGTTAGTGGGACAGTCAGTGCTCTGGGAAAGGAAACCCAAGTCCCATTCCTGGCTGTAGCCCTAAGCTGCTGTGTGGCATCTGGCAAGTGTCACCTCCCCTTGCCCCCCTCCTATGCACTGTCTCAGCTGCAGGCCACAGCTCCTCCTCCTCCTCCTTGCAGCCACTCAGCAGCCATGGATCAGCCCATCTGCACGAACGCTGAACCTGTGGCATCTCCCAAACTTGAAAGGTGTTTCCCACTAATCTGCACACAGCAACATCACACAGACATCCAGCAATGGCCCTAACAGATCTCCTTCAACAAAGGAGCACAAAGAATAAATTCAAGGCATTTTTTTTTCCTGCCAATCAGCCTTCCTCCAGGCAAAGCCTCCTCCCCTCCTGCAGAACAATCAACAGCACCAGAATCAGGCCTTCTGGAGGCCTGAAGCAAACAGCCATGTTATGCCAGAACCACTGGAAATGATCTGGTACTGACAAGACTGTACCACCCTTTGTAATACTCCATTACTGTAAGAAGAAGTGGTCTCGCAGTGCCGAGGCTACAGGCCTTGTTAGCTGTTCAGCTGTGTCGCAAACGGCTTTATGAAAGCAGCTGCATCCGACACATGGTCGGGCTGGGCCGGTGAGTGGGGTGACTTGGTGTTGGGCAGGCGGTGCAGGCATGGGAGCAGAGCCCAGGTGTCCTGGCGCCCTGCTCAGAGGGCGCCTCGAGCGTCTTCCCAGCTCTCCGACACACACCACAGCAGTTCTGAAATGTTCCCAGGAACACTGCACGATCCCCAGTCACTCCCACCACTGCATGCTGTCCCTCATAATTACGGGGTGAAAACTAAACCTGGTGGATCACACATTCTCCGAGTGTTCTTGCTTGGCATATACTCAAGTTCTGGCCTGAAACGCCAACACACTCCTGCAGCATAAATGAGTAAGAACGATAACCAGGACACAGACAGCTCAGCTTGCTGCTGCGTGGAAGGCACCGAAACAACTGCACATGCTGTACCAGAACATGTCCAGGTACCACCTATGAAAATTATGAGAAAAACACTAAAGCAAGTACAAGCAGGAAAACCATCTCAGAAATGAAACTTCTGAGGGCAACTACAACACCGGGCAGCTTTAGGGATGCTGAAAGCGTGGATTCCCATCACGTGAAGGTCAGCCATGCACCCAGTTCAAAACCGGAGCAGACCCGTGTTCGTCACTACAAAGGCCTGGTGGGTTTTCCTCTCTGTCACTGGGAGAACGAGTGTCGGGAACCGGAGGCGGCAGCGTGTGACACGGGCCAGCCGCTTCGCGGCAGGACAGGGCGCGAGTCCCTGACGGATTGACCCCTCCTTTGCGAGTGAGAAGGACAGACCACCGCGGGGCAGGAGCCAGTGGCCTCGACGAGACTCGACGGCTCCGCGGAGGCCAGGGCCGGCGGGGGCAGCGGGCCTTCCCCGCTCCACCGCTCCTCCCGCGGAGGGGCCGCCCGGACCACGCCGCCGGGCCGAGGCTCGACGCCGGCACCGGCCGGGGCTGCCCAAGGGGACGGGGCAGGAGCCGGCAGCGCCCAGATCGCCACCCCCGCCCGCAGCCTTCGGCCCGGAACCGCCCTCACTGCGGCCCTACCGCTGTCCCGGCCCCGGCCCCGGCCCCGGCCCCGCGGGGCGGCTCCTGCCGCCCGGAGCGCCTCCCCCACCGGGCCCCGGGCCGAGCCCCTACTCACGAGCGGGCGGCCGGGCCGCAGCCGCAGGCCACGCAGCAGGGAGCCGCTCATGGCCCGTACTCCCCTCAGGGG